>CM037881.1:31466257-31918757 GCA_021292165.1 Shinisaurus crocodilurus
TAATAATAATAATAATAATAATAATAAATAAATCAATACATATATTCAGATTCTGTCTCTTCCTTCCCAGACGTGGTTAATTCATCCTGTATGTACAATTTAGGCGCAGGAAACAGGATAGGGGTCCTGACAGCTTTGGGGAAAATATGACAGAGTGCCTTTGTTCTCACACTGAATTTAGACTTGGATCAGAAGCTCTCTCTCTCTCTCTCTCTCTCTCTCTCTCTGTGTGTGTGTGTGTGTGTGTGTGTGTGTAAGTAAACAGGTAGGCGGATTCTAATTCTCCCTCCTTTCGTCCAAATCCCCGGGTTTTTAAGCAGACAGTATCTATCTATTTATCTATGTATCCTCTATCATCTAGGTATCATCTATCTATATATACTCCAAAGTACCTAAATACTAAATATGTATATACATCCAGATAAAACATGGCAAACTGTTTTTTATCTATTAAATTAAAACTATTGGCAGTTGAGCATTATTGACCAAGTTCCAGGATTCTATTTTAGATGTACGATTCTTTAAAGTTGAAAGATTGAAAGTGTTTCTTAGTCCATCCCCCCTGTGTTCCATCTTCATACACAGCATATCTATTCTATACCTCCACCTTCTGCTCTCTTTCTCTATCCATCCATCCATCCATCCATCCAATCAGCCCCATAGCATCTTCTGTCTCTCACCCCGCCCCGCCCCGACCACCATTTTCTTACTTGGTTTCTAACAAACAAAAAAACAACAGGGAAAATTAGACCAACTTAATTGAGAAGTACATGTACAGCTCAATCCTATGCATGTCTACTCAGAAGTAAGTTTCATTGTTCAATGGGGTTTACTTCGAGGTAAGTGCAGCCTTATCACAGCGTGATAGTTATTTGTTTACAATATTTTCCAAACAGTTCTAAGCAGTGTAGAGGTATTTTGGGAGGCTACATGCATCTTCAAAACAAATAAAAATCGAGATATAATCACAAGGTGGTGGTGGTGGTGGTGGTGGTGGTGAAACAGCCCCGGACTGATAGACAACATAAGAAATATGTTGAATATTTTCTTTAAATGTAAGAGACAGAGAGAAGTGACACATTACGCATGTATCCGAAGAAACCTGAATTCAATCCAGAGGGGGGGGGGGGAATTGAGCACGTGAATTAAAGTTCTTTAGAAATCAATTCGGTTGTGTGCTTCTAGGTCCTAGTAAAGTATGCTGAACTTCTTCTGCATTGAAGGCAACTGTCACAGAGATCAGTAGGATTAACTTAGAGCCGTGGGTGTTAGAGACCTAACAGGTTTATTATGGTGTGATGAGCTGTGAAGTTGGCAACAGCCTAGTACTTTATTTGCCCAGGAGAGCTCATTCCACAATAGGCAAGTTACACCACAATCTAAGCTACACTTGCAGCCAATAATTTCCAGTAACTTCCAGTGGGAATAGGATGAAGGAGATACAAGGCTGCAGTTTTCTGCACACTTATTTATGAGGAAGACCCATTGAATTCAGTGGGGCCGACTTCGGAGCAGTTGGAGCAAGATTGGTCTTTATCTCTCCCATTGATTCCAGTGGCAACTTAAAATGCCTAACTTTGACTCTATACCACTTCGTTTGTTTGTTTGTTTGGTTGGTTGGTTAGCTGGTTGCTACAGTCTCAAAGGGCTACTCTTCTCGAATTCACACTAAAAATCAAAGTTAAACATTTTAAGGTTCCATTTATTTGAATTAGGCTGCAATCCTATACCCACTTACCTGAGAATAAGCCCAATTGTACTCAATAGGACTTACTTATGAGTAGACATCCATGACCATGGGATTGCACTGTTAGAGAGTCTGTCACCTCCTTACTTCTCTTCTGCTGCGATCAAAGTGACTAACAACTGGTTACATTTGGCTAGATTGAGGCTGTTCTTTGGTATTTTTCTTGTCCAGTTTCAGTGACATTGTGACATGATAATATTTAATAGCTGATCATGTTCATACCCAAGGAACATATCAAGGCAACCAGCTATTCCTTTTATAACATGGAATATTTCATGGGAGAAAACTGTTACAGCATGCCTATTCACAAGGAATGCCACAGTGGAATTATTCTTGTGAATATATATTTTCATTGTCAATTTCCCCATTTAAAGTCTGAACAATGACAAGGAACTCCTTGCATTCTTTTATTTAATTAATTAATTAATTAATTAATTAATGTAGCACGATAAAGGCCCTGACATTCATTTTCCTTTGCCTGTATACCACTGATGTTAACAGATTTATTCTGTATTTATACCCATAAGGCAAAGTCTCTCCATTATAGTGTTTAATTGGGATGTGTTTCATAGTAAACAAATAAATTAAAATGTACTTAACCTTATCCATCTGTACTCTGTGCTTCCCCCCCCCCCTTTCACTTAGGTTGTTAGACTACTTTACTCTGGAAATAGTTCCCAGCGGAATAGCAAACAAAGATATTAGAGAGTGTCATTAAAAGAATCTATTTTTTATTGAAAACATGCATTCAGTCCATGCAACTCTATTAACCTAACAATAATACAAATAATAATAAAAGGCATGGAATGAAATAGTAGACCTTCAGGAATAGGCATCCTCAGAAGAGGATTATATACAATTATATAATGACTTAATAGGGAAAGCTATCTCAAATATGGCAACCTATTCGAATCCACAGGCTGAATAAGTTTGTGATCCACTTCTAAACTATTATAGCTCTCCTGTTAGAAGTCACTAGTAGTCAAGGACTATAGACCTGTACAGAATTTAGAACCTAGGCCAGTCATTTATTCATGGTTCTGACCATGTTTTCCAGGATGTTAATTGCACAGATTTCAATGGGCCTTAATTTCAAGTAAGTATGCTTAGTGCAGCCACAGGCCTGTAAATCTATTCCATTAGTGGCCCTCTCAATTAGCAGGCCCTTCCTGAATACCAGTGTTTGGAGGAATCCATTTTAGAAAGATCTTTCTTTTTCTTCAAGAAGAAACCAATCTAGTTGCTTCCGCAGTAATCCCACCATGCACTGCAACTGGGCTTGTGTGGGGAAATTTGGGGTGGGTGGGGGCTGAAGCCTGCTAGGTTGCAGACAGTTTCAAATGAAAGCATTTATGCACTAAGGATATTGATAGAGCCTGCAGTTCAAAATTTCCAAAACGTTTATTTATTTATTTATTTAATATATTTATACCCCGCCTTTTTTCTTGAAAGGAACCCAAGGTGGCTTACATAATCCTCATCCTCCTCTCTATTTTATACACACAACAACCCTGTGAGATAGGTTAGGCTAAGGGTCAGTGACTGGCCCAAAGTCACCCAGTGAGTTTCATGGCTGAGCAGGGACTCGAACCCGGATCTCCTGAGTTGGTAGAACTGTCTTTAAAAGCAGAAAACAAATCAGTTATCCCATATGCTTTGGATCTATTTTCAGGCATTTGCTAGGCCGGTGAGTGAATGAGAGAGAGAGATTTCCGAATAGATCAATGGCTAGATATCTCCATAGCCTTGGAGGCCCCTGACTAAGATCTGGTCCTGTAAAGCATTGAGTAAGGAGATACAGCTGTGTGTGTGTGTGTGTAGTATACAGATATAGTCCCCACTGAGACCCGCCTGGCGCCAACCTTACTATCTTTTCGGCGCCAGGTTAAGACTTCCCTCTATGCCAAGGCATTTAGTTAGGAGCTTGGAATAGCACGGAGGGGATTGTCACCTGTAGGCTCAGTTTTATTGGCTTTTGTATTGTTATTTTAAACTGTGTTTTTAAATTTGGTTTTTAATTTTTTAAACTATTTTGTATGTTTTTTATTGTTGTTTTTATAGAGTGTTGTGAACCGCCCAGAGAGCTTTGGCTGTGGGGCGGTATATAAATGAAATAAATGAAATGAAATGAAAAATAGTTCTGTTGCAAAACACCCAGATCTGCAACTTACTTAAGAGGACATCCTGGATGAAATGTTCCAGTGACATTATTATGAGTTCCAAACAAACTCCTTTAGGCTTCGGGCTCCAGTACCACTAAAGTGGGAAAGGGGGTGGAAATCTATTTTTCCCTCTTCAACATGCCTATGGATCGGACTGTTTGTCTTGCAACAGAACCACATCTGGAACATGGCTCCTTAGAGTAGACCTTTTAGCACATCGGAGAGCTTCTGGGGGCGGTGAGTGGGGGAAGAGACCAGAGGCGATAAGATGTTGGCCAGTTTCTTTAAACTGAACTTTTGCACTTGTTTTAAAGAACGTCGAGGGGGTGGCTTACAAGCCCCCTTGGAGACTCGCTTTCCATTTAAATAATTAATTAATGCGCAGCTGTTCCGACCCTTCACAGGGTCCGCAAACTTGGTCCCAAGAAATATTTTCATAGGACCGGGTTGTGTGTGTGTGTGTGTGTGTGTTTGCGAGTCATCTGACCCTGTTTTCTTACTATAAGACTTTCACGTCTCAGACTATCAAAATTTAAGAGTCATCGCTTGGGAAGAAATGGAAAGGCAACTATCTACCCATCCCCCCCCCACACACACCTTAAACAAACGGTTTGGGAAACTTTTAATGGGGAACAGTAAAGAACGTGCTTGCAATCCTCGGAACACTTACTTCGGAGTAAGCCCCAACGAACTCAGGTGGGATTACTTCCAAGTAAATATATTTATATTTTTATAATAGGATCGTGATGCAACGCAAAATTCACACACACACACACCTACGTTATTTTGTTCATATATCGTATGGTCTTTTAGATTCAAAAACTGAGAGAGAAGAGGGACTTATAGCATTTCATCTCAAGATCTTTCTTTTTATTTTGCTTTCCTCGGTCTCCGCTAAAGCATCACTATAACAATAAATGCAAGGAAACTAGAGGGTGGGTGTTTGGGTGGGGTTTTTTTTGGAAAGCCTGAACCAAGCCAAAATTTACAGCCTCAGACTCCAAAGAAGGGACATCCAAGGTTTTTTGGGGGGGCGGGTTGGGGGGTAAGATTCCCAAACTAAACAGTAACTTCTGCTACAATGTTTGCGCTCTTTCATCTCCGCTTAATTCTGGACTTCTAGCCTTTCTCTCTCAGATAGAATATAGACGTTTGGAATTGTACTTCATTCTCACGGCCAAGCGGGGAAACACACTCTACACTAGGCTCCTACATGTTACTTTGGGAGTAAGCGCCATAGATTTCAAGAAATTTCCAAGAATGTGCGCTTAGGTGCGGGCGCATCGTTCATCCGAAGGTGAAATGTTCCAGGCCAGCACCGAGAAAAGTGAAACCCACCCATGACTGTGCTCACACACGTTTTCTGTGCCTTCCTCCCTGTCCTTTCCTACTTTAAAAACCAGCGAAGGGTTGGATCCAGATTTATACTGGATCAACTGCCCTGGAGAAGCGGCCTTTCCCGCCCTCTGCTTCCCAGCCAGGGCAGCCCCTCCAGCCCTCTGAAAATGCTAAAAGAGTCAGAGGCCCTGTTGGATGGAGTGAGCTGCGGAGTAGGGGGATCCGCCCCAAGTCGTGTGGAGGGTCCAGTGGAACCCTGCCTCTCCTGGAAGGTCCGTTCCTTTCGCGGATTCTGGATCGAACGAGTCTTGTGTGGCAACTTAAAGACTAACGAATGGATTGTGGCATACGCTTTGGTTGGACTCGGTCAGATCCCTACTTAAAAGATGCTTCAGTTTCGTTGGTCGTGAAATATTCGCCGGGGCGTTTCACGTTAGCACTTCGTTTCGGAGACAAGATGGCAAAAAAGATAAAGCTAAATTAAGCGTCAACTGAGTCATTAAACCGCAATCTCCAAATGTAATCAAGATGCTATCATGATTCTAGCCTCAGTGATGCTCAAAAGCACTTGGAGCAGGTTTCAGCCGAAGTTAAGCGTTCCCTCCCCGCGAGCAAACACTCCTAATAGTCATTGATTTCAAGAGGGAGAATTGAGCATTCGGTTATCTCTTCTCCCCTTCTCCCACGGGGCTCAAAGAAGATGGAGACAGCCTCGACTTCGGCGGAACTGTGCACTTTGTTTTAATGCAAGGGCGTGGGGTGGGGGGATGGCTCCGTGTCTGATAGTTCTCCTAACTGATTTAGAAAATATTTAATCTTCAGTATAGTAGCCGAGATTTCTCCCAGCAAGATACACGCCCCGCCTAAGGATGATGAGGTGAGATGAGGAATAAAAGATGAAATTCAATGACCTTGACTTAGAAGTATATTCCATTGAAAGCAAGGATCCTGACTTCCAAGAACATGTCCCGTTCACCCCTCAAAATGTGTATTAGTATTAGGCTGTGCACGTCCATCTGGTATTCCTGGAAAGCAGGGGGATCTTCCAAATTAGAATCAAGCAATTCACAGCTCTTGTCCCAGATTTAGGTATAACACTGAAATGAACAATATAGTTTACATTCTCGCAGTACGACACGTAGGCAGTCCTGGCAGGGCAGTCAGCTATACGGCCCACATGAAAGAGCAACAACCACGTCAGTGGAACTTCAAAAGAGCTTTCCTTTGGCTGGATTGTGCCCCTTTTGGTGAAAGTATGGCCAAGAGTTGAACTTCGTTGCAAAAATAAAACATGACACAATCAGCGAAAGCTCTGGATTTGAAGCAAACTTCCAGGGAGGAGCGGGAAAAGAATTTTATTAAGTAAACAAAAGAACGGTTAATTCGTATTTGGCGGGAGGGTAGCAGTGCTTGGAGTATTTCTCACGTTTCATTCTGATGGAAATGTCACATTCTTCACTCTCCATTTGAAAGCGAAGAATGTTCGCATTTGGAACGGGGACTTTACCCGTGTGACTACTGGGAAGACGAATGTATTTTTTTACATACACACACAGAGAGAGTTGTTATTTTGTGTTTCAGTGTAAACGGCTGTGTGTTTGTCGCAAGGCGCTGTGAGCATGGACTCAGCATGGACAGGGTTGTATCTAATGACAATCTAACAAGTCCCATTCATTTCAACGTCATTTCAACGTCATTTCAACATTTCAAGTACTACTAATATTAGATATATCCTATAATTAATAAATGGTAGTAGGGAAAGAGCATAACTGAATAAGGTCTGTTTGTATGTGTGTGTTCAAGTGTTTTCACTGGCAAAAAAAAAGGGGGGGGGAGAGAATTCCAGTTTATCTGTCAGATCATGAGACATTGCTTAGTATCCAATAATCCAGCTGGAAATCAGTAAGGTTGTGATCCATTCCTAAGCACCCTTAATTGGAAGGAGGTTCCATTGAAAGCCACCAGCTTTGTCTGCAGTTTAGTGTGGTGAGCATCAAGTGATGACTTGCAGGCGTGAATAACCTATCAGAAATAAAACAACAGAGACAAAAATAACAAGAAGTCTTGTGGCATCTTAAAGACTTACAAAAAACAAAGGCAGCCATGTTGGTCATGAGAAAAATTACGGTACAATATCCCTATAGCAGTGTTCTCCAACCTTGGGTCCCCAGATGTTTTTGGCCTACAACTCCCAGCATAGCTGGCTGGGGCATGCTGGGAGTTGTAGGCCAAAAACATCTGGGGACCCAAGGTTGGAGAACACTGTCCTGTAGTGTCATTACTAATCTGCAAGCTTTTGAGATCTCCAGATCTCTTCATCAGGCAAGATGTTACAAAAAGCAGGTTGGTTGGGCAGGGTGCATAGGAAGGGTGAGGACAAGTCCAACTGGATTTTGGAGTCAGGATGTCTGCATGGTCAGAGTCTTGATATGGAGGAGGAGGGTTTGCAGACATTCAGATTGGGCTCTGCTTGGTGATGTGATGGTTTCAGGTTTCACTGCCCCTATGGACCACTGGGAAGAACAGAGCTGTCTGTGCAGACATGGAGGGCTTCATTTTCTTTCTTTCTTTCTTTCTTTTTTTTAAATAATAATTTTATTAAAAATTTCAAACAATACATAAAACAACTAAATAGCAAACATACAACTTATATAGTGCTCCCGTCACCACGGGACCATATAATACATTCTATCTCTATAATCTATAATTATTCATTATTCAAAAAAAAATACAACATATCTTGACACGGCATACTCCCTTTCCCCTTATTTAACACAAAATCCAAAAATAAACCCCAAATATCCTTAAAATTATTTTCCTTTAATTGTCCCCTTTTGCATTTAATATTACAAGTTAACATATCATTTAAAGCCATATCCCACACTTCTTTATACCAGTCAATGATAGAGAAAACTTGCTGAACTTTCCATTTTCTTGCTATCATTAATCTACCTGCCGATAACAAATTTACAATTAATTCTTTAACATTTGGGGGACCATCCACCTTTTCAGTTATTGATAACAATGCTAATTTAGGACAAACTTCTAAATCAACACCAACAATTTCTGATATTTCTTCAAAAATCATTTTCCAAAAATCCATTACATTTTTACAATGGATATGAGCATACGTACCCAGCTCCTGACAGCCTGTCCAACACATTGGAGAACATTTATTATCTATTTTATTTATTCTCACTGGAGTCAGGTACCATCTCCAAATTAACTTATAGAAATTCTCTTTTATCCTTATTGACATATTTTTCAATATTTGCCTATCCCATATCTTATTCCACTCTTCCGTTGCTATTTCCTCTTCACACTCTGTATCCCAAACTATCTTAAGATTTTCCGCTTGCTCTTCTGATTTCTGCATCATTTTATATATCATCTTTGTAATACCTCTAGCTGATACATTTCCTTCTATAAGTTCTCTAGACATAACCAACTGCTCAAATGCAGTGAATTCTCTTTGGGCTTCATTTTCTGTCCTTTGGTGACTCACAGATGAATGAGTTGACACACCACTGAAAAGAATAGCATTGGAAGTGAGGCAAGAATGAAGTCTGAGGTATGACTGTGGCTCATTCAGAACTGTAAGTCACCTCTTGATTCTGCACTAATAAATTAATAATCCTGAATGTGTGAACCAGCCCTCAGTTCAATTGTGAGTTGTCACATGAGTGCTACGGGGTGTACATGCATATGTGAAGTGGCCCTAACATTTATTTTCATGCCATTGTTTAGGATCAGAGCACTAGAAAAGTGACTAGGCTCAGATTTCATATGAAACAATGCAGAAAATAGCAAGAATTGTTATGATGGGGGGGGGGGTATATATAATCTGAAATATAGCATGGTGCCTTCTTTCCTTCCAGCCTTATTTAAGTAATCTTTCATGTAAACTGACAGTTCAGCTTTACAAACAAACAAACAAACAAAAAACAAAAACCCTGCTCTTTGTGGGGTTTAGCTACCAATTTGCAAAACAAGTAGGCAGGCTCAGCTCCAAAATAGGGTTGGATCCAGATTTAGGTGTGTGCAACTGGGCTTGCAGAAGCAGACTTCCCTGCCCTCTCCTCCACACAACATCCCCTCCAGCCTCCTGAAAATGCTACATGGAAGGTCAGAAGGTCGGGTGACCTTACTGAATGGGGTGAGCTGTGGTAGTGTGTGTGGGGGGGGATCCCTGAAAAACAGGTGGAGTCACCTTCCATGAATGGAGCCCTTCTGTTTAGGGAAGGCAGATCCTGAATCCAACCCACAGTCAAGAAACCCAACCAGTGCTATATGATATAAAAGCCAAACCTTGAGTTATATCCCTTTGTCATCATGAAGCATGACCAAGAAATGAAACCAAGGCTGGGACTAGTCATGCAAGAGAGGGCTTAGTTCTCCATGACCTCTGCTGGATTCAGGGCCGGCGCTACCATTAGACCAACTAGGCAGCTGCCTAGGGTGCAGGGCTAAAGGGGCGCCAGAGGGCATAGGGCTGGAGGGAGGGAGGGCTCAAGTGGGAAGGGGGGGCGCTAAATATCTGATCTTGCCTAGGGCACCAAACTGCCTTGCACCCACCCTGGCTGGATTCAGTGGGTCAAAAGAAATGGACTGCAATCTGGGACACAGTTAAGGAAGTTGAAAACCTGTCCTCTACCCCAGATACAAGCAGAGGGGTTCCTGCCATACATGAGCCCTTCCTGTCATAGGACTAGTTTTCACTGAGATAGTAAATTTCACTGAGATAGTAAATTTGTATCTGGGATTTACCACTTCAGACTGGCAGGTGGGACTTCTATGATCCATACCCAATCCCCCAACCCACCCACCCCTAACAACTTTCAACACAGAAAATGGTCACAAAGAAGGTAAGGCTTAGCCCTCCTGCCTGACATGCTAGTCTTCTGTGTTCAGGGATGTTTTTGTATGTAGGAGCATTTGTTTGACTTATTTTTGTAACAGTTAGCTGCTAAACTCTTCTGTTGCATCAGTAAGCTATTCTCATCAATCCCCTTCTTTTCTTTTTGCTGCCTAAAAGGTGGGGGCTTCTTTGTCTTCGGGGCCTTACAGAACTTGGCAATATCTCTCTCTTTGTTGCAGTTAAAGCAGACAATTCTCTTGGATGTGCTTTTCCCATTCCCTTGGGACAAGTAGTTTGAGTCACTTTGCTTAGAATGCCTGATTGGAGATTCTTCTCTTCTCTCAACACATTCTTCTCTCAAATGACCAATTAAATCTTTTAGGGTTAAATTTGGGACACTGTCTATTCTGGATATAAAAATCTCAAATTTATATCTCAGTGACCCCAGGAAGTAGCAGACTTTCTGATCTTCATTCATCACGTATTCTGCTAGTCTTAACTTTTCAATAATAGTTAAAAACTCTTCTACATGACTTCTACAATCTTTCTTGCACTCAAGCTTCAAATGAAACATATCTCTCACTAGGCGCTTGTGAGACCGCTTGCTTGTAAACCCAAATGCCTTTTCTAGATTATGGAGCACTTCTCTGGCTGTTTCCCCTTCTCCAGCATGGATCATTTGGCAATCACTTAAATTTTCTATGATAACAGATATTGCTATCCTGTTTTGCCTTTCTCATTCTTTGGCTCTGCTGCTCTGGCTTCTTCACCAGCGCCACTGGGCTTATCTTCTTTAATACAGCCCAGGGACTTCAAGTCTGTCCAAAATCACTTTCAATCGCCTATTCCATTGTATGAAATTTGCTTCAGTTAATTTGGGCAGCTTGGAGAAGCTCTCTCCTCTTGAGTTTGCTCCGCTCATCTTCAGGGATCAAAAATCAAGAAAAATGCCCAAAAATGCAAAATTGGGGAAAAATGCCAAACTCAAAAGTGGAAAAATGTGCAAAACTCAAAAACTGAAAATGCCCAAAACTCAAAAACCTTCACTGCCTTACTACTGCCTTCTGAGGAAAGGGGGTTTCTCTTTTACAAGGAGACAATGGAGTCACCATGTGCTCACCAGGGAACAAAGAAAAATATGGCCGCTTTGAATTCCTCTTCTCCCTGAAGAGAATCCAGTGGCATCCACCAAAATGCTACCAAAACAATCTATCCTGGGCCCATAACCCGTGTTGGGATTGGAAAAAGATACTAGGAGAGGATATATTGTGGAGTAATATCCTTCCTATCTCACATTAGTGAGATCAGCAGAGTAGAGTCTCTTTTTAGCTTAAAAGAAGCTTAGATTTGGCTAGTGTTAGCCAGTTAGCATTTGGTAATCCAGGATGCTTTAAGGCAGACTGGATTTCCCTGGTTTTGCCCTCTTTTCTCTCTCTCAGAACAATAATCAGAGACACAGTCTTGTAAAAGTTAAAAGTAACATTTACTCACTCAGATTATGCAGTTTCATTCAGGCAGGCTTAAAAGAGTTTCTTACAGTTGGTTACAAGTTCATTTGGAAATACTTGGGGTCTGAACTTGTGGAGTTCAGACCAGCAACTCTGGCTGCATGCTGCTACAAGGACTACGTGGAGACAACGACCTGGTGGTGCCACGCTCACTAGAGTCTGAACAGAAAAAGGAAGAAGCTGGGAGCAACGCCCACTTCCTGTTCAGGCTGTTAATAATTCAATGAGTACCTTCTAGGAAAACCACCCTAGAAGGTATCAGTGACCTTAACCATTTCACCCAATTACCTGGTGAAACATTAGCCATAGGTTTTGACTGCAATTTTAATTATCCAACATATCAGATAATTCTTGATTATCCTTCCATTCCTCCAAGGAGGTCAAGGAAGTGTGCATGGCTTTTGCCCTCACAGCAACCCTGTGAGGTAGGTGAGGAAAAGAGGTAATGGCTAGCCCAGTGAGTTTCCTGACTGAGTGAGGAATTAATTTCAGTGTGGGCCTCCCCTGTTCTAATTCCAGGGTTGGAACCAGAATCTAACTTCCACAAGAGGAAGGGACTTTAAGTGAAAAGAAGGGAGGCCCCTCTGCCTGATTTTTGGGGAACCACCCTCCCCCGCCACACATGCCATTGGTCACCCCATTCAGCAGGGTCTCCTGTGTCTATGTGTAGCATTTTCGGGGGGCTGGAGGGGCTACCCTGGGAAGGAGGGGGCAGGCAAGTCTATTTCCATCAGCGCAATTAATCCTGCATAAATCTGGATCCAACCCTAGCACTCTAATCGCTGCACCATACTGACTGCCAATGAGCTTTCAAAAATTATATGTCAGTGTATCTTGTAACTAGTAACATATTTGCATTCTTAATTTCTACTTACAATACATTTTTAAAATGAACACACATTGATAATATATCAAGAATGTTGAGTGCAGGAGAGAAACCATTTGAGCGGAACAGTGGTGGTCCCAAGATGTCTTGATGCTTGAGGTGGAAATCCATATGGCACGACTTCCCACTAATCACATGTGGCACAATCCACCAGGAAGTTCTGTGGACGTTCCATGGGTCAGATCTTCTTGTCGCTCACTGTCCCTTTCATGATGCCTATAATAGATCACCAGAAGTGTCAATGGCGCACTGCTGTGCAGAAGGGCAATCTCTGAGTGGGAAAGAAGACATTATGGGCCAAATTGTAGACTTGGATTCTAAACTGAGTGTAGTAGCATGTGTCAAACCAAATTCCTCCCCACCCATTGAACTAAGAAAAGACCAGGCCTGGCAAGGCTGTGACAGACCCCCCCAAATTACATCTCCATACATTCCAGGCTGACTCACCAGCTTCACCTCCCTCTCCTCCATAACTCAGCTTATATTTATTTATTTATTTATTATTTATTTCATTTTTATACCACCCAATATAAAAGAGGTAGTGTAGAAATCACCTGGAAGATGCAGGATGAAGTCTGCCTGGGCTGCTGATTGTTCAGTTTGAAACCCCTTTCTGGGAACAGCCCAGCCCCATAGAAATATGTTGCCCCCTTGAGCTTTTCCTTTTCCTTCACACAGACAGCATATAAGCAACATCAGCCTAGCAAAGCCAGGGAGTCCCAGGTGGGCCTTCTTCCCCTACCTGGCCTGTAAGCTGCTTTGGTGAGTTACTATGCTTATGATTCTGCTAACTAAGATTAGTGAGCTAGTTTGATGATTCATTTTATTTTTAAAGCAACTGACTATTTCTCAATTTCTCTCGGCTTGGCTCTTTAATAAATACATTGGATTAGAAATAGGAGTTGATTTGATTCTCTTAACAACCAGGTTAGTGTGTTTTCCAAGCAGCCCAGCACATGGGAAGGTCAAGTTCCAGGCTAGTTGACCTTCCCATGCGCTGGACTGCTTGGAAATCACACTAACCTGGTTGTTAAGGAGTTTAAAGGAGGCTCTGAAACAGGGGTGCATCCTTCTCCCTATATAAAAGCCATAAGCCTGGATTCTCATGTATCTGGGTTATGAGATATCAAATATTAATATTCAATAACAATGATTATTTATTTATTTATTATATTTATACCCCACCTTTTTTCCTCCAAGGAACCCAAGGCGGCTTACATAATCCTCCTCCTCCTCTCCATTTTACCCTCACAACAACCCTGTGAGGTAGGTTAGGCTGAGAGTCAGTGACTGGCCCAAAGTCACCCAGTGAGTTTCATGGATGAGCGGGGACTAGAACCCGGATCTCCCGAGTCCCAGTCCAACACTATTCTACCTCATAAGGTGGAGCTGCAGACATACTAGTTTGTCACACCATAGGAGGTACCTTCAGCACTTGCTTGTCCAGTTTCTACAGTCATTTCAAATGTGTGGACATGATCCCTGGTAGCGTATGGCTCATTACTGGATCATTCTCTTCATTGCTAATAAAGACAGTCAGAGGAGAGTTGACCAAGTTGTTTGGATGTGTTGTTAGTTGTTTGTTAGTCATGTGTTGTTAGTCATCCAAGTTGTTTGGATGTGTTCTCTTTGAGAAACAGAGAATGTTTCCAAAAGAAGCCATTGTGATACCTTTATTTTAAAAGTCCTTATTGAATCCCAGAAATCCCACTGTGCTGGATAATTTCCAGCCCAGCTCTAATTTGCATTTGGGGGCAAGATATGGTGGCAACCCCATTCCAAGGTTTCCTGGAGGAACCCAGTAATTTAGACCAGCCCACCCCAACCTGGTGCCCTCCAGATGTTTTGGACTATAACTCCCAGCCAGCATGATGGCTGGGGCTGATGGAGGTTGAAGTCCAAAACATCTGGAGGGCACCAGGTTCAAAAGAGCTGGTCTAGATCCCTGTTCAGTCTGGTTTGGGGACTAAAACTGTCTTGGTCACTCTCATGGATTATTTAGGCAGTGAGCTAGACTGGGTGAGTGTGCCCCTGTTGGTTCTTCTGTACCTCTCAGCAGCTTTTGATAACTTTCACCATGGTATCTTTCTGGACCACCTATCTCAATGGGTTTCAGAGGAACCACTTTGTGGTGATTCTGGTTCTTTCTAGAGGGTAGTTTTCAGGCAATGATGTTGAGGGGTTTCTGCCTGATGGCAATGGCCATTGGCATATAGTGTCCTTCATGGTTTCATATTATATCCCTTATGCTATTAAACATCTCCATGAAACCATTAGGGGGAGATTATCCAGGGATTTATTTATTTAATTTGGTTTGGTGCCATCAGTACGTTGGTGACACCTCAATTTATGTCTGCTTTTCATCTGACTCCAGAGAGATTATAGAAATCCTGAAACATTGTCTGGGCTCAGTAAAGGACTGGATGTGGGGCAATAAATTGAAGCTTAATCCAAAAAAGTTAGAGGTGCTCCTGGTTAGGGAGGAAGGTCTAACCTAGCAGGGAGTGTCTTAGGCCCAAACTAGATGTGTCATGCAGTTGTTCCCCCAAGCATGTTACGCACACGCACGCACACGCACACGCACACGCACACGCACACGCACACGCACACGCGCACACACACACACACACACATTGTTCCACCCTCCAAAATAAAAGTAGTTTGCATAGAGCAATTCTGAGCAGAAAATGGCCAGAGGAAATTGCTAAGTAGCCCACATGGTTATCTTCAGGCAGCTCCACCTGAAGAAAAAAAACACCCAACAACTTGCAGGTTGCTTGTAACTCAGTTTGCAGCATATGTAGTATGTCTGTAAACCGCCCAGGGAGCCTTTGGGCTGATGGGTGGTAAATAAATATAATAAATAAATAAATAAACAAATAAGGTACATAGGAATATGCCTTATACCAGTGTTCTCCAACCTTGGGTCCCCAGATGTTTTTGGCCTACAACTCCCAGCATGCCCCAGCCAGCTATGCTGGCTGGGGCATGCTGGGAGTTGTAGGCCAAAAACATCTGGGGACCCAAGGTTGGAGAACACTGCCTTATACTGAGTCAGACCATTGATCCATAGCCCATTATTGTTGACACTGACTAGCAGCGGCTGTCCAGGTCTTCAGGCAGGAGTCTTTCCCTTGCAGGAGCTTAGCCAAGGATTGAACCTGGGACCTGCATACAAAGCAGGACAATGAAACATAGACCTCGTTGGTTATCCCTAAATATCAGTTAAGGGGCACAACCAGGCAGCCAGCATGACTTCTTGAGATTGTCCCATTCTTGCTGGAGGCTGTAAGCATCCAGAACTGGAGATTAAAATGCTGCATTCAGGTGCAGTCATGCTTACATGATGGAATTGTTAATTTGTTCTGAAAATAGGGTTGAAAACAAACATTCACAAATATTCAGCACCTAGCAAAGTGTTGAATGTTGTCACCAAACTTAGAATGCCAATGTTCACATTCAAAAGCTGGGTTCATACTTAGAATGAGGAATTTTATGTCAACATCCAAAGTATATGTGCTTTACAGTGCAATCCTATGCATATCTCCTCAGAAATAAGCCCCACTGACTTAAATGGGGCTTACTCCTGAGTAAATGTGTATAGGATTGCAGCCTTAAAGTAGTTAGCACATTCTTGCCCAAACTGGTGCCCTCTAGATGTTTTGGACTACAGCTTCCAGTATTCATGACTTTTGGCTAAGCTACCTGAGGCTGATTGAAGTTGAAGTCCAAAACATCTGAAGGTCACCAGGTTGGGCAAGGCTGGGTTAGCATCTCTTGTTGGTTTGATGAGATCAGGCCTGGTCCAATTGTGTATTCTGATACCCTGGAAAATTTGTTGATGGGCAGTATAATAATCCCATAGATAATCCCACAGATAGTGGAGGCAGCTACCTTGGTTGGCAGGATTCCAGGGGCACTATGCTAATTGGAAAATCCTCTGGAAGGGACAAGAGTGTCTCCTTACTCCCACCCCAGAACATTGGTAGGGCAGCCTCAGTTGTGGAAGTAATTGTGACTCAAGCCATCCATATGTATGGGACAGAGGAAAGGATTGCTGATCTGTCAGGAAAACCCTTGAGAGTGGAGGGCAGCAAAATTAAATTTCAACCAGGGCATAAAAATAGATTGAACCAGCTCCATATGAAATTTCATAAACTGTTGATTCTTTCTTTCTTTCTTTCTTTCTTTCTTTCTCAAATTAAAAACATTACATGCAAAATGCACCCAGAAACTAAATATTACTGAATGCCAAATGTCCAACACTGAGAGATATGAAATACTACCATGACTATCAAATACTGCCAAATATTAAAGAATCAAACATCATAGGATGTCAAATATATCTATCAAATATTCAGTGAATCTTGGTTAACTATTCAAGCCAAGAGTATATGGAAAATATTCCATATCAAAACTTACAGAGGAAAATTTTGGGGATAACTTTGGGGGACAAATTTGATCAGTTCCAGCTGGCATGCGTCTTGGAAAGCTAGCATGCTTTAAAAAAAAATAAAAATCAGTGATAGATCTTCAGATGATCATGGAGATATTGATGATGGCCTGGATGTCCCCAAAAAGAAACTTTGTACACCTCTTTTCTTCATTGAGGGGTGGGAGCCAGATTCTTTAAATATATCAGATAGATTCGCTTAGGGCGCAATCCTATAAAGTCCTACAACTCCCAGCATGCCCCAGATAGCCATGCATGGCTAGCTAGGGAATGCTGGGTGTTGTAGGACTTTTTTCTGTCTAAAAATTCATAGGATTGCACCCTTACATATTATAATTAGAGTTTGACATTTCATTGTTACCAGAAGTGTATTGAAAAAGCTGCTGTGATAACGGATGGGAAAACAATGCTTCTCTTAATGTTTGATGAAAACAGACACATTTTATAATTTTTATTATGCCACATGTTTACATTTTGAAAGTGAAGTTTCCCACTCATCCCGCCCCCATCTTTTTTTCTCTCTCACTCCAGATCTCTCACACTGGCTCATCACCCTCTCTCTCTCTCTCTCTCTCTCTCTCTCTCTCTCACACACACACACACACACACACACACACACACACTATCCTTTCCTTCTCTTCCTCACTGCAAGCACAAGGAAATACACACCCACTCTCTTTTAGGATTCCTCCAAAATCCTCCCCCTTTGGATCATCCCTAAACCCTTTTCCTCTCCCTCTCACTGTCTCACACACATGCATGCAGCCCACACCCATTCAGACATACAAGCACACAACCCTCCCCAATCCTAGGTTGCTCCCAGCTGGCTCCCCCAGCCCCCTGCTGGCCCTCTTCTGTTTTCACCACCCCTTTCTGCTGACTTCCCTGACCTGCCCTTGCTTACTTACTGCTGCCTTTCCTAGCACTCCCATTATTCTCTCTAGCACCCCCCCCTGCTCTTTTTTTCATTCCACCTTTTTCTTGGTGGATGGGTGCCTTGCAGAGGAAAACATCTGTCTGCAGCTGCCTGCCATCTCTCTTTCCTAAGAATGCCCCCCCCCCACGTGCAGCCCAGAGACATTCCCGGAGGCTGTCACTTTGCTTTGAAGCAATCCTAGCTGCCGGTATGGAATTTTTAAATTACCTTAAAAAAATTTTTTTAAAAAAAGGTAGAAAGTGAGAGGGGTAGGGCACCTCAGCAAGCACCAAGAAAAGTGTCTAGGGACATGTGGGTACCCACGGGCATCATATTGCTTACACCCCCATTCTAAACTTATAGAATAGGGAAGGGAGTAATTGAGAACACAGAGAGGGATGATCATGAGGTTCAGATACATGAGTGCTAACTGGTACCAGAAATAGGGGGGGGGATAGTGAATCTAGGAGGAACACACTTAAAAATAATAATAACAGACTGATGGATTTCATCTACAATGATATCTCAGTGTGAAATCAGGGCCATAATTCAGTGGCTGGTAAAGTACATGCTTTGTATATACAGAAGATACCAGATTCAATCCCCAGCATCTTCAGGTAGGGCTGGGAAAGCCTCCTCTGTGGAGCCCTGGAGAGCTGCTGCTCATCAACGTAGACAACACTGGGTCACCTTTTTTCTTGGTAGATAGGCATGGTACAAATCAAATAAATAAATAGATGGACCAATGGTTTGACTTAGTATATGGCAGCTTTGTATGTTGCTATGACAATCAACCCCAAAGTATAGGAAAACCAGGGCTTTTTTTCTGGTGGAACTCACCGGAACTGAGTTCCAGCACCTTTTCTTCTATTAATTGCATTACAATTTAATCGCCATCTACTCCCGAGGAAATGTAATCCAAGAGTTCCAGTACCCTTTTCTCCAGAAAAAAAGCACTGAGGAAAACTATGGCATTGACATGGCAGCTCTTCCACCGCTTTACCAAAATAGGATGTCCCTGGTGGCACCTTCAAGACTAGCAAAGCTATTGTGTTATGGAGGCAAGAGCTCATTTAACTAAATGCAATCAATGAAGTAGGAAAACTCATACCAAAATAAATGTGTTAATCACCACAGGCCACCTTTGCTGCAAAAGACGAACATAGTTACTCTTCAGTGTATGATGAATGAGCATGGATGGACTTTTCAGTCACCTCTCTCACTGAGCCAAACTTTGGAGAAGAAAATATCATAGAGTATATTATTATGGCTATATGTCTTCTGTCCAGTTCATGAAGTGCTGCCAGTTGGACCCCATCCCAGAGG
The DNA here is from genome assembly GCA_021292165.1 of Shinisaurus crocodilurus. NCBI lineage: Eukaryota > Metazoa > Chordata > Lepidosauria > Squamata > Shinisauridae > Shinisaurus > Shinisaurus crocodilurus. The sequence goes on from CM037881.1 coordinate 31,485,452, forward strand.
CTTTCTTGAAATGGAAATTTGCTGCTTTTAACAAACCTTCAAGAAATTAGCTGGTTTCTAAAATCTACCCCAATGAAAGCATTACAAAACTAGTGTCAGTTTAAGCAAACATACAAAATGGGAATGAAAAAGGAAATCAAACATTTACTATTAATAAGACAGCAGTTGCCCATTATAAGTTATGTTGTAAAGTTCACCCCAGTGAAAGTTATGTCCTATAATTTTTTAAAAAATAATATATATATATATATATATATATATATATATTCTTTTAAAAAAAGAAAAAGAAAACACACATATAAAACAAAGACAAGAATAAACAAGAAAGAATGTCCACTTATAATCACAACATTCCTTGAGTCTTCATGTATACAAAGTTGTGTCCTAATTAGGGATGTAAGGATCTTATATAATCCGCTCCATTTGTGTTTTGCGGATTGTCAGGGGTCATTAGTTCCATCATCTGCTTATTGATGGATGCAGATTCGGCCACCCCCACCGCACCGCACCCTGAAAAGTATGCCAAAAGAAACCTGTCAGAATTTACAGAACTTTCACTGGTACTTTTCTTAGGTCAACTCAGCATAAAATCAATGAGCAGAGCACACACACAAAAAGATTGCTACACTGCAGAGGCTAAGAGAGATCAGAGATGTGTAAAACATTGTGGGTTCATTTGTTTGTTTTTTTAAAAAATGGCATATACATTGCCATATTTTATGCAACTTCCTTAGTTTTGTACAACCAAAATTGTGACAATTCTGGAAAGTTAAAAAATAATAATTCTGCAAGTCTTTGGAATCCATGCAATTCTGAAAATCCAATCCTCTGTGGATTCCGTTGGGAAGATTCATAGAAATCTGGTGTCATTTTGATCCACTGTGGATTTCTCTGATGTAATATCCCTAGTCATAACTCACTGGCGCACAGAATTATATAGCTTCCCATTGCTGCTGCCCATAGCTACCATGCTTCACATATTTACTAGACAGAGAGTAAATCCCATAGATCTCAGTGGAAGACAGCAGCTGCTGTTCTTGGTTTATTATTCAGTGGTATTTGGTAATCACCTCCCACTTCGTTTTGATATGGGACATTTTTTCATGGCTCATTTCAAGATCTATTGTCACCTACAAATCTTACCACCAGTCTGTTACGTATATCAATCACAGGAGTCCTCAGCTGCACAAGAGATGCCTATGCACATTTGTTCAAAATTTATGTGTCCCATGAAAGATTATTCCAAATGGACAGAAAAGAAGGAATGCCCTATGTGATCATCTGATATGATGTTGAACTGACATCAGTGGAATTGGACATAGTATAGGCATAAAGCAGTGTTACAGAAGAGTTGCCAGCTTAGTATGTTGGAGCAAAAAACAACAGCCTTAGAAAGCTGCCTTAGAAGAACACATTTATACTTGATAACTGGCAACTAGAGAGCCAGTGTGGGGTAGCAGTTAGAGTGTTGGACTGGAACTTGGGAGATCCAGGTTCTAGTCCCACTTGGCCACGAAGCTCACTGGGTACCTTTGGGCCAGTCACTGATTCTCAGCCTAACCTACCTCACAGAGTTGTGGGGATACAAATGAAGAGGAGGAAGAAGACCTAAGCCACCTTGGGTTCCTTGCAAAAGGAAAAAAAGGCAGGATATAAATGTAATCATCATCATCATCATCATCATCATCATCATCATCATCAATCATCATCATCTCAGAGTCCTGTGACACCTGAATGACTACTAAATTATTGTGATATAAGTTTTTATGGGGAAGAGCCTGTCTCTTTCATTAGATGCATTAGGAGAATGTTGGCTGGTGCTGGATGTTATATTACATGGGTTGTGTGTATGTTTGTGTGGACTGTCTACATCTATGAGCTTTTTGACTACTAGTGACTGAATTGTGTTAATGTCTGCTGGTTGACGTAGAGCAGCCTTCCCCAGCCTGGTGCCCTCCAGATGTGCTGGACTACAACTCCCATCATGCCCAGTCATTGGACCAGATTGGGGAAGGCTGATGCAAGGCATCCCTGATTTCAAGATGTGTTTCTTTATCTTTTTGCGGCAGAAAGTATTGCATTCTTTATTGCACTTATACCCCATCCTTCCTCCAAGAATCTCAGAGAATCATACAGGTGGTTTTCCTACCTTATTCTGAAAAAGATGCTTATGAACTAGTTTAGCCTACCAGACCCATGGTAACCAAGTGGGGAATCATGGCTTAGAAGATCTTTGAACCCAGGTCTCTCTGATCCAAATCCAACATGTCAACTATGACACCGTACTGCCCTTCCCACAATGGACCCAGATGGATATAATGTCTAATGCGGGCGTGGGTAATGTGTGCAACCCCACCCCTGGTGTGGCCCCTGCCACCCTCTACTGCCCCACACAATTAAAAAAATATATTTTAACAGCAACAACAACAACAAAATGATGTCCACAGTAGCTATGGAACACCAAAAGGGCCCAATTTAGCCTGTTTGCAAAGTAAATTTGGCCCTTTGGGTGCTCCATAGCTGCTACAGAGGGCCAGAGGGGTTAAATTTATCTTGGAAACAAACTAAATGTAACAACTCTAGCACTCTGTAGCACTACAGAGTGGTTGGCCACTGAATTTCAGCAGGAGACCAGAGGTTTTTTCCCCTTTTTTCATGGGGGTGTGTGTGTCACCACATGGACTCTGCAGCCCATGAGGAGAGCACCCCATGGAGTGCAGTCCATGAGGGGATGGTCCTGAGGGGGAAAATGGCCCTTGGATCACTTTATACATCTGATGCAGTAGGCTCTTCCTACAAAAGATTGTGCTAACATAAACTTGGTAGTATTTAAAATTCCACAGGACTCTTTAATGATAACACAGTATGTCTCATGGCTAATGATGTGCAAAAGAGCACAACCAGAGTTGACAGGGAGAAGTGGTCTGCCTCAGGCAGTCGATTTTGTAAACTGCTGAATCTCCCAACACTTCAGCTTCATGGGATGATCCCAGATTTTAGTATTATGAGAGAAGGAGAAAAACTATCCTAACAACAGGATAGGAATATCATGGCTGCAAGATTGCTAGACAGACTCACACAAATACCTCAGCTCCCATGGTAAACAATTTTTTTTAAATGGGATTCGCCGAATTCTCAGGGACCCATTTATAAGAAAGTAAGAAGAACTGTGCTAGATCAGAGCAAAGGCCTACCAAGTCCAGCATTCTGTTCCCACATTGGCCAACCAGATGTCCCAGTGGGAAGCCCAGAAGCAGGATGTGAGTGCAATAGCACCTTCTTGCTCCTATTCCCTAGCAACTGGTATTCAGAGGCATTCCACCTCTGATACTGGAGTTAATATATAGCCATTATGACTAGTAGCCATAGATATCCTTATCCTCCAAGTAGGGTTGATTGCATGAAAAGCTGCACTGGAACAGTATTTTTCTCATCTTGTAATGTGGAATACCACTTTTATCATTATTAGTAATAAATAAGCCAAACTGTCTGTCTGTGTGTGTGTGTGTGTGTGTGTGAAAATTTGTGTTTATTATTGTGTTAGGAGAAATTATACTCTTTCACACATAAGAGATGTAATCAGTGATCTCTTAGGCCAGAAGAATATGTTAGCTTCCCTTTTTGATTGAAACTTTCTGTTTCCTGTATCTTTTTTATTATATTTCAATTGTGCATGTGGGCAAATAGGAGCAGATCCAGCCCAGAGGCTCCCAGTTGCCTATCCCAGTTGGATTTAATACATGCCTATGATGCACCCCTATAACTACTATTATTATGCTCCATCCTGCTGTGAGGATCCATCAGGGGTTGCTATACAATCCCTCAAGTTTCTTTGGTTGCCCAGCAACAGTAGGTAGTCCCAGCCCAGGTAGGGCTGGGTAAACAGAAGGGAAGTCTTTAAATGGCTCAAAGACTCTGAGGGAGTAGGAGGGGCAGAAGCACAGGATAAAAGCTTGAATGCTGGAAGAAGAAAGACAAAGCAGGAACAAAGAGGTTCAGGAGGAGTGGCTGGAAGGAGCACCAGGCAAGGAATAAAAACCAGAAGGTACAAAAAGGAGTAGCAGGAAGGGAAAGAGACCAGTGAGCTTATTAGAAGGTCAAGGAGCTGACTCAGAGGACTGGGTGCTAGGAATGATGACAGAGACCTTCCAGTACAGACAGCAGCAGGTGGCTCACACTGGGCCGCTGGCTCAGAGTGTGGAAAGCTAAGCAGGGTTAAGCCTGGTTATTACTTGGATGGGAGACCCCTCCTCTAGTTTCCTGCATTGAGCAGGGGGTTGGACTTGATAGCCTTGTAGGCTCCTTCCAACTCTATGATCTATGAAATCTAAGAAAAGACTTCCCCACTCCTATAGCAAACTCAGTACCAGGTCATCCTCACCCCACAATTATTTACCTATGGCTTGCATCACCACGTAGGTATTCTTTTTGATCTTGCAGATACTTACCTGTGTTGCTGTGTTGGCATTCACTATGGTCCTGCAGCTACTTATCCTGTTCTGTAGGCACTCATTCCAATCCTGCAGCTACTTACTGACATGGCTGTGTGGGCATCCACCCTGGTTCTTCAGCTACTTACCCTTCTGATTCTGCAGATACTTAGCCATATCACCCTGTAAGCATTCATACTGGTCCTGCAGCTTCTTATCTTGCTCCATGAGCCTTCATCCTGGTTCTGTATCTCCTTACCACTAATGCTACAGGGGAATTCTACCTTGTCCTGTAACTACTAATTTGAATGATCCTGTGCCATAACAAGGATGAATAAATGCTAGAGTCACTGTATTTATGTAGGCATATCGTTCCTTCTGGTAGAAAGCATGGGAAGGAAGTGACATGTCCCCACTCCCTGATGGAGGGGGCACCCCTTGTGACATCCAGTAATTGATTTGTAATGTGTTTTCCATCCCTAGTTAAAACATGTCACAGTGGTGGAGCCCCTAGAGAAGGAGGATGGTGTCCACCTTGCAGATTTGTCTGGATTAATATTTCTATACTTCATTTCCTGCTTTTTTGGATATGTATGAGGTCTGGTTTGGATACAAGGGTGCCCTTCCTCTAGCAAAGGAGTAGGCAACCCTCTAGGTATAGTCAAAAACTCCCTTACCATAAAGGCTTTTCTAGTCATGGAAGAGCATTGTGTAAGAAAAATGATCCCAAATCCAGCTCGTTCTTCTTTCTATGGCCCACTTGATTTCATAAGCTACAACCTATACCTTCCTATATTAATGTTTCTCTTAAATTAATACAACTCCTGATACATTGTAGCACTTCACTGCAAGATGTCTCCTATAACACTTGCATCCAGAACTACATTCATGTACTTTCTGCTTCGGCTCACATTTCTTGGGATCCAAGCTATTCCATGGGCTTGGAGGAGCCAAAGGAACCACAACTGATAACCTCCTAGAGGGTTTATACCCAAGGTGGTGTAGTAGAGCAGCTAAGCTTGTGAGCCTAGAAGTCCATGGTTCAAATATCACCTGAATCATGAATTCTCCAGATGGCACCATTTCTCAGCCTCAGGCCTTAATCAACAAAACAGTGTGGAGATAATACAGTAAGGATAGCAATACTGACTGACTGACTGACTTAATTTATTTATTTATTAGATTTATACCCCACCTTTTTTCCTGCAAGAACTCAAGGCGGCTTACATAATCCTTCTCCTCCTCTCCATTTTATCCTCACAACAACCCTGTGAGGTAGGTTAGGCTGAGAGTCAGTGACTGGCCCAAAGTCACCCAGTGAGTTTGATGGCTGAGCGGGGACTAGAACCCGGATCTCCCGAGTCCAACACTGTCAGCACTACGCCGCCACACTGGCTCTTTGCAGAATTGTTGTAAGGATTATGGTAGTAATGCATATGGAGCATTTTAAACATTCTGAAGGGCTATATAAATGTTAAGCAACTATTTCTATTGCAGTTAGGTGACATTTGTTGTTGATTATGAAACTGTGTACAAACAAACATATAAATCTGCTATACAATAAAATGTAGCAATTAATTACATTCTCAAAAATAATTCATTAGTGATCAGTATCACAATTAAAAAACACCAATTACGTACTGGTAACTACTAAATCTCACAATTAAATAACCTATTTAAATATTCAGAAATTCATCTCAATTATTCACCCTTGTTTGATTATACCTGTTCCAGTAATAACAATGTTTATTGATGCAACCCATTGTTTTAGCCTGGGACCACTTACCCACACATAATAGATATGTGAGTTTGAGGCATTCAGCCCAGGCCAACATATATCATGTAATCCTATGCATGTCTACTCAGAAATAAGTCCCACTTAGTTCAATGAGACTTACTCCCAGGTAATTGCATATAGGATTACAGTCTTAGCATATTTTTCTTTGGGATGCTTCTTTGGATATTCTCCTCCATAAGTATATTTTAGAATAGTTTCTGTGGAAGAATGTGGATGGAAAATAGTACATTAATAAAATGGTGTGAATGATACTAGATATCTTCCACTATCCTTCTCATGGGTCTTTCGGGACAAATCCATACACATTTTCAGTCCTGATACGTTTTCAAAATGTTGGGGGAATCATCCAAGAAGGACTTCAGTGGAGGATATTTTTTCATCAGAAGACACTCTTGTTGAACCACAGTGATATTTCAGCTCATGAAGATGAGGGAGAAGGCCCGTAGAGAAATTTAACACAACTTTGGAGTCAGGAATAGCCAAGGATTTGACAAATTTATGCTTTTTAAAATTGGATTTATAAAGCCAGGACAGCATGGGATTTCATAATGCCTTGCAGGCTGACATCCACTTGCATTCTCCATAGCTCCACATGACTTGGAGAAATGTGCCTATCAGGTGTGCTGTACTGCTTAGTGTGATGGACTGGGACTCAGGAGATCTGAATCTAGTCCCCACTTGGTCTTGAAGCTTACTGGGTGACTTTGGGCTAGTCACTGACTCCCCACCTAACCTACCTCACAGGGTTGTTGTGAGGATAAAATGGAGAGGAGGAGGACCATTTAAGCCACCTTGGGTTCCTTGTAAGAGGAAAAAAGATGGGATATAAACTATATATATATATATATATATATATACCTAATATATACAGAAAATGACCTGAGAGATGTGGGGTAATCATTTGGTGCCTCAGCAGCACCTGTTTAGCAAACTCTCTTCCACTTCTGTTTTTACACTTTCCAAATCTGTGCTGCAGAATTTCTTCTGGGCTTAAATACCACTGTTATTATTTATGAGGCATGAAGTATTAAACCAATATATAGTTATATCCATGGGCTATGCAGGACTGGTTTTTTAAAGCCATGGAATGATTTTCCTTTTCTTCTAATAATGATTAATGCACACAAAGCCAGAGGAACAAAATAAATAAATAAAAATCAACCATTTCCCACAAGGACTCGTAATATGATGGGCACTTTAGGAGACAAAATCATTTTCTGGAACTGGCAGTCTAGGAACTACTGGAATATAAACAGGCATTTAAAGGATCCAAATCTACAATATTTGTCTGGTATGACATGAGGTAATCTTTCCATGCAGTGTCCCCCAAACGGATGGATATTTTCCAGGTGGGGAAAAGGCAGAATATGTTCCACCACTGCTGACATAAGGCTCAGTCCAGGAATAATGCTTTTAAGGTGCAATCCACTGCAAGTTTAGACATAAAAAATACCTACAACTCCCAGCATGTGCCAGCCATGCTGGCTGGGGCATGCTGGAAGTTGTAGCCTTTTTCTGTCTAAACTTGCATAGGATTGCACCTTTAATCAGGTAGAAACTTCCATCCATTTTAATACAAAAAATTGTGCCTAAAGCTGCGTTGGCATTATCGAATAGAACTTTGTTTCCTTGTTTGTATTGAAAAGATGTTTAGGTCACCCTACAGGACAATGCCATCTCTAGGTGGCTTGCAAAATTAAAAATACAGTTCCCACATATAAAATTAAAACAACACAAAATCCCAATGATCAATAACCACAGATGAACACACTACACAGCCCATAATAAAATAACCACGAATCAAGCTGATATTTGATCATACAGTCATGCCTTGGATTGAGATTTCCTCCTTTTATCCCGGAAGACAATCTTACTCGGTCACGAGTGATCGCCTGATGATGATGGATTGAGAGCATAATTCGTTCCGGAAAGGTGCTTGTAATCCAAAACACTCTTATATCAAAACAAAATCCCCCCAAAAAAATTTGTACAGAGATTTTTAATTTAAGCCGTACTACAGTACTTGTATTGCAAGACGACGCTTGTATATCAAGTCAAAAAAATTTAAATAAATATTAAAAATTTTGCTTGTCTTCCAAAACGCTCTCAAACCAAGTTACTTGTAATCCAAGGTATTACTGTAATTAGAGTAGCCAGCTTTAACTGATCAATCTGTGGTCTACAACACACAAAAAGCACATGTCAAAGGAAGGGGGGGAAGGCTGACAGTTCAAACAACTCCAAACAGAGCAAACAAAAACTTGAATATGTGACCCCAACCTCCTCAGATGTTCTTTTTTTGAATATCTTAAGAACATCAGAAGAGCCCTGCTGGATCAGACCAAGGGTCCATGTAGTCCAGCATTCTGTTCACACAGTGGCCAGAATGTCCACAGGGAAACCCACAAGCAGGACACGAGTGAGTACAACAGCGTGCTCCCCAGCAACTAGTGTATATAGACATACTGCCTCTGATACTGGAGGTAGCATATAGCCATCCATCATCAGGACTAGTAGCCATTGATAGCCTTGTCCTCCATCTTGATATTTCACCCTTTTCATAGACTTTAAAATAAAGGAGCTCTTCCAAATATAACATAAATCTTTGTTAAGAAGGTTTTCATTTTGACTCAAATGTAATATCAACTCTGCATTCACCCAGGGACCACTGGCTAAGTCTTCCCCCATATTGTTCATGTCATACCTATCAGAAGACTCCCTTTGTCTAGGACAGCCTTCCCTAACTTGGTGTCCTCCAGATGTTTTGGACCAACTCTCATCAGCCCCAGCCAGCATGGCCATTGGTCAGGAATGCTGAGAGATGTAGGGCACCAGGCTGGGGAAGGCTGGTCTAAGGACAAAGCTCTCCTTCAATGAAGCTGAAGCTTTCCTGCGTGTCACTGCAATCTACTGGTCTCTAGTCTTGTCTGCTTTCTTCCTCCTATACTGTATTTAATTTTATGTCAGTGTTTAAGATTGTTTCAAACCTTGGCTCTTTGGTATCCTGGTATACATCTTGTGGCCTGCATCCTTTTGGCTTGATGGGTTGTCCTCTGTTCATCCTTAAGCCATTGAATCTGGACTTTAGAGATCAACACAGGAGCAGTTTGCTTCAGAACTTGTAGATGAGCATCCTTCCAAGCCCCCTCTTTGGTTTGCCTTCTGTTGCCTTAGTGGGCTTGAGAGAACAGTGTAGTGGCTTAGATGGTAGATGTTAGAACAGAAAATGATTTGCCAGTATAACAAGGGATTTATATAGATTGATTCAAAAAGCAGAAGAACAAGAGGACCAGCTAAAGGCAGTTTGAATAGGTGACCTCCAAGGTGGGGTGGAACAATATATGGGATAGACGGATTGTGAAGGTGATGTCAATTAGGATAAAGGAAAATTTTTATAAACTAATTTGGAGATGGTATTTAACTCCAGTAAGATTAAATAGAATAGATAATAATTGTTCTGCATTTTGTTGGAGAGGATGTCAGGAAAAAGGGACATATGCTCATATGTGGTAGAGTTGTAAAAATGTATTGGCTTTTTGGCGAGAGGTTTTTACAGAAATATCTAAAATTATTGGTATTAATTTAGAGGTCTGTCCAAAATTAGCATTGTTATCAGTAATGGAGAAACTTATTTGCGACCAAAATATGAAGGAGTTAATTGTAAACTTGTTAACTGCGGCTAGGCTAATGATAATGAGAAAATAGAGAGTACATGTTTTCCTAATAACAGATTGGTATAAGGAAGTTTGGGACATAGCCCTAAACGATAAACTAACTAGTAGTATCAAATGCAAAAAAGGATTACTAAAGAAGAATAATTTTATGGATATATGGAATCAATTACTAGAGTACGTATTAATAAAGGGGAAGGGGAGCATGCCTTGTTAGGATATGTTATATTTTTGGAATTTGGAATTCATTTGATCAAGAGGATGGAAGCATATTAATTGGTCCCTTGGAGGGGGGGGTGCACTTTATGATTTATTGTATGCTATTTAGGTTATATTTTTGTGATATTCTTGTATTTAGTTATATTTTGTTTTGAAAAGTAAATTAAAAAAATATTTTTAAAAAAAAGAAAGAAAGAAAATGATTTGCCAGGCTCCCAAGAAAAAGATATAGGAGGTGAAGGACATAAACTACATTTCTCCCAATATTAATTTCAACATGAGGTGATTGAGTGTGTTTGTTGATTTAGGGGTTAGGAGGGCTTGACAGAATTGTCCCATATTATTCTCATTATTAGGTTGGAAGCTTGATTTGGTTGAATCAGTAAATTAGACTGCAATCCTATACATATTTGCTTGGGAGTGAGTCTCATTGAACTCAATGGGACTTCCTTCTGAGTAGACATACATAGAATTGCACAGTAAATCAATGAAAACTTAAGTTGATTAACTGGGTGGGGCCAGTTTTTAATGGTTGAGGGCAAACTTTAATCAGTGGGATGGTGAGTTAAAGGCTCACTTGTTTATTCATTGAGATTTTTGCTGTTTCTATTGTGTTACTATATTGATCAGGGGTGGGAAACCTTTTTTGGCTTGAGGGGCCCCTTCCTTTCTAATGCCCTATGCACACTGATTGTGCTAAATAAATGCATAAATACTACAGTCAAATATGCACTTTCCTGGGAGTAAGCACCACTGAATTCAATGGCACTTACATCTGGGTAGAAATGTATAGGACTGTGCTATTAACTATTGTAATATGTCCACACTGGAAATTTCATGTGATGAATAGCTGCTGCTGTTGTTTACACCCCAAACCATCATTTCTAGCACCACTGAATAAATTGCACTCGTAATCTCAATAGCATTACTGTGTAGTAGACAGGTGGTTTCAGAAGTGGGTTCTTTATTTGGGTGTATATATGACTGTCAGCAGGGAAACTAACATATTTTATCAACTGTGGCTCCAAGAACACAGTTCAGGCAGGCATCCCAGGTCCTTCCAGCCAGCCCTATATTCTATCATGATCGACTACTTTCCCTAGAGTGAAATCAAACAGACAAACTGTTTCCAAGATCAACAGAGTATTGCAGCACCTGAAAGACTGAGGAATTTCCACAGGCTCTTTTTTTTGTTGCTGCAACAAACTAACAGAACTACCCTTCTGGAAACAGCTTTCAAGAGAATCAGTGATTTAGGAGAGGCACTGATGCTTTCCATGATGTATTGTATGCATCTATTACTTTTCCCCCAACCGGTTTTGCAAGTTTTTGAAACAACTGCAAGAACCTTCAAAAACCCATTTACCAGAGTCAACAGTGAGGTGAGGGTATGTGCACCTACTTTCAAACTACCTTCAGTACTTCAACACACATAGAAACACACACACACACACCAATAGGGCTCAGTTCTACCATGTTTTTGTGAAAGCCTTGAGCAAGCAACTTTATAATGCCCCATGTTTAATGCACTTTGCCCCTATCTTCACCTAAGAACTCAGTCTGCAGTCTGCCTTCCAGACAACTAAGGCCACTATCCTATACTCATTTATATGGGAGAAAGCCTCCTTAAACTCAGTGGGCCTTGCTTTTCAGTAGACATGTATAGGACTGTATTGTTACAGGGCCAAACTTACTTAGTTTTAGAAAGATAACTGCCTTGTTATGTGCCTACCCTTCATCCTGTCTATATAGCCTTTAATGCAGGGGATGGGGACTCCAACTTCCAACATCCCCAGCCAGCATGCTCAATAAGTGGGGATGATGGGAGTTGAGTCCACTAACATCTGGACTGGAGGACCACAGGTTCCCCAACCCTCCTTTATTGAAGAGATGGGAAGGAAATGACATTTTAACACACACACACACACACACACACACACACACACACACAGAGCTGCCCCACTAAGTTGGGTGATCGTGTGTAAATAGAAGAATAGGTGGTGGATGGCATAAGGCAAGGGTGAGTGTGCATATGTGTATGTGTGCTTCAGAAATGGTTCCTGGTTCCATTTCTACTCTGTGCTGGTCAGAGCTCTCCTTGAATACTATGTTCAGTTCTGGACACCACACTCACTTTAAGAAGGATTCAGATAACTGGAATGTGTTTAGAGAAAGGCAACCAAGATGATCAGGGGACTAGAAACTAAGTCCTATGAGGAAAAGTGGAAGGAACTGGGTACCTTGAGAAGAGAAGACTGAACACTGAAGGGAGTATGATAGCACTTTTCAAGTACCTAAAGGGTTGTTGTCACACAGAAGAGGGGCCCACAACCTGTTCTTATCATGCAAGGCTGTAGGACGCAAAAATAACAGGCTTAGGTTACAGGAAGGCAGATTGTGGTCCCACATCAGGAGAAACTTCCTAATGGTCAGAGCAGTCAGCCACTGGAACCAACCACCTAGGGAGATCATAGGATCTCTGTTTGTGGAAGTATTCAAACAGAGACTGGACAGCTATCTGTCAGGGTTGCTTTAAACTGGATTCCTGCACTGAGCAGGGGTTGGACTAGATGGCCTAAATGGCCCCATCCAACTCTGTGATTCTATGATTCTTTTAATTAATAAGGCAGGCCGCCTGGGGGCTTCCATTTGAGCTGAACATTTAATTCAAATGTAAAAATAATTGGCAATAAAAAACCAATACTCTGTTACTTCTCCAATAAATGGCTCGATTGATGTAAACAAGTTTTATTTTGTTTTGTTTTGTTTCTTGTGTGTTTTTCTTTAATAATAAAATAAAATGGGTAGCAAACCAGGAAGCTCTTCTATCCCAACGTGAGCTGAAACAGATGAGCAATAAAATCAGCACGTTTTATAGCGAGAAGGCAAGTTTTCCGGACAGGTCTGAGATGGCCTACTAATCCTAGAGAAATATTGGCTGGGATTTTCGCCCACCGGTGAATGTTATGCCATGGTGAATGACCAAGGGTCAGTGCGGGGTAATAAAGACTGGAGAGTCGGTCAAACGAAGAGAGGAGAGAGAACCTTGTGTGTAAAGGCAACCACGCGTTAGGACACTGATGCATTCTAGACCCGCCCTCGGATTTAAAGGGAACTATTTGTTGTTCTACACAGGAGACTCAGGAGCAGTTTTCAATGGAGACCTTTTCTCGCGGGAAATCGGGGAGAGACAGAGAGAGAGGAAGGCTAATTGAACCCCTTCCATGGTGCCTTGCAAAGTCTGAGCTGGAGAAACGCAGCCATTTTTATTTTTATATTTTTGCTCCAGCAGCCTCGCAGAGAACGAAGAGAACTTAAGCAAGGTTTGCAATTCGTCCCAACTCACCCACCCGCCCGGGAGAGGCTGCAGCAGATATCCCAGCCACTTCGGTAATTTAATTAGCCACGTAATATTTGTCCGGGGACCATGGGGACATCACCACCATCCTCTTCTTTATTGGACGGTTGCTTTCGGGTGCCTTGCGTTTTCACTGTACTTTCCACTCTCTGTTGGCCACGGTTTGTTGTGGAATGTCCCCTGCTTGGTTACTCCTGACAGATTCGGTCTTTCTTCCTCCCACCCCCACCCCCCTTACACATGCTTCTCTGCAGTGCTGCCTATTGCCCACCGCACCACCTATTTTATCAAAGGTGAGAGGTTCTTTCTTTCCAGATGGTCAGAATGCAACATTTTAGACACGCTGGCGTGGGACAGCTTGCATTCGTATACAACTTGTAGATTTTTTATTTTCTCTTTGTGAAGAGTAATCGGGGGCTGTTAAGCATAACTTAACCCTCGTTGGGTCATACAAGGATAGTTATCTATTTACTATTGATTACGCTACACATAGGCACTTTTGGCAAGAAAACCTTCCCCTCCGCATTTGGGATTTGTACATCCCCCCCCTCTAAATAATATATTATCATCGTATGTGTGCCACACAACTATCCCAATATGTGTGTACAGCACACGCAGGCACACACAGAGAGAATAGCATGTGTACCACAACGTGTACATCTTGCAGCGCACATGCGCCCCCCCCCACGATAATTTTTCTGTGTGTGTGCATGTATGTGTACAGTACACACATATTTGGATAGTTGTGTGGCGCATCTGTGCACACACGAGAATATAATTTCCATTTCAATGCAGTTCCCGATTGCTCCTTTACCAAGAATATGAAACCATTGTGCACGGCTTATGGTCTACTGTTAGAGTCAGACAGGCTGGCAGATATTCTTTCTCTCTTTGTACTGACAGTTAATGACGACCTTCTTCATATAGCCCAAACCTACGCATGTTTACTCAAAGTAAGTCCTACTGAACTCATTGAGGCTTACTTCCAAGTAAGGATCTAGAACCTTCGCTTTATTTCCTTGGAAGTTCTATTGCCCTCAGTGACATTATCTCCCAAGCAAATATTATGATCATTGGGCAAATATGCCTAATGAAAAGTAACCGTTTGGAAGGCCGGCTCTGGTAAGCTTTTAAAGCAGGGGTACTCAACCAGGGGGGGGGATTTTAGGGTTTCAGGCGGGGAATTGGGACCACAGACTCAAACTGTTGGAATACTGATCTTTCTACAAATTTCAGATCTACAGATTGTACATAATCTACAGGACATAACACTTTATTGTATGGCACAGATTAAATTAAAAATAATTTTTCACTTGTTATCTGTGGAAATATTCCATTTATAGTTATTATATATTATATGCCTATTATTTGGAATGCAACTTTTGAGTCAGACAATCTTGGAAAGGGGGGGGGGAATGACATTCTGACATATGGTGAAAAGGGTGCATGGGGCAAAAAAAGGTTGAGAACCACTGTTTTAAAGACTCTTTGGTGCAGTGCGATCCTTCCCAGATACTTGAATTCAAAAGCAAATCTCATTTGATTCCCAAGCATCCGACCTTCCGAAAAAAAGCGTTGATACAAATCAAGGTGTGTTCATTCAAACTTCTTGATCACAAAGTGAAGACGGCTCACTCTCAATGGATGGCCACGGCGGCCTTCTGATGAATCATTCTAAAGTCCTTTCGAAGTCATAACACGACCGCTTTTAAAAAAAGAAGAAAATAATTTATATTTTCAACATTTTGATTGGTGAGAGATTTTATCGTTTTGCGTAGACCACGGTGCCTAGTTTTGTGGAGAGGGGGGAAATAGTAACTATACAGAATAAATAATTGTTACAAATATTTGGGTGTGATCCTACGGTGTCTCTATATGCTCCTTAAAATCCGTCTCCTTAAATTAAAAACGTGGTCAATACTAATTCCAGAGACTTTACACATGGTTGCACAGCGCGCGCGCGCGCACACACACACACACACACACACACAGACACTCACACCCCCCCAAAACCCGCCTCAGGAATATGATCCAGCCCAAAGTAAATGCTTCAGATTTCTCTAAGTTTCAATGTGAGAATTAAGGACGTGTGTGCATGGAACTGTACCCATACTGTCTCCTGTAGCAAACAATGGAACTTTAATTTAAAAGGGCTTGGCATCCACTTGTCCACTAGAAAAATATCCATAATCTATCAACTAAAACATCACGAAATGCAGAGCAAGGCTTTTCAGCTTTCCATTCTTTTGACTTTTGGGCTTTACTCTCATCCTCAGCTTTTTTCTGCCACCCACCCGCACTGCACTCCACATCCTGTTATTTGGGAATATTCAGGCAACTGTGATTTTTCCAATATGTGTTTTAGATTCTAGTTTGAGCACAAAGACACCAGGATTTTAACTCTGAAAAGTCAATTAATCAGATGAAAAGAAAGTTTGCGTCCTACATTAAATTTTCTCTCCTGTGTTCTTAATACACCCAGAATTACAGCTTAGTTTAATTTTTGCTCTTTAATCCCCCAAATTTCTGGATTTCTTTTAGGAAGTTAGATGGATAGGCAGTCAGGCAAACAGAAAATTATTGGATGTTTTGCTCCCGAGACAGGACAGTATCTTGGGTGTATATAGTTTGCAAACAGATTTTGAACCTGAAATATCAATTGAAAGAAATGGATGTGGAGTTTTGCATTTTAAAAGTGATCGCTCAGTTTAGCTACCAGGATACGATGAAAGACTGGATCATCGGTATCTTTGATGTTCTGAGGGCTTTGAACAAATAAACTTTGATGAAATAATACTAATACTAATTTGCCCAAACTTTAATTTTACTTTCTACTAGGATTAAAAACACACATTCAGAATATATATTAAAATAAAGTCCATTTCCACAGCTTAAATGATATTTAATAGTATATTAAAGGCAAAGAACAAAGTTTTGTAAATTATGGATCTTGAGGTGTGTGTGTGGGGGGGGGATTAAGACATTGATTTTAAAAACCTACCATATGGGTTAGATGCATTAAAAGCACTCTTTTCGGTATTTCGAATCTGCATTAAAAACAATAATGCATTCTTTTTGTTGCTGTTAGTCCCAGTCCCTGGTTCCACTTTGTAATGTTAACTGGAGTTTTGTCGGCAATGTCTTTTTTTTTTTTTCCCCGGGATGGGGGGATGTTAGTCCTACACATACTTATAAGTGGACATGTATAAGATTGCATTGCCAGTCCCGTCGGTTATTGGAGTTCTCTAATGATCAATTTATTCGTCTAAACTAGGAAACAGAGAAACACAAACCTTTGAACTGAACAAAATAGAATTTACACCGAACTCGGATAGCTGGGGTGGGTGGATGGGGGGGGGGGAGATGAAAACTTAAATACAATATATTTTATTTTATTAGCTTAAAAATAAAGGCTGGATTTTGCCTAGTGAGGGGACTCGAGATTTAACTTCTATGGTGGAAAGTTTAGAATTCTCATCTTGTCAGTACCTGGAAGATGTTACACAATCTCAATAGAGTCGAAACTCTAAATTTCTGACTCCATGCATTGTGAGTGTAGGGACGTTTACTCCCAAGTAAATCCTACTGGGTTCAACAGGATTCTGTGTTTAGGATTGTAGGATCAGTGTCAAACTCTCAACACACACACACACGACTTAACATTTTCTCAAGTGGCCAGCTTTATTTGAGGAAATGAATACATAGTGACCTTAAAATAATAATCATCCCATTGGTTTGAATAGCAAAGAGCTAAGTATTTAGCTAAAATTAAATCAACGGGACATTTAGGCTGCAATCCTATATACACGCTTACCTGGCAGTAAGTCCCATTGAACTGTATACGGTGATGTACTCGGGATTGTACTGCATATGTGATATACTCGGACAAGGACCTTCATTTGCCCAGTTGTTTGTCAGTTTGCTTCACAAGCAGAGACGTGTATCTGTTCTGTCTACACACCTACCTCTCCTCTGCATGCATCTGGTGAAGAAAGGGGTACAACAAACTAGCTAGTACTTAGTGGCTCAGACTTTAATTGCAATCAGGCGATGGAAATAGTTCCACTGCAATCTAGGAAGGGTGCCAGGATTGCGACGTTAGTTGTCATTAAGGCTAGGACTACCGAGTAAACTTGCACAAATAAAATAAAAAAAGGACCCCCTTATTCGCCAGATCAATTGTTTTGTTTTATGTTTGGGATGTATATGTCTGTGAGTAAGCTGTATGCTGTATTCACCTGAAGTGCCTCCAGTCCAGACTAGGAATAGTTTCTTACAAGAAAGTAGAAATACCCCTATTTATCAGTTATCGTATAGACTTCATAAAATTCCTCCCTTTCAACCCAATCCATCGGTTTCCACCCTACAACTCAGTGGAAGATTTTCCTTTAGCGCAATGAGCATATGAGCATCGTTCTAACAGCTTTTGGTGGGACCACAACACAAAGTTCAGGAACTCCTGTGCTGTGTGCAGTGGATGGGTTGGAAGATCATAACAAAGTAGAACAAATTTATTGTATAGCTCTTACTCTTGTTTAACCTGTTTAACACACACACCCCTCCAGTCTGTGGCAGATGTGAAGTCATGTAGCTAAGAACGCTTCTGCCTGAACTAAGGAACTGGAGCCTAAAAGGGGGGGGGGTTCTTCTGAGCATAGACAGAGTGCCTTTCCTCGCAACTCCACACACTTCAGATTAAAGGATCAGAGCTTCCTTTCAGGGAATATGGCAAATGCCTGAGCCGTGCCACCCTGATTTATTTTTAGAAATTAAGCATTGTCCAATCTTCCCATGACAGTATTATAAGAACATACTCCAAAACACAATGTTGTATCCATTGTTAGTCCTACCTAGAGTAGCCCCATTAAATTGAATGGAACTTACGTTAGACTAGCATTGGATACAACCCATTAGATACAACTGATATTCTGAAATTCGAAAAAATACATAATATTACCGTACCACTGACGGACCCGCCCACATTCCCCAAGAGACATAGTTCAATAATAGCATCATCCTCATTATTTTTTCCTAGATCATATTGCCCTACTTGTCCATTCCCTTTCCAGAAAGTAGGAAGAAGACTTGACGCTAGGATTTCCTTGCCTTCATAGACCTTTGAGCTTGCACCTGAGAGCCCGCTCCGGCATGGTTGATAGTAGGGTGTGCCTTGCAATGGGGGCGTCCACACACGTCCTTTTCCCGATGACTTTGGTTCCCACTTACTGGAAGAGTTTTTCTGACTTGAGTCCAACAGAAAATCCACTGAACCTCTTGTGGCACACTCTGGATGATGT
The DNA here is from genome assembly GCA_021292165.1 of Shinisaurus crocodilurus. Taxonomy (NCBI): domain Eukaryota; kingdom Metazoa; phylum Chordata; class Lepidosauria; order Squamata; family Shinisauridae; genus Shinisaurus; species Shinisaurus crocodilurus. The sequence continues at coordinate 31,504,225 of CM037881.1, forward strand.
GCATTGATTCCTTGGTAGGTTCAGTGCTTAATTTCAATGACAAGCATAGCCAGGAAGCTACCAGGAAAAGCCACAAGCTATCAACTGTGGCAGCTGCGATTCTATGCACACTTATCTGGGAGCAGACCCCACTGAACAGAGTAGGACTGATTTCCAAGTAGATATCCACAGGATTGGACTTGAGAGCACTCTCATTTTTTTAAATGATTGGTTTCATTTGCGTTCAGAGCCAAGTACGTTTCGGTATAATAATAATGTTGGGACTAGAAAAAGGTACTAGGAGAGGATATATTGTGGAGTAATATCCTTCCTATCTCACGTTAGTTAGATCAGCAGAGTACAGTCCCTTTCCAGCTTAAAAGAAGCTTAGATTTGGCTAGTGTTAGCCAGCTAGCATTTGGTAATCCAGGATGCTTTAAGGCAGACTGGATTTCCAAATGCTAGCTGGCTAACACTAGCCAAATCTAAGCTTCTTTTAAGCTGGAAAGGGACTGTACTCTGCTGATCTCACTAACGTGAGATAGGAAGGATATTACTCCACAATATATCCTCTCCTAGTATCTTTTTCAAGTCCCAACATGGGTTATGGGCCCAGGATAGATTGTTTTGGTAGCATTTTGGTGGATGCCACTGGATTCTCTTCAGGGAGAAGAGGAATCCAAAGCGGCCATATTTTTCTTTGTTCCCTGGTGAGCACATGGTGACTCCATTGTCTCCTTGTGAAAGAGAAACCCCCTTTCCTCAGAAGGCAGTAGTAAGGCAGTGAAGGTTTTTGAGTTTTGAGCATTTTCAGTTTTTGAGTTTTGCACATTTTTCCACTTTTGAGTTTGACATTTTTCCCAATTTTGAATTTTTGGGCATTTTTCTTGATTTTTGATCCCTGAAGATGAGCGGAGCAAACTCAAGAGGAGAGAGCTTCTCCAAGCTGCCCAAATTAACTGAAGCAAATTTCATACAATGGAATAGGCGATTGAAAGTAATTTTGGACAGACTTGAAGTCCTGGGCTGTATTAAGGAAGATAAGCCCAGTGGTGCTGGTGAAGAGGCTAGAGCAGCAGCCAAAGAATGGGAAAAGCAAAACAGGATAGCAATATCTGTTATCATAGAAAATTTAACTGATTGCCAAATGATCCATGCTGGAGAAGGGAAAACAGCCAGAGAAGTGCTCCATAATCTAGAAAAGGCATTTGGGTTTACAAGCAAGCGTTCTCACAGGCGCCTAGTGAGTGATATGTTTCATTTGAAGCTTGAGTGCAAGAAGGTTGGGAAGTCGTGTGGAAGAGTTTTTAACTATTATTGAAAAGTTAAGACTAGCAGAATATGTGATGAATGAAGATCAGAAGGTCTGCTACTTCCTGGGGTCACTGGGATATAAGTTTGAGATTTTTATATCCAGAATGGACAGTGTCCCAAATTTAACCCTAAAAGATTTAATTGGTCATTTGAGAGAAGAATGTGTTGAGAGAAGGGAAGAATCTCCAATCAGGCATTCTAAGCAAAGTGACTCAAACTACTTGTCCCAAGGGAATGGGAAAGGCACATCCAAGAGAATTGTCTGCTTTAATTGCAACAAAGAGGGACATATTGCCAAGTTCTGTAAGGCCCCGAAGACAAAGAAGCCCCCACCTTTTAGGCAGCAAAAGGAAAAGAAGGGGATTGATGAGAATAGCTTACTGATGCAACAGAAGAGTTTAGCAGCTAACTGTTACAAAAGTAAGTCAAACAAATGGGTGATAGATTCGGGTGCATCGAGCCATTTCTCACACGAGAGAGGATTCTTCAAAGAATTCAATGAGATTGAAGAATCACAAAGTGAGGACATCCTGATTGCAGCTGGCAATGTGATAAAGGCACAAGGTGCAGGCTCAGGAGTTCTACACTGCAAGGTTGGTGGTGAAACCAGAAAGAACTGTGTAGACAGAGTTATCTACGTTCCAAAATTAAGTTGCAACATGCTCAGTGTCTCCACTTTAGCAAGGAAAGGCTTCAAAGTACTATTTGAAGGTGACAAGTGTAAAGTGTCCAAAAATGGTAAAGTGTTTGTTGAAGCTAGTCTGATCAATGGCGTGTATGAGGTTATTGTTTCAGAATCTCAGTCTGCTAAAGTGGCGTGCCCAAAGAAGAAGGATGAGGCTGATCTGGAGCTTTGGCACAGAAGACTTGGACATAGAGAAACAAGCACAATAAAGGAACTGCAGCGCAAGGAGCTGGCAAGAGGAGTGGAAGTAACCCAGAGTGCATCGGGCACAACCAAGTGTGTGAGTTGTGTCACTGAAAAGGCAGTTAAACCTTCTTTTCCTCCTTGCACTCAGCAGCGCAGCACCAAAGTACTTGACCTGGTCTACAGTGATGTATGTGGTCCAATGAATGTTCCATCATTGGGGAAAAATAAATACATCCTAACATTTATTGATGATTTTTCAAGGTATTGTGCAGCATACTTCCTCAAGGAAAGGAGTCAAGTGCTGGAGATGACCAAGAAGTACTTTGCCATGGTGAAGAACAAATTCCAGAGGTGCCCAGGGGTCCTGATGATGGATAATGGGCGTGAGTATTGTTCACACAACATGGAAGCCCTTATGGAACAGGAAGGAGTTGAACACATAACAACTGTTCTATACACCCCACAACAGAACTCAGTAGCAGAAAGAAAATTCAGCTCCATCATGGAGATGACAAGATGCATGTTAAAAGATGCATCTCTTCCCCAACGTTTGTGGGGAGACGCAGCTGCCACTGCGGTGTACATCCAGAATAGATTGCCAACAAAGGGAGCTACACGCACACCTTTTGAGCTTTGGCACGGGAGAACTCCCAATCTGTCGCACATACGTGTATTTGGAAGTGTTGCCTATAGCTATGTTCCTAAAGAAAACAGGCACAAGCTTGACTCCAGAGCACAAGCAGGTATCCTCATCAGGTACGCTACTGGAGGAAAAGGCTACAAGAGAATGGATCTAAAAACAGGACAAGTCAGGCCAAGGCACGTTGTCCATTTTGATGAACACATGAAGGCTGAGACAAGGGGAACTGTTGTGGATTTTTCTGATCAATCAGAAAAGGAAATGCAAGAGCTCGTATACTTCCCACCTGTAACTTATGACTCTGTGCTCCCTACTTCAAAAGCTATAGCCCCCTCTATAGGCGATGAACAGGGAGAAGCCCCAGCGTACCCAACCCCTGACAGAAGCACCAGAGACGAAGAGGAGCAGAGTGATGAGGACATGCCTGCACTGGAGGAGGAGGATGAAGCTGATGAGGTTCCAGAACCACAGGTCAGACAGTCATCCAGATTCAACAGAGGTGTTCCACCACTCCAGCTGTCCTACTTTGCAGGGTCGGCGCCATCAAGAACCTTCTATATGGGAAGAGATAGAGGAGATGCCAGACACAGAAGCCCGTCTCTGGAGGAAGGCTGCGCAGGAGGAGATGGATGCACTGCATCAGTACAAGACAGGGATGCTTACTGACCTACCTCCTGGAAAGAAGGCCACAGGAAGAGTAAGTGGAAGTTCAAAATCAAGCAAGGGGCAGAAGGGGAAGTGCAGCGCTACAAAGCGAGGCTTGTAGCTCAAAGATCAAGTCTGCAGAGAAGTGGTCTGGCTGGATAAACTGATCAAAGACTTTGTGCGTGAGGCTGTCCAAGATGGACTTGTGGACTTGACAAACTAAATGACTGCTGACATCCTAACCAAGGCTCTGCCAAGAGACTTTGCTGATCAAAGTCTTTGTGCGTGAGGCTGTCCAAGATGGACTTGTGGACTTGACAAACTAAATGACTGCTGACATCCTAACCAAGGCTCTACCAAGAGACAGTTTCCAGAATCTTCGAGTCAAGATGGGACTGTGGGTGGATTAATAAAATTGTGAATCAATGTGTGTTGTTTTGCCTGAGAAGGGGTGTGTTGGATAATTAAAATTGCAGTCAAAACCTATGGCTAATGTTTCACCAGGTAATTGGGTGAAATGGTTAAGATCACTGATACCTTCTAGGGTGGTTTTCCTAGAAGGTACTCATTGAATTATTAACAGCCTGAACAGGAAGTGGGCGTTGCTCCCAGCTTCTTCCTCTTTCTGTTCAGACTCTAATGAGCGTGGCACCACCAGGTTGTTGTCTCCACGTGGTCCTTGTAGCAGCATGTAGCCAGAGTTGCTGGTCTGAACTCCACAAGTTCAGACCCCAAGTATTTCCAAATGAACTTGTAACCAACTGTAAGAAACTCTTTCAAGCTGCCTGAATGAAACTGCATAATCTGAGTGAGTAAATGTTACTTTTAACTTTTACAAGACTGTGTCTCTGATTATTGTTCTGAGGGAGAGAAAAGGGGGCAAAACCAGGGAAATCCAGTCTGCCTTAAAGCATCCTGGATTACCAAATGCTAACTGGCTAACACTAGCCAAATCTAAGCTTCTTTTAAGCTGGAAAGGGACTCTACTCTGCTGATCTCACTAACGTGAGATAGGAAGGATATTACTCCACAATATATCCTCTCCTAGTATCTTTTTCAAGTCCCAACAAATAATAATAATAATAAAAATAGTAGATGAGGATTATGGTATCTCACCTGTTCCAAGTCTGAGCTCAGATGTGAAACCAGATTCCAGGCCGATGTTAAACGCACCACTGAGTCTCCCTCAGCATCCTATTTGCGCCTTACGCGCATGCAAAAATAATCCCGTACTTCATTGGAATAAAACTTACCCTGGGAAGGTTTTATTAGGATGTGTGTGTGTACATGCGTGCCTGTGAATATATAAACTAGAGGTCCCGTCCAGTCCAATTATTTTAGATCCACACAGAGCTGTCTGGACTTATCACAAGTTGGGACATTTTAAGGCTTTAAGGCTGCAGTGTTATCAAGCACCACTGAATACATAGCTTGTGCTTTAAATCGGTTTGCACAAGGAATATAGAACCTTCATTAGTAGGTAAATCTGAATTCTCACCTCTGTTTCATATGAGTGGGAAGTACTATAAGGCTTCATCATTCACCTGTGGTAGCAATTGCGCAATGGAGGCTCAAATACACTTTTGTTTTCAGTGTTATGTTACCTGAGAAAAATCCTCTTCTGAAAAGCTGGCAAGGAAAATTTCAATGTTCTGCATCTCACTTCATCTTATACACAGAAAACAAAGTGTGATTCCTGTGAGTTAATCCACTTTTGTGAGTTTGCAAAGGCATAGTGAAAAATCTCCTTTTCGAAAGGCTATTCTGAAGAGCTGGACCGTCTTTATGCTGCAGTGTTTATTTGATTGCTTACCAGAGTTAATCTTATCCGAATAAATTGCATCTTTGGCTGCGATTCTTCTGCCATTTTTGGTAGCTTTCCATGAGATGTTTAGAGAAGCCGCAGTGTAAAACAAGGCAGTTTTTTAAAAGAAAAGAAAAGTTTGTTATTATTATTATTATTTCCAACCTCAGAAAGAAGGACAGCATTCAGACTGTGGTTTGTTTGGGTTTCCCTCGCCCCCTCTCCATGAGAGAGGCTTCATTCATGCAGTATAGGAGTTCTGAGTATTACTCTTGGAAGGACAGCTATGGCTGATTTGCATGGATACCTACACTTAAAAGGTCTTTGGGCTTTGTCCAATGTTTATCCTATTTAGTGTAGACCCATTGAAGCGAATGGAACTTAACAAACTACCATTGGATGCAACAGCTCAACAATGCAATCCCATATGTGCCTACTTAGAATTAAGTTCAGTGGGACTTACTCCCAGTCTAATTTATATATAATATACACATTTGGAAATGTTCCTGGGAAGTACTGCAAGGCTGCAATCCTATAAACACTTACCTGGGAGTAAGCCCAATTAACCCAGTTGGCCTTACTTCTAAGTAGCCATGTATTGGATTCTTCTGTAAGTGATTTTCATGGCTGCCAGGACATTATTTTGCTAGACATAATTTGACTGAACCAATGGTCAAAAATCAGTGATCAGTGAATCAGTAATTCATAGTTACTGTATAGCAAGTTAAAATTACAACCTTAATTTTAATTTAGGTTGAACTGAAAACCAGCACACTTAAGACTGCAGCCCTATACCCACTTGCCTTTGGAGTAACTCTCATCGAACGCAATGGGACTTACTTCTGAGCTGACATGTATAGGATTGTAAAGTGCTCCACCCTTTTTTCACAAGCTGCTCCATGAACACAATAATCAGTATTTTCAGTAAATTTCAGATAGATTTTGGCACCTATTTTACACTTCCTAAGTTTTAAATTACCTCATGGCTTTCCTCTAGAATCTTGGGGCTGGTACCTTGGTGAGGCTTCTCTGATGAAAATCCCTACCTGCCTCCCCCTACTAAACTAAAAATCATGGCCCCACACATGATTTTTATCCAACTGGTGACCAGCCTATAGCACCGGAATCCTGACTTTTCTTATCTCTATGCCAAGGACTTCCCTGAGTGAGGACCAAACCTGTCCTGTCCATGCCTATAAGCCAAGGTAATAAAGAAGCTGCTCATTCCTTGCCAATGCATCATCTTCTTGACCAGCTGGAAAGTAGGAGTCTGCAGTTACCTCAGAAAAAACTGGCATTACTGGATCATCTTAAGGCAAGAGCCCTTCTTTTGCTTCCAGCTGGATTTCTTTAGATGCTCACAAATAGGACAGGAGGGTGAGGGCTTCAGGCCTTCTCCTATCTTTGCCCACAGTATATGATGCCAGCAGGTAGTCTCCCTCTAGACCAGGGCTCTCCAACCTTGGGTCCTCAGATGTTGCTGGACTACAGCTCACAGAATCCCGTGCCCTTAGCCATGCTGGCTGGGTATGCTGGGAGCTGTAGGCCAGCAACATCTGGGGACCCAAGGTTCAAGAGCCCTGCTCTAGAATCATAGAATCATAGAAAAGTAGAGTTGGAAGGGCCCTACAAGGCCAACCCCCTGCTCAATGCAGGAATCCAGGTCAAAGCATCCCTGACAGATGGCTGTCCAGCTTCACCTTGAATGCCTCCAAAGTGGGAGAGCTCACCACCTCCCTAGGTAATTGGTTCCATTGTCTTATTGCTCAATAAGACAATGTCTTATTGTCTCTCTCTAGACAGAGAAAGTCCATTTAGCTCATGTCTGTTGATAGACAAATTCATGTAGAATTTGTTGATGTCTGTTGATAGACAAATTCATGTAGAATAGGCCTGATCCCACCCTTCCTTTTAAAGCCATCTAATATTGTAACATTACTATTGATCTTATAGCATTGATGAGTCCCACAATTAAAAACAAATGCAGCTATGATGGTCCTAAAAACAACAACAACCCCTCTGCAGTTGGACAATACCTTTATTTGGACCAAACAAAATGTCAAAAAAACGAGCAAGCTTTCTAGTTGTCCAGAACTCTTGATCAGCCTCTGGATGATATGCAAAGGCTCTTCCTCTCACCCAACCAAAGTGTCACCCAGCCTGATGAAGGGTTCTGGAGAACTTGAAAGCTTGCTCACTGTTTTGTGAAACTTTGGTGGGTCCAAATAAAAGCAATCTCTTTTCCACCAGGTTATTTTGGATGTTCTCTACTTGTTCTCTCTTTTCCATGGGTTTTTTTTTTGGGGGGGGGGATGTTCTCCAGTTGACTGTGATCCAAATAAAGGCCCTGCCCAACTGTGGATAATAATTATGAGGTCCATAAATTGAAGTAATTCATTCTGGAAGAGGAGAGTGAAGAACTAGCCAGTTGCCCCTTCTTTCAGTGCAAGACTGAAATCCACCAATGTGTGGGCCATCAGCACATCAGAGACAGGAACTGTCAGCAGACAAAATTGCTACAGAGGGAGGGTTAGTTCTCACATGCATACTCATTACCTGATGACACAATAGGAAAATTCCCAGGAAACCAGTCCTGATATTAAGGAATCATCATCACAGCTGAAAAACAAAGTAATCACAGTGTAGCAGATTGGTTAATTACATGGCCTACTATAAATGCAGCCTATTATATATTGTACAGTGATGCAAACTATATAAAAATATACAGGCAGTCCCCATGTTACAAACAAGTTCTGTTCCTGTTCCTAAGAATGTTCTTAAGTTGAATTTGTATGTAAGTCAAGTCAGAACACCATAGCGTTCTGGGGAGGGGGGGGGGAATCGGCATTTACGTAGTATGCGACATAGCGCGCGCGGGGGGGGGAGTTGGTTAAGTATGAGTGGTCTGTAAGTCGGATGTACTTAATATTGTAGGTATATTATAAAGGGTCAGTATGATAAGCACACAGAAGAAAATATCAACATCTGCTAATGTCAGTGTGGTGTAGTGGTTAGAGTGTTGAACTGGAATTCGGGAGATCTGGGTTCTAGTCCTCACTCAGTCATGAAACTCATTGGGTGACTTTGGTCCAGTCACTGACTCCCAGCCTAACCTACCTCACAGGGTTGCTGTAAGGATAAAATGGAGAGGATGAGGACTATGTAAGCTGCCTTGGGTTCTTTGCAAGTGGAAAAAAGGTGGAATATAAATGTAATAATAAATAATGCCCCAACTAGAGTCCTTCAAATAGGATAGGATCTCTTCCAACAGGTAGCCAGCTGATCTGAAAGCCTTGTTTCAGCATATGCTTCAATCCTGCATGTTCATAATAGAGAACCAGGAACAATCACAGATCTTTATGCCAATAGGAAGCCATCCACAGGTGTGATTCCATTGCTACTGAGTGCTTCTGAGGTGCAGACAAAAATGGTAGACAGAATTATTGTGGCAAAAGCTTTCATGGACTAGAATCCATTTCAACACATACATTAGAAGTGTTGTCGTTAGTTGGCACATCTCCCTCCCTCTCCCTCTCTCTCTCCCTCTCTCTCATACATTTAAACAGTTATAGAGAAAGGATGCCACCAGTGGAGCAAAACTGCCCCAGCCTTGATAACTCCAACAGTGGAGAGTCAGACACTTTTGGAAGCTCAGAAGTACCCCAAGCCAAGGCATGAAAGTGATGGTTGGTCTTCCCTGTTGATTGTCCCCATTCCCTTTCTAAAAGCTCTCTGATCTAGTGGCCATCACCCACATCTCGTAGAAGTGAATTCAATGAGTTAATTATACCTTCTGAATCTACCTTGGATCTATTGTCAGTTTCATTGGGTGCCAAGTTCTACTTGTAATTTGAGAGAGGTAGAATACACTCCCTTCATGCTTCTGTAAACCTCTTTCATGCCCTTTAGTGCAGCCCCATCCTAGCATGTTTACTCAGAGGGAAATTTCAAATAAGTTCAATAAGAACTTCTTCTCCAGAAACCGAGCACAGAGTTTCGATCTACACAATTTACTTGGAAGCAAGTCCCACTCTGTCCAATCCTTCTGTTGGATAATTAAAATTGCAGTCAAAACCTATGGCTCATGTTTCACCAGGTAGTTGGGTGAAATAGTTAAGATCACTGGTATCTTCTAGTGTGGATTCACTGGAAGATACTCATTGAATAATTAACAGCCTGAACAGGAAGTGGGCATAGCTCTCAGCTTCTTCCTCTTTCTGTTCAGACTCTTAGGGCCAGTTCACACGACCCAGGCTGCCGGCGGGGGAGGAACCACGGGGCCGTCCGCGGGGTCCAGCGGGGCGCCGCACACGACCGGCGCTCCGTGCGCGTGGGCAGACCCCGTAGTCCCCGCACCGCAGTGCGGGCCTCCAGCGATAGGGAGTGGGGCCCCGGGATGCCCAGAGGGGCCGTTTGCCCCTGCAGGCTGGAGCGGCGGCAGCTCCGGCCGCTCTGGGCTGCCGTCTCTGTGGGGACCCCGCGGGACGGCCGCACGCTGTTCGGACGGCACGGTGACCACGCGCGGTAGGGGGTTACCCCTCTACCGACCATGGTCACTTTGCGTGGGTCCCGCCTGCGGCTGTCCCACGGGGGCACCCCTGGTCGGCGTGCACACGACACGGGAACTGCGGGGGAGCAGCGCTCCCCCGCGGTTCCCGTGTCGTGTCGTGTGAACCGGCCCTTAGTGAGTGTGGCACCAGTTGTTCTCTCCACGTTGTTCTAGCAGCAGCATGTAACCAGAGTTGCTGGTCTGAACTCCACAAGTTCAGACCCCAAGTAACTACAAATGTACTGTAACGAACTGTAAGAAACGTCTTTTAAGCCTGCCTGAATGAAACTGCATAATCTGAGTGAGTAAATGTTACTTTTAACTTTTACAAGACTGTGTCTCTGATTATTGTTCTGAGGGAGAGAAAAGGGGGCAAAACCAGGGAAATCTAGTCTGCCTTAAAGCATCATCCTGGATTACCAAATGCTAACTGGCTAACACTAGCCAAATCTAAGCTTCTTTTAAGCTGGAAAGGGACTCTACTCTGCTGATCTCACTAACGTGAGATAGGAAGGATATTACTCCACAATATATCCTCTCCTAGTATCTTTTTCAAGTCCCAACACCTTCTAACCCCAAACAGTCTCCAAGTGCTGATCATTTTGTAACCAGAACATTGGTCCATCTAGCCCAGTATTGTCTACCCTGACTGGCAGCAGTGGCTCTCCAGGGCTACAGACAGGAGTCTTTCCCAGCCCTACCGGGAGATCCAGGGAGATTGAATATAGGACCTTCTGCAAATGAAGTAGGTGCTCTGCCACTGAGCGGTGGCCCTTCAAAAGTTTACAGGTGTACAAAAAAAAATATTGTGTGTTGGGGGTGGGGCCTGTCTGACTAATGTCTGTTGATAGACAAATTCATCGGGGTGGTGGGGGTGTGGGAGAGAAACTTAAAAGGGAGGAGCCGACTCAAAAAATAGCTAAATGGAGACTGGCCATGCTGAAGAGGGAAGGGATGTTGACGGTTGAGGGTGGTGGGGAGAACGGTGGGAGAGGGAATGGAATGGAGTATTCTGGAAAAGGTCATGGTTGGCTGGAATTCCGAACAGGAATGCTGAACACTGAAACACTTTTGTTTTAGGTCCCACTTGTGACGCTTACTCCCAGACATGCCTACTTACTAGGAGGTAAATCTCTCTGGATAGTGGGACTCCTCCCCCCCTTACGCTGGCTCAGCTTGTCTGAGTGTGGAAAGCTAAGCAGGGTCAGGCCTGGTTATTACTTGGATGGGAGACCCCTCCTCTAGTTTCCTGCAGTGAGCAGGGGGTTGGACTTGATAGCCTTGTAGGCTCCTTCCAACTTTATGATCCTATGAAATCTCTATGAAATAGGATTTTTCATTCAGGCTGCAATCCTAAGCAGACTTACTCAAAACTAAGTACCACAGAGTTCATTGGTTTTACTTCCATGTAACTATGCTTAGGATTGCATAGTTTTAATTTTATTTATTTACTGAAATAAATTTGAAATAAGTAAATCAATAAATGTATTCATTTTATTTATTTATTGAAACGAAAAAGCCCACAAACCCATCAGCCATTACACATGGGGCACCTGCTCCAGCCCTTGGATCATTTCATACAGCAATCCTATCCACACTTACCTGGGGGTAACTCCCACTGAACTCAATGAGGCTTACTTTCGAGTAGACATGTACAGGCTTGCACTCTCAGAGACATGACAAGTTCATCGATAAATACGCATAGATAAATTTCCCTTCCTGCTTTGGAGCTTTGTTTGAGAATATTGCGTTCATACTCAACTATTTAATACTTTTATATTTCCCATTTATTTAACTTCTCCCTAGGCGCAACCACTCCTCCTCTCCCAGCAGAAGCTTGGTTCTTCTTCCTTTATTTTATTTTATTCCTTAGTTTGGGCTCTAATTAATTTTTAAGTATCTTTTTATTCCTACTCCTGCTGGGAAATAGCTTTAGTTTTGCCCTATATACTTTTCCCCCCCCTCCTCCGTTTTTTTTCGCTCTATCTGGAGCGGCGGTTCAATAAATAACTTTAATGAGGATGGTTTAATTGCTTTTGGATGCGGACTACACGAAATGTTTGGCTGAATTATTTCACAGTGAGAAGAGTCTGAGTTTACTTTTCTTGTCGGGCATTCTATCCAAGCTGCCAAAACTGTCTGCACAAATACATTTTTTCCCCTTTTTGTTTAAGTGCCTGCGTTTGGTGGGGCGGGCATGGGGCGGCGGAGGGGGCCCCATTATTGGAAAGCTATGATTTATTTATTATTTGTCTATTGACCGTGCGCAGTGCTATGGAGGACGCATATCCTGAGAATGCCTATTTCATTCTGAAAGTTTATTCCCCCCCCCCAACCCTGAGACTCTTTATCAAGAATCGCCGCCTTTACGTTCCTTCTCGCCCCCTCCCCACTTTCCCTTTAACTCGCTTTCCCCGCTTAATTTTAAGTTCCGCGTAAATCCAACAAAATAAACACGTCAGCTGCTAGGGAGACTAACAAGTCAGGCCGAATGAGTAACGGTTCTCCCGATAGATGACAAGCGTGCCCATTATGAGCCGGAGTACGATCCATCCATTGCAGAGAGACAGAGAGACTGAGGAGGTCTCTCCCTTGGCTTGAAAGAGAGAGAGGGTCGCTTTCAAATTGATGGCTCGGGAGGGCCCGTTATTATTAATAATAAAACGACTCGAGCCTGCCTGGTGGTGAGTAATCTTGAGAAGGGGCCTTTGGAGTGGCGGGTTCTGAACTGAGTTACAGCTTTCCCACGGGAGGCTGACACTGAGAGTAGGAGAGATCGGAAGAAGGAAGGAAGGTTGTATTAGCACAGTGCTTCTCAAATAGTGGGGCGGGCCCCCCAGGGGGGGCGCGAGGCTCCGTAAAGGGGGGCTCGTTTGACCTCAGTAAAAGTTTTTTTTTAATATTGTGTTCCTTTAATCCTGTGCTCCTTTAAATCTTTTCTGCTACAGTTAATAAGCTATTCTCTTGTTGTTAAATTGATCCACATTCTTTCTTTTTTTATTCTCTTATACGTTAATAAGGATACAGTGTTATGCAGAGGTGTACTTATAACAATTTTATAGACAAATGATACTATTTACAGTCGCGCGGGGGGCGCGAAATGTTTTCTTCTTCCTAGGGGGGGCATGACAGAAAATAATTGAGAAGCACTGTAATTAGCAGTGGTGGTGTAGTGGGAATTTTTTTTAAGTACAGGCGCTCATCATGGCAGCCTCCATAGCCACCTCCCCAAAGAGAAGCAAAAAAACTCAGGCAGCTGTGCTAGCAAACCAGTTCTAGCAGTTTTATTTCCACCAGAAGCAGATCTTTCGTAAAGCGAATGGGTCTTCACTGTGTAGCTTTACACACTGGTACTGGTACTCTGGTATTCAAATAAGTTCCTGGGTTGAACACATACTCAGAAGCACCCGGTTCCTTCATTCTCTGTGACTTAGAATGAAAACAATCCTGAGGCCAGGAACTTGTTTTGAGTACCAGAAATGAATCTGAGCTCACAGTCCTTCCACACAAAAATCAATTCCTGGTTATCCAAAGGTTTCTCATTTCAGCAACCTCTGGGGTGGGAGCGGGTCTTTGTTGCTGGCATTGCTAAACAATTTGGGAGTCAAGAATCCTTGCTGATCTACTGCACATCACCCAGAAATCTACCAGTAGATCCAGATCTACCTTCTATCCTACTTGCAGAGACTAAGGAGGGACCAAGGGACCCCTCTGTCCGCAATGAAGGCCTGGCTTGCAAACTGCACCTGTCTACTGAAATCAGTAGCACTTTCTTCTGAATAGAGATGCATAGGATCGCCCTGGAAAGGGTAGTTAGGACATAACTAATCTTCAGTAGAGGGTGCTATGTATAGGCACCTTTAAGTGACTGATTCTCACTATGCTGAAGCATGGTCAATGTCACTGCTTTGACCTGCTTTATCCACAACGGCGCAGGAAATCCAGCCAAATGTACTTCTGGTGCGTGGTTCAGGAGAAGTGTAGGAGCCAGAAGATCTGTGTGTGTGTGTGTGTGTGTGTGTGTGTGTGCAATCCAACGCATCTGGAGGGCACCAGGTTGGGGAAGGCTGCAGTAGGGCGAAGGCATTTCTTTTTATCTTCAACCCTACTGTGATTAACAAGATAAAGACCCCTCGGACTTGCATTATTTTCTTTTCTTTAAAAAAGAAAAAGAAAAAAAAGAGTATAGATCAAGCTGTATTTAGGCCCTCTTCGCCCAGCCCGGTGTCTTTTCAACTCTTCAGTCATATAGAAAGAGAGCACTTCAGACAATGTCCGCTGCAGTTTATGCCAGAATAAATCTGTAAAATGTTTCAGGAGCCAAAAGATTATCTGTTCTATTTGCTGAAACAGCCTAACCGGCTACTCCTCTTGGAAATCTATGCAGAAGAGATTCTGTCAAACAGGGGGAGGCCCATAGAGTCAATCTATGGAAGGAGAGAAAGATAACTGGGGCTAATGGAACGAAGGAGCCTGACCAAAACGGTGAGCTTAGGACATTCCAATCAATAGACTTGGAAGGAGCCTACAAGGCCATCGAGTCCAGCCCCCTGCTCAATGCAAGAAACTAGAGGAGGGGTCCCCCATCCAAGTAATAACCAGGCCTGACCCTGCTTAGCTTTCCACGCTCAAACAAGCTGAGCCAGCATGAGCCACAGGCCTGTATATCATGTTCGGATATAAAATATACAAAGCACGGACTGAGACGAGTTTTCTAAAGGAAGAGCCCGGCATCTGGAAGCAGAGATCCACTTCCATTTATCTGTCCACGGAAGAGAGGAAAGACGCCCCCTTTGTCCCACGCCCCAAATCTCAGTAGCTTTGTGCGTGCGTGCGTGTGCGTGCCTGTGTGTGTGTCCCGCCGCGCACCCGCTTCCCAGTTCAGGGAATTTGCTGGGATAGCCAGACTTCTCCGAATAGCAGAAAGAGGCGGCGGTTTTCTCGTAAAATGCGAGCCGGCTTCCGAGCCAAGCGACCACTGAGTCCCCCTGAGGCATGGCTCCAGGTTGACTCTACTTGGCGAAGGAGCTCAGCTTCCTTCACTATAACAAATTGTTTACTCCCCCGTGCCAGCAGCCCAGCTCCCTCCCTCTGACAGCTCCTCGTTTTCACTGGGGGTGGGAAGAGATGCCTGCCTGCCTGCCTTCCAGCACAGAATGTCTGCCAGAGGGAGAAAAGATGGTGGGAAGTGAGAACACCCGAGGCTGGATGTTCTCCCTGAGGACGAGGGCGCCAGTTCAGATGTCAGTACGGCTGGATGAGCAAGACTCAGCAAGCTCTCAAAGGAAGGAAAGGGAGAAAATAAAAGAATATGTTCCGCATTCGTTTTGCAGCCTATTTTTTTTTCTAATGCTACATCAGAACGGTGGCAATGTTAATAGAACAAGCAACATTTTTGCAGCAAAGGCATGTGTGTGCCTTTGGCATGCATATATAGTACATAGGCCCGTTAGCCTGCAGTCCCGTACACTCTTACCTGGGAATGAATCCCACTGAATGCATTGGGACAAGGTTATGAATAGACAAGCATAGGATTGCAATATCAGCTGTTGATAAACCACAAATAGTTACTCCCTGCATGGAATCAGCCAGAGATATAGGCACTCATCAATCAATGGTTGGATGGATCAATCACACATCTTCTGGTTACTATTCAGATTCCTCCCACCTCACTAATTTGGCTGAAGTACAATTTAGTAAGGTGGAAGGAATGTTTGTTCCCTTCTAGAAGGTGTGAGGATCAACAACTTTAAATACAGAAGAGTCTTGTGGCACCTTAAGGACTAGCTCATTTATTCTGGCCTAAGCTTTTGTGGACACTGTCCACCACTTCATAAGATGTGTGTGTGATGCATGCATGTGATGCTGCATCTGATGAAGTGGACAGCGTCCATGAAAACTTAGGCCAGAATAAATGTGTCAGTTTTTAAGATGTCACAAGACTCTTCCTTGTCTGTCTGCAACCGACCAACACGATCAACATGGAAATAATTCAGCCATGTTGGAAATTAAAATACAGAGGGGATATACAAGATCCCACAATTTTTGGGGGGACCAATTGCTGATGGAACGTGCCCTGTGTTTTAGGGTGCATACTCAGTATCCCCAGAATATGGAAGACCATAGGACTGGCTTAACGAATATCTAAGTTCTTGGATGGCTTCTTGGAGAGTTCTGCCTCTTGGGTTCTCACCACAGCCAGTTTGTTGCTGTTGTTCACACAGCTCCGCAAGTTTTCTTGAATGAAACATAGAGTGTTCGAGGATCGGGATATTTGTAAGAAGACCAAAACACTGGTTTATGAAGCCATTGTATTGCCAACTTTATTGTATGCCTGCGAAACATGGACTATCTATAAACGTCACTTCCACCTCCTTGAAAGATTTCATCAACGTTGCCTCCGGAAAATCCTGCGAATTACTTGGGAAGATAGGCGAACGAATGTCAGTGTACTGGAAGAAGCAAAGTCTACTAGCATTGAAAAAATGATCCTTCAACGATGCCTGACTGCCGTCTCCCAAAGCAGTTACTTTATTCCCAACTCAAGGATGGAAAGCGGAATATCGGTGGTCAATATAACAGGTTTAAAGATGTTCTTAAGGCTAATCTAAAAAAAAATGCAATATAAACATCGAAAACTGGGAAGCTCTGGCCCATGAACGATCTAACTGGAGGTTGGCCTTTCACAAAGGTTCTATGGACTTTGAAGAAGCCCGAGTGCAAGGTGAAAGGGAGAAACGTGCTAAGCAAAAAGCACGTCAAACGAATCCTTTACAGGACCATCTTCCATCTGGTAACCTGTGTCCTCACTGTGGGAAGCCGTGTGGATCTAGAATTGGCCTCCACAGTCACTTACGGACCCATCGCTAGAGCCTACACAATTTTTCTTTAGAATTTCCTCCTTTTAAAATTTCCTTTTTGTAAATTTTTATCCTGGAAGACAATCTTACTCGCCTGATGATAGTTGATCAACAAGAAGCAGAGGGAGAGCAGGGGAACATTCCTGAGCACCAGTTCCTATTTTGCTTTGATCATTTAGAGCAGGGGTGGGCAGAACATAGATCTGGATCTACTGGTAGCTCAGGGCGACTGCCATTGATTGGTAAGGATTTTTAAATTCCCAATTGCAACAAAAGTTCTCCCCACCACCCTAAATTATATTGGTGAAATGAGGAGAGTGTGGGGTAACCAGGTATGTGGGGTTTTTTGCTTGGAAGCGGGACTGTGAGCTCCAATCAGTTCTGATATTCAAAACAAATTCCTGGGCTCAGAATTCTTTAATTCTATGTCTTTTTGCATTCCTTACAATGTAAGGAATAGGAAGATAATGCAGTGAAGCCCTTTGAACACTTGAAAGGCACTGCGCAAATGCTAAGTATTGTTATAGGTCTCCTTGTAGAAGAGTTGAGGCAAGGAAAATCATGCGGTAGTTTGGACATTTCCAGACAGTCGACATTCAGTTGGTGGATTGGTCCAATAGAAGGTGCCATCTCAGCTTACTTAGGGTGCCTTCTTATCTTACTATACATGTCTTCTCAGAAGTAAATCTGACAGTTAAATGGGGCTTTCTCCCAGGCAAGTGGGTATAGGAATGCACCCTTCCTGTATCAGTAGAGAGGCAGCAGAATAAGGCAAATTCAACTTTGGGAAATATTAGGAAAGGGATTGAAAGTATTATAATGCCAGCTCATACATCTATGTGGCCGCTTTCAGATTTATAATCCATGTTTATAGTAAAGGCCTGGCCTCTCCATTTCAGAACGAATTGGTAGAGCAAATGGAATAATTCATGTGTGTGTTTAGTCTGGGGGGTGGGGGGAGTACGACATGGAGTACAAGAGAGGGGGATCTAAAATTATGAAGGGAGAGGAGAGAGAGAAAAGTGCTGCCCTGTCTCATAATAGTCTAAAACTCGTGTATGTGTGGTAACAGTAAAAATGATGTCACCCAATGAAATTAGTTGGCCGAAAACTGAAATGAAATTAACCGTATCTTCCGCCAACTCGTATGGAATTCACGCTGCCCCAAGATGTGGCTGATGGTCACCATTTTAAGGCTGCAGTCCTACCAGTCTTCCCAACCCGGTGTCCTCTAGATGTGTCGGACTATAGCTCCCATTATCCCCAGCCAGTGCAGCACTGGCCCAAACTACGTACAGGGCTACAATGTCTAACACATTTGGAGGGCGCCAGGTTGGGGACCTCAATGGGGCTTACATCTGAGTAGACATGTGTAGCAGGATCGCGGGGTCGATGGCTTCTTGAAAAGATTCGGCAAACTCACGGAGGCCAGGTTTATTCATCATGGCCATTAGCCACACGGCAGCTAAATATTCAGAGGCAGTACATTTCTCTGTACGCCGGCGTCGAACAACAGCGGAAGGCATTCCTTTCAGGACCTGGTTGTCGACTTCCGGGAAGCATTTGATTGGCCACTGTGGGAAAGAGGATGCTGGGCTGGATAGGACTTTCGTCTGATCCAGTGTGGCTCTTTTTACGTTCTTCAAGTATCAGCTCCTTATACTCTTGAGTTGCTTCTGTTGTGCGGGAAAGATGGAGGAAATTTCACACTGATTAAAATGCTATGTATATCCCCCACCCCACGCCCGGCCTTCTACAGTTTACGATGCAAATACATTTCCTCTCTGACGATACATAGGCCTTGTGTGACACGGTAGTCC
Organism: Shinisaurus crocodilurus; assembly: GCA_021292165.1. Taxonomy (NCBI): domain Eukaryota; kingdom Metazoa; phylum Chordata; class Lepidosauria; order Squamata; family Shinisauridae; genus Shinisaurus; species Shinisaurus crocodilurus. Next base: position 31,522,707 of record CM037881.1, read on the forward strand.
CTCCCCCCCCCCCCCGCTCTCTTTTTGTGCACGCAGACTGGTTTTCATGGCCAAGAGAGGTTTTGTGTTCTTGCTTTTCTTCATATAAAATGCCTTCAAACCAAATCCTGAGGAACTTGGGGAACAAAAGGGGCCTTTAAGGACCTTAAGGCCCCAAGGGTGGTTAGGATAGGAAGGGAGCCCATTTGGCAAAGCAGTAGGCAGCTGGAAAGTGAGCAGGGCCCTGCGCCAGGATTTCCCTTTGTTGCCCGGGGATGCAGTTGTGGAGACCACTAGGGTAGCGCGGCATTTTCTGGAATAAGGCAGCATGTTAAATTCCTGTTGAGATAATGAGGTTGGGAAGAATTGGATTGGGTCGTAGTAGCTCCTTTACCAATATATATGGTGCTGGGAGAGTGGAAGAAAAACTATTTTATCCTCTCTTACGTTCAGCCCTCAAAAATTAAATACTCCCACCCAACCCCGCTAAAATAACCCAGTATTAGTAGCTATTAGTAAGCAGAGATGCGGTAGGAGTAAGTAAATAAGGGCGCAATCCAGCCACATTGGCGTACTATTCATTCATTTCCCACCGAAATCGACGGGAAAGTGCTCACGTTTGGTTGGATCCTGCCCTTAAGCAAGCAGTGAATGTAAGAGTTTTACGACACAGGAGCATGTGGGTGATAAATAATGCGACATACACGTGGTTAGAAAGAGACCGTTTCAATAAAAACCAAGCATGGTGACAAACGGTCACGGATTAAAAGGAATAATATATGCACGGCTATATATTAAAAAAAGATACAGTCTTACAAAACCAGCATATAAATTTAAAATCCTGGTCTAGAGTTTGAACAGTATTCTCCAAATTGTTCTATGAAAAGCCAAGCTCATCCCTCAGGCTAGCATGTGGTGTAATAATACAATACCATACAATACAGTGATGCTATGGGAAATAATAATATAATACTCCACCACCATCACCCCGCAGCGTCCCAGCGCCTTTTCCGGAGAGGCAAATATTTAACACAGGTCAACTTTTTCCTCACATGGAGATACAGTGATGGGGAGAAGCTTCACTTGATAAATTTCTGGCTGTTCAGGCACTTGTGAAAGGAATAGGAGCCCTGCGGGGGGGGGGGGGACACAAAACCCTGTTGGCCAACGCTATTCTTTCCTCTGCTTCCCGCGATCAAATACAAAGCTTGTTAGATTTTGGCCAGTCGAATTGCTTGACTGAAATACAACTCCCGGGAGAAGACAGCTGAGTTTGGGTGCGTGACGTCACAGTGGTCACCAGGCAGGAAGATGACGCCACGGTGCCTGGCCTGATCTGATTGCAGGGCCGGTGCTACCATTAGGCCAACTAGGCAGCTGCCTAGGGCGCAGGGCTAAAGGGGGCGCCAGAAACGCCTTGAAAACAAAATACAGCACTCTCAAGTGGGAAGGGGGGCGCTAAATATCTGATCTTGCCTAGGGCACCAAACTGCCTTGCACCAGTCCTGTCTGATTGTGTCACTTACAGGAAAGAAGAAAAGGAGAGACCCATGCTGCAGGGGGCTCATCCAGCCCTACAGCTACTGAGACACACTGCTCATCTCAGTGACCTGGAATAACTGAATTCTACGATCGAAACGTTTCCTGAAAGGTTAGTTCTAAACTTCTTTGGGGATCCTATTCATCCCAGTTTGCAGGACACGGAATAATGGGCTCAAATTACAGGAACCCAGATTCCACCTAAATATCAGGAAAAAATTCCTGACGGTCAGAGCAATAAGACAATGGAACCTACTACCTAGGGAGGTGATGGTGAGCTCTCCCACTCTGGAGGCATTCAAGGTGCTGCTGGACAGTCATCAGGGATGCTTTGACCTGGATTCCTACATTGAGCAGGGGGTTGGACTCGATGGCCTTGTAGGCCCCTTCCAACTCTACTTTTCTATGATTCTATGATTCTATGATTGCGGGGGTGGGGGAGGACTTAAGGCAGGCTAATCAGCCCCAAATCGAAAAACTTGCCTTTCACTCCTCACCTCTTTGTCCTCTCCCTCACTCTTGTCCAGTCTTAGATTGTAAGCTCCTCTGGGCAGGGACCTCTCGTTTATTTTGTAAAATGCCATGTAAATAAATAGAATTAGATAAATAGCAAATAGCTTTTAGCTAGGCGTTCACAATCAGAGGGTTAGAGTGTGGTAAAAGCAGTGGTGCAGTTAAGTAATGTTAGATACTGGACTCAATGGTCTTATGAGACCCTCCCCTTTTAGATGGTAGTGCGCGCGCACGCACGCACCACACACACACACACACGATACCATCTAAAAGGGGACGGTCATATGGTCATATACACACACACACCTTTGCGCCTACTACAGAATGTGGCAAGCAGGAGCTGTTTGGGCTGGGGGGGGGGACCTGCTCATTTTGCTGCATGGGGCCCTGGACGTCTGCCCCAAAGTCCTGCTCTGATGGCAGGGCCAGATTAAGGCCAGCTGATGCCCTAAGCACAGCCCAATAATGGTGGTGTCCCCTCAGCCCTTCCATTGCTTAGCTGGCAAGACGTTAAGATTCAATAAGTGCTGAAGGTGAAAGAAGACATTAAAAACTCAGTTTTCTTCAAGGCCATCTCCCATGCCAGAATACACAACTATGTTAAATATAAACTGTTTTTTTTATTATATTTATTTAACATAAATAGCAGCAAGCAATATAAGCCAGTTACTTACTTATAACTAGGGCATTTTTTAAATAAAACTGTTATAAGGGGAAAATGCAAACATAAAAATTTGTGATACTCTGGTACTCTGTGGTGCCCTGCCCCCCTTCCCTTGGTGCCCTAAGCACGTGCTTATATTGCTTAATGGTTATTCCAGGTCTGTCTGAAGGCACCACTGGGTAAAAATGTGAGTACCCCTCATTCTTTCAATGTATGATTACCATGGAGACAGAGGATTTTCATTTGGGTTAGTGATTATTGATTATATAACTAACACTAACGTGGGCATTGTAATTCCAAATTAATTAACATGGAGTAGAAGTGGGTGATATGGATGTGTCTTAAGAACTAGTTGATCCTAATAATTTATTTGTTGTGATGACGCAATTCAGGCATCTCCACCTGGCTGATTTTATTCTGACTTGAGGACTCCTGACCTCAAGGCTGTACACATAAGCACGCTTAGGTGAAAGGAAAGCCCACTGAAACTAAGGAGACTTACATTTAAATAAACATGGGTTCACACATGATGTATTGGGATGGGCAGAAGGTAGATCTCCAGATGTTTGGGACTTCAACTTCCATAAGCCCCTGCCAACATGGCCAGTGGTCAGGAATGCTGGGAGTTGAAGTCTAAAACATCTGGAGATCTACTTTCTGCATGCTCCTGATGCACCTAACTCAATTTTTCAGCCTTCCTTGACCTGGTACCCTCCAGATGTTTTGGACAACAACTTACAGCATTTCTGACAATTGGCTCTGCTGGCAGGGGTGGATGAGAGTTGACTCCCAAAACATCTGGAGGGAACCAGGTTGGAAAGGCTGCCTTAGAAGAACACATTTACACTTGATAACTGGCAACAAGAGAGCCAGTGCAGTGTAGTGGTTAGGCAGTGGTTCCCAACCTTTGGTCCCCAGATGTTGCTGGCCTACAGTTCCCAGCATACCCAGCCAGCATGGCTAATGGTAAGGGATGCTGGGAGCTGTAGTCCAGCAACATCTGGGGACCCAAGGATGGGAAACACTGGGTTAGAGTGTTGGTCTGAGACTTGGGAGATCCAGGTTCTAGTCCTTACTAAGCCATGAAGCTCACTAGGTGACTTTTGGGCCAGTCACGGACTCTCAGCCTAACCTACCTCACAGGGTTTTTGTGAGGATAAAATGGAGAAGAGGAGGACCATGTAAGTAGCCTTGGGTTCTGTGCAAGAGGGAAAACAAGTGGGATATAAATGTAGTAGTAATAATACTATGTGAGCTCATTCTATTAAAAAGTATTGCCTTTGAGTTGATATTAAAGTTCTGTGTGCTGTTATATCTGTGATGGTTCATTCACACATGTGCAATTTATAATTTCTGTATGTCAAGAGATGACCATGTATAACTGAAGCAGCCCCGGGTTTCACAGACAGTCTTTCAAAAATATGGCATACAGGAAATCTTCATGCAATCATCCAGCCTGTCAATCTTCTCTGTGTTTTCCGGAGCCTTTTGAGTCAGTACACTACCATACTGAGAGCCAGTGTAGTGTAGTGGTGAGAGTGTTGGACTGGGACTCAGGAGATCCGGGTTCTAGTCCCTGCTCAGCCATGAAACTCACTGGGTGACTTTGGGCCAGTCACTGACTCTCAGCCTAACCTACCTCACAGGGTTGTTGTGAGGATAAAATGGAGAGGAGGAGGAGGAATATGTAAGCTGCCTTGGGTTCCTTGTAGGAAAAAAGGCGGGGTATAAATATAATTAATTAATTAATTAATACTTAGGGGTGGTTCACACATGCATATCCATCACGTGATATTTAATGACTCTAGAATTCAGCTGAATATGTAAACTACTTCCACTGAAACCCATTGTGTTTGAGATGATGTGAGATGATAGAAAACCTATCTCTCAGGGTTGTTGTGAGGATACAGTGTGTGTGTGAGTGAGTGAGAGAGAGAGAGAGAGAGAGAGAGAGAGAGAGAGAGAGAGAGAGAGAGAGAGAGAGAAGCCAAACTCTTCCCCTTCCTGGAAAGATAGATTCATAGATCATAGAGTTGGAAGGATCCTACAAGGCCATCCAGTCCAACCCCCTGCTCAATGCAGGAAACTAGAGGAGGGGTCTCGCATCCAAGTAATAACCAGGCCTACCCTGCTTAGCTTTCCACACTCAGACAAGCTGAGCCAGCGTAAACCACAGGCCTGTTATTTTAACAAAGAGCATACCCAAGCAGCTGTAGACAACAATGTGCATTTGTATAAGCCTTCCACACTAACTCAGCTTATGCTATTTTTTGTCCAGTTTGAATTTCCCTCTCTGGGAGCTTTCCAGCCCCTACAGAAATACTTGTATTGTGAAATCTTTTCTTCGTCTTTTGGGTATTTGGCAAAGTTCAAGGCAAAACTCTTTCACTTGAAGGCCCAGGGAGACACCCACTAGGAGGCTATAGCTCAGTGGTAGAGCACATACTTTGCATGCAGAAGATCCCAGGTTTGATCTCTAAGTGGGACTAGAAAAATTCCTGTCTGGAACCCTGGAGAGCCGCTGCAGCCAGTCAGTGTTGACAATACTGGGCTAGATGGACCCATGGACTGACTCAGTATGAAGCAGCTTCCTATGTTCACAGTAATCTGCTTTGGTGAGTTACTCTTAGACTTCTGATAAGTAAAGTTTAGTGAGCAAATGTTTCATTTTATTTTTAAAGCAACTGACTCTTTCTGAACTTCTCTCTGCTTGGCTCTTTAATAAATATACTGAATTGGAAATTGGAGTTGATTTGGTTCTCTTGTCTAGCCTGGAGGCAAACACACCAAACTGGTTGTTAAGGAATTTGAGCTAAAAAAGGTCCCTTATCCTCTCTACATATACAAACCATAAGCCTGTCTTCTCAGTGTGCAGTATAAGGGATATTAAAAACACACGGGAGTGGTGGTGGTGATGGAATATAGAATATATTCTGAGGAATATAGACAAAGGGGTGCCTTGCAGCATGTCCTACCTCACAGGGTTGGTGGTGCAGACATACCAGTTTGTAACAAGGGGAATAATGAAATGACTGAAATAAATAAATAACAGTAATGTTTCAAATACATGAGCCATTCCCTGATGTTGGGGATGGACATGTATCTATGAATCCTTCAACTGAGCCTCTTGTTTCATCAACCAGTGGGGATTTAGACAGGGTTAATGATAGGCCTGCATGATCTTATTCTTTGAACCTCTGCTATGTTTTGTTTTGACTTTTAATTGTATAAACAAAATGTAGTATTGTTGTTGTTTTATATCGCACCATGGCTGCATATGGCGCTTTACAAACAACAAGACAGGTGTCTGCCCAGCGGAGATTACAATATAAATGGCCATGGACTGGAAGACCACAGCGGATGTGGAGGGAAGAAAGACGGAGGCCCTGTAACAGGGAAAGAATATGCAGGAAAGCAAATGCGTTTACTTAGACTTGGTTTCTGCACGGGTTGAGGCTAAGGCTGCAATCCTATGCACACTTCCCTGGGAGTAAGTCCCATTTAACTCAATGGGACTTACTTCTAAGTAGACATGCATGTGATTACACCTTTAACTCCTTTACACGTGCAATCCTGTCTATGGAGCAGGTCTACTCAGAAGTACATCCCATTCAGTTCGATGGGAAGTACTTCAAGGAAGCTGTGTGCAGAACTGTAGCCTAAGCCAATTAGCCAAAGGTTTCCAATCAAAACTCAGAGGGTTGTATCCAATGTTAGTCTTAGTGTGAGTAGACCCATTGCAATGAATGGGACTGAAGTTAGACTAATGTTGGATATACGACCCACTGAATGGAAAAGACACTTTCGGGAATTTAGAACAGTCTATAGTGTGCGTTTCAAATATGAATGTGTGCATTTTAATCCTGTTTATTCCCCCATGATTTATTACTTTTAATTAATTATGCAAATTGATGTTGTGTCCTCTTTCCTCTTCCCACGAGTAAAAGAAAGCAAAATAATATCTCCCCGCCCCCATACCTGCTTGTATAGGACGGTTCCATTCTTGTTAGATTGAACAATAGATGGGACCCATTCCAGCAACACCCGTTTCTCAAGACACCCGCCCACATTCCTAAAAATCTGAATTATGGAGCCAGTAGCTGGACTTGGGGGAGGAGGTGGAGGGAAAGGGGGAGGAAAATAACCCTGTCTGTTTACATGGATTTCCAGGAGTTTACATTAAGCAAGCAGTTTTGAACGGAATTGCTGTCATGCATTTAATAAACCTCGCTGTTTCCTCTTGGAGTGTGTGTGTGTGTGTGTGTTTGTGTGTTGTTCGTTTTTTTGTTTTGTTTTTAAAGATCAATCTGACATCAGCGTGCCATAAATCCGCTTTATTGTCTGCAGTCAATGAAATACACATTGGCTTTTAGAATGTTGCTTCTGGAGCAATCGGGATACAATGCAACGAGATTCAAAGTAGGAACCATAAAAAGTTACAGATGCCGGGAAGCGACAGGCAGACAGTTTGGAAGTGGGGGAGGCGGAGGGGCGGGAGGGGGGGGGAGGAACCGGGGTGTCAATCTGTCATCTGCAGTTCAGGTTACAATTATATCGATGACGTCAGCGCCGTCTCGGCCCTCTCCAATGCCTCCTTTTCAAAGGCCGGCCTTGGAATGCCGCCTGCCTGCCGGAAGAGAGAAAGGGTTGCATCCCCAGCGTCCTCCTCCTGAGAGATTATATAGACGGTGAGGCAGGGGGTACTTCATCTCCATACTAGGCGTCCACGATCTAAAACGCGCGCGCCACGCACACACACATCGCTCAGATTTTTATGTATTTATTTTACAATTCAGTCCTATACATGTCTACGTAGGGGTGGAGAAGAAATTAGTTCAATTTGCATTTTAATGCGAACTTTAATTTCACAAGGAAACTGCAATTATCCTTTTAAATGTGCACTTCCTCGAATTTTGCAATATCGATCTCCAGTGCAAAAATGTCTATATTAGGGGAAAGTGCACACAAAAATGGTGTATGTTAGTAAAAATAAAAATAAATGTTGCTGCTGCATTGCAGCATTTATTTGAACAGGTACCAGTTGGAGCAGTGAGTGAGTGGTACAGGGTGTTGTAAGACAGAGCTGTGTGTGCCATGTGGCCTGGCCTGCACTCCCTAAGCCAGCCTGTTGCTCTCAGGATCAGTGGAGGAGGCTGTCCAGTTGCTACAATTGAAGTAAGATTCATGGCCAGGCCAGTCAGCTTCTTACATGGGGATGAGTAGAGGGGAGACATTTTGTCAGGCAGCAGAATGTCTTGGCCTGGCCCTAATGAAACTACTGAACTACTTAAGGTTACTTGAAGGATTGTCTCCTTCCATAAAAACTTGCCCTGAGCCTAAAATCATCCCCAGAGGCCTTTCTCTGGGTGCCCCTAATGAATGAGATTAGTCCGGTGGCTACTAAGGAGGGGGCCTTTTCAGTGGTGGCACCCTGGTGGAATGACTTCCCCAGAGAGCCTCACCTGGTGCTTACATTGTAGTCTTTTTGGCACCAGGTTGAATAACTTTTTTTATTTTCCCAAGTTTTTTATTCCAGTTTCAAAAACTGTGTTAGTGCATTTTTAGATGTGCTGCTAGCTTTTACCATTTTTTTCTTTGGCTTTTTTTTCTTTTTTAAACTTACGGTTTTTATATTATGTTTTACTATCTTGTTGTATTTTATTATTTTGTTTTGTGAACCACCCAGAGAACTTTGACTATAGGGCAGTACAAAAATGTAATTAAATAAATAAAATAAACAAACAATGTTCAGCAGTAGCTTCCATGCCAGTACAGATAACATGAAAGGGCCCTGTGGTATTGGATCTGTGATGGCTGTTTCATATGTCCAGGTTGCTTGACAATGCAGTCATCATGTAATGGGCCATGTGTTTACTCACCTATAGCGTGCATACTTTCTAAATAGAGAGTTGAGGGAAACAGGGATGGATAATCAATCATGCCTGGAAGTCTTGCCTTCTTACCCAGAAATCTGGCACTCTGTTCCCCTGTGTGGAACTATGCTGTGGTTCCTAAGGAGCAGAAGATACTCTGCACATGCTCAGAAAAGCCATTCTCTCATATTAGTATTCTTTTAGTGCATTCAGAAGGGGCCATTTAGACTGCCATTTAGTCCAACCCCCTGACATCCTTGGCAGATGGCTGTCCAGTCTCTGCTTGAATACTTCCCACAACGGAGAGCCCACCATCTCCCTAGGCACTTGCTGCTTCCATTGTCTGACTGCTAGGAAGTTTTTCCTGATGTTCAAGTGAAATCTATTTTCCTGTAACTTAAGTCTGTTATTTTGTGTCCTACAGGCTTGGATGATAAGAACAGGTTGTGGCCCTCTTCTGTGTGACAACAACCCTGTAGGTACTTAAAATGTGCTATCATATCCCTGCTCAGTCTTCTCAAGGCTAAATGTACCCAGTTCCTTCCTTCTTTCCTCAGAGGATTTAGTTTCTAGTCCCCTTATCATCTTTGTTGCCTTTCTCTAAACACATTCCAGTTTATCTGAATTCTTTTAAAAGTGTGCTGTCCAGAGCTAAACACAGTATTCAAAGTGAGATCTGACCAGTGCAGAGTAGAATGGAACCAGAAATAATTTCTGAAACACACATACACACACACTCACCCTTATCTGAATCCTTCTTTAAGTGTGTTGTCCTCTCTCTCTCTCTCTCTCTCTCTCTCTCTCTCTCATACACCCGCACACAAGTACATAATTAATTTCTTGAATCTTGAATGTCATCTTGCATCCAGTAAAATAGATATTCATTTTAACAGCCATGAAGAAAAACAAAGAAAGGAGGATGCTGTTCTATCACCAAAGGAGTGCATATGGAGGCCAAGCCAAAGATCTTGCAATAGAATAGACTGGGAGTTGTGCAGTCCCATACTATGTATATTTATTCAGAATTAAGTTTGACTGTATTCAGTGGGGTTCACTTCCATGTAAACTTGCATGGGACTGTGGCCATGCAACACAATCTTAATTTACTCAGAGGTAAGTCCCACTGAATTCAATGGGTCTTCCCTAAAAAGCATCTGCCTTAAGAGTGCAGCCTTAAACCTCCATCAAAGCAGACATTTCCCATAACTGACTCCAGGCAAATAAAATAAAAATGTTGGGGTGTGTGTGTTAAATTTGTTTTCACAGTTTTTTTCAGTCAGTCAAACATTTTACTGCATTAGCCAAAGGCCATTGCAGACATTCACTTTTAAGCTGGAAGCTCAGAAAGAAGGAGGAGGGGAAGAGAAACATCTTTTGAGGAATTGTATTGTACCCTTGATATTCCTTTTGGAACAAATGCCTAGTAGGTGTAAAGTTGTCAACTCCTTTGGAGTCAGTGGAATCCTGGCCAGTTGTGTCTCCAGGATGCAGCACCTGGTGTCTTCCTTCTTGCCTAGCTACTGTTGAGAGCTGCTGTGTGGAGTGGCCAAAAGTCTGAGCTGGGGTGTCAAATCTCATCATCTCATCCATGGACTGGGGGGGATGCTTACAGGAGCCGCTATACTTTCAGCCTTAACTTCTGAGATAATTACTCTGGCTTACCTTACAGAATTGTTCAAATGCTTGCTGGAAAATATATGAAGTTCTTAGAACATTCAAAACACTATGAGTTGGAACCAGATTTAGTCATCTTTAGAGTAGACCCTTTGAAATAAATGGGAAGTTAGCCATGACTAACTTAAGTCCCATTGATTTCAGTGGCTCTGAGTACATTTAAATCTGGATCAAAGCCTATATAAATGTACAGCATTACTGTTATCAAATAAGTCTTCCAGTAGAGGATATATATATATATATATATATATATATTCACTGAAAGACAATTAATATGGGGGTGGGTTGGTAAGACAGCCGGTGCCTTAGCTGGAGTCGGAGTGTCTTGATTAAGCTATGTCTGCATTCAACAATAAAAAATAAAACCCGTTCTCCCCTTTGAAAAGCTTTATATTTAAAAAGCGATAAAGAGGCACATTTTCAATGCAATTTTCAAAGCGAAGATAGCTCTGTGTCTCACTTGATCTCGTAAAGGGGGAAAAGAATGCCCATAGTTGTGACAACCCGTACACAAATCTAGAAAATGTGGGGATCTAGAAAGTGTGCATGTGAACGTTAACGTCACGTAAAACGTTTCATATAAACGTTACGTTTCGGCAGAACGCCGCATACAGCGTTTGCAAAAGAACTGGCGACCCTCCCTCGACCGACCTCTCCACCCACCCCGCCCCCACACCAAATTTATTTGCGACATTACAGTCTGCAGTCTAGGGATGACTCAGTAACTCGTACTGTATTATTTCAGTGTCTGGAGATCTCCACCCGAACTCTCTCTCTCTCTCTACATACACACCGGTGTGAGCGGTTCCTTACGCAGCAAAATGACAAAACTGCCGAGTCACAAGTGATGGTCTAAGTAAGGAGTCTGGGATCGCCATTAGCTTTAATGGGAGCAGGATCGCAGCCAAAGTGAATTAAAGTCAGTTGAAGGACGGTATTTTTGTTGATGTGGCAGAATATTTTGTTTGTTTTGTTCTTGTTTTCCTTCATATCGGCCCCCGTATCATCCATCAAAATCCAGTCCCCCACCCCTTCTCTGGTTCCAAGAGTGGCCTTGGGTGAGTCACTTACAGTTATATCTGGACAACCCATTTCCTATTAAATGAAACAACAACAAACAAAGCATTTACTTCCGCATTATCGCCTGTCCATTCTGCGGGCGCGCCTGAGGTCACCAGCTGACAGAAGAAGCCAGCTGTGGAGCAGGAAACTTGAAATTTGTGTGGCTCAGGCCAGAAGAGCATATTCTTTTATTCAGGATTGAACTGACCTAGAAGAACCGCTACTCCCCAATTCTAATCCAACTAGGCTGCACTCGTATACACACCTGTGAGTAAGCCCCATTGAACTCAATAGGCGTTACCTCCGAGACGCATAGAATTGTTAGGAATCCCACTTCACCGAGCCGCCAGGAAAAGTACGGGCGGGGGCACAATGTTTTAATTTCTTTTAACAGTGCAGTCCTGTACATGTCTACTCAGAAGTAAGTTCCATTAAGTTCAATGGCGGTTAAGCGCGCTGAATGAAAGCAGGATCAGGAGGTCCCAGCTCCTCCTAGACTCTAACTCAGCCTCCCCCAACCTGGTACCCTTCAGTTGTGTTGGTTCTACAACTCTCATCATCCCCAGCCAGCATAGCCTGAGGGCTCCAGGTTGGGGAAGGCGGCTTACTATTAACATTAACAACAGAAGTAAACAAGTTCATACCGTTTTCTCACAATGGATAGTTTGTCCCCTGGGGAATTGATTTGAGATCGAAACCCGTGGGGAATCTTGCGTCTAAAACTTGTGCACATTCATAGAATTTACGGGTTTGGAAATAGTTAAGCAGCTGGAGGAGGGCAGGGGGACAAACAGTAGTGGGCCCTGCTTGTGGGCTTCCAGGACACATCCGGCTGGCCACTGTGCGAAGCAGGATTGTGGACTACCTGTAGATTTACTTGGAAGTAAGTCCCGCCGAGATGAATGGTGCTTATTGCCAAATAAGTGTGCTCGGGATTGCCCGCTCAGTCTGATGGAACAGGACTCTTACGATATTCTTAAACTGCAATCCTACACTCACTTACCTGGGAATAAGTCCCATTGAGTTTAATGGGGTTTACTTCTGAGTAGACATGTATAGGATTGCACTGTTAATCCCTAATGGGTGAAATGCTATGAAGGTGACCTCTCGGGCGAGTTGACCAGGGCGAGAGCTTAATCCTCCCTCCCCCACACCCACCTTGCCCGGAGCTTTTTATAGGGTGAAATGGATGCAAACACACAAATTGGACCAAGGCTTGATTTTCGCCAACGTTTGCTCCGGCGCACAGGAACAAAACCTTGCGCATGCTCAAAGTGCCATCTCCTCCGCTTTCAGTAAACTCAAGGATTTTGGCACCAGCATCAGTTCCCCTTGGTTGAAAATTTTCCACTTTCTTCGTTTGTAGGCTCTTTGGCTTCGCCATTGAAGAGTACAGGTGTGTGAAACTCTGAGTTTCATTTGGAAACGATCTATTTTACAAGGAACGGTATCCTATTTACGGAAAGTGTGCGCGCGAGAGGGAGGAAGGCCAAGAGAAAGCTGGAATAGCCGCTAGTCTTATGCACACAGCGCACTTACGTAGAAGTATGTCCCATTGAACTCAGTGGCACTTGCTTCTGAGTAGACATGGCTAGGATTGCAAGGGAAGCTTCCACTGGGGATGCAGCTTAGTTAAGAGGCTACTAAGAGCTGGTGTAGCGCCAAACTGCGGGAGGAATCGTCTCTGGTTCGAATTTCGCCTTTGCCCCGCAGTTGGCCGTAGGCAAGCTAAAGGGTCTTTGTGCCACTCCCGGCTCCAATAGGAGCTCATAATGCCGACTCATTCACTGTAAGGCAGGGGTGAGGAACCTTTTTTTCTGTGGAGAGCCACATTTCCTAGGGGACATCTAGCAATGGGAGGGGCCAAAGCGGGCTGGGCCAGCCCTTTTTGTCTCTCTTTCTGCAACCCGCTTCCTCCTCTCCCCCCCCCCCCATCTGCTGCGGGAAGGGCAGATGGTTCTTGCCAAAGGTCTGAACTGATCTCTTGCAGTGGGCTTTTTAAATTAGGCTGAGGATAGCAGGTTGCTCACATAGTGGTGTCCTTTGGCAGAGACTTTGGGGCAGACGCCCAGGGCCCCATTCAGTAGAAGGAGCAGGAGGGTCCCCACGTGCAGCAGGTTTGGCATAACATATTTTCAAGTAATACATATGACCATCTACAGAGTTGGCCCCTAAGGCCACTCTCCTTACAAGGTTATTGTAAGGATTTCAGCAAGAAAATGTATAAGGAAGACTTTTGAACACTTGAAGGCTTATCTCATTTCATAGATCATAGAGTTGGAAGGAGCCTACAAGGCTATCGAGTCCAACCCCCTGCTCAATGCAGGAAACTAGAGGAGGGGTCTCCCATCCAAGTAATAACGAGTGTTGGACTGGCACTCCGGAGACCTAGGTTCTAGTCTCTATTCAGCCATGAAGCTCACTGGGTGACTTTGAGCCTGTCACTGACTCTCAGCCTAACCTACCTCACAGGGTTGCTGTGAGGATAGAATGGAGAGGAGGAGGATCATGTACTCCACCTTGGGCTCCTTGGAGCAAAGGTGGGGTAAGTAAAGAATTATTATTAGACGTGTGTTTATTTATTTATTTATTATATTTATACCCCGCCTTTTTTCCTGCAAGGAACCCAAGGCTGCTTACATAATCCTCCTCCTCTCCATTTTATCCTCACAACAACCCTGTGAGGTAGGTTAGGCTGAGAGTTAAGGAGTAGCTAAACAGAATTTAATAATTAAAGATGTTGGTCCAGAAAATGTTGCACGCTTCTCTGGCTGGCTTCCTTTGATGATGTTTTTTTAAAAGAGGAGGAGGAGGAGGAGGAGGAGGAGGAGGAGGAGACTACGCCTCCATAGAGAAAGGGAATAATTATTTCTCCGAATCAACCGCTCAGGGGCGAAGCCTTACTCAGGGCTCAGGCACTCGCTGGAATAACATGAATCACCTATTGATTCGTCAGGTACAGGAGCTCCACTATAATCATAATTGTGTTGAAATGATCCCTTTAGGAAAAGTTGGCTTTCGACTCCAGGACGATCCAGATTTGACTTGATGGTGCATGGTAGATTGCAAGAATGACCTCTTCTAATAAAATCTCTCTGCCAAGGCCAGCAGACAGAGATGTAAATAAGAGACTAGACATCCGCACCCACCCAGCAGCCCCCCAAAACCATCAGCAGCCTTCAGAGGGGAAAAGCAACAAAACATGAAATGGTCGTGGGGGCGGGGATGGCTTTTAATTAGGATGGAGTGGGGGCGGTGGTTTAAAGAAAAGGGTTGAATTTAGAAAGCGTTTATGGTAGAGATTTAAAGGCTAGTCCTTGGTTGCTGTAGCCAAAAATAACTTTAATTCTATTCATGATGATTCATTTATACAGTGCCATCAAAATATAGAGCTACATAAGAAAAACAAAAAGAAACAAAAAGGTTCCTGCCCGAAAAGACCTAACAATAGACACAATCGGTTGGGGACAGGGGAACAGAGGGGAAAGAAGCGAGGAAAGGGTGCCCAAGTGCAGATACCTGTACATAGGATTCATATCGAGCGAGGCCACCCATGAGCCAGTGTGGTGTAGTGGTTAGTGCCTTGGACTTAAATGGTGGAGACCCTAGTTCAAGTCCCCATTCAGCCACAAGATTTGCTAGCAAGCTTACCTCACAGGGTTATTGTGAGAGGACAGAGCCATATTTGCCTCCTTGAGTTCTTTGGAGAAAGTGTGGGGAAAATAATAAGTGATCATGGTGTCTCCTGAAACTTCTGATAGCTAGGGTTCCTTCCCCCGCCCCCGAATTAAAATGGGAGACATCTTTTCAGTAGTGCCATCAGGGCAGGAGGGCCCCCCAAATGCAGCAGGGCTGGCTTACCATATAAAGAGCCCTCTTTCCAAGATCATTAAGTCCAGAGAGTAACATTAAATTAGAAGAAAACTCATTCCCTTCATTCCAACACAAAACAATCACTGATTAGGGCCCTCACTGTTCTGATTGTGAGATGGGTGACTTATTTCTTCTCTATCTCACTAGCTTGTTTCCCTTACCTGAAGAGGTGTGTCTGTGACTCACCTGACCAAGAGAGAAAACTGAAGCTTTATGGCCAGATCCCACTCAGCAGCAGATATATAAATCCTTGCTGAGGGTTCTGGGCTTCAAGAATTAATGTATCTGTTCTGGTCCCTGAAGCATCCTTCAGGCCAGATAACACAAAGTGGTACCACAAAATATATATTTATTGTTTAAACAGTATTAAAGAATAACAAAACTTTGCAATGAGGAACCAAAAAAGACACATCAGTATGATTAGGATGATTTGAAAGCATAACAGAAATAGTGGCTAACATATTCTTAAGAAAATTAAAATTTAGGTTCTTAGTCCTCTTAACCAACAAAACAGTCATAATTGAGACCTTATATTTACCTATCTGGCAGAAATGGTTGACAGGGCATAGGTCAATCAATCAGGCGATCACTCGTGTCTTCCAGGATAAAAATTTACAAAAAGGAGATTTTAAAAGGAGGAAATTCTAAAGAAAATTGTGTAGACTCTAGTGATGGGTCCGTAAGTGACTGTGGAGGCCAATTCTAGATCCACACAGCTTCTAGAGCATAGGTACCGTAATCATGTTTGGTAGGCTTCTCATTCTCCCAGGATTTCTTGCTCAACCATGTTAAAATCTCAGTATTTATAACATTCTACGGAACATGAGCTCAGGTTCTTTATCCTTAAACAATAAGATCTATGTGCCTTTAGCTGCTGCACATAGATTAATAGATTATAGAGTTGGAAGGGGCCTACAAGGCCATCGAGTCCAACCCCCTGCTCAATGCAGGAAACTAGAGGAGGGGTCTCCCATCCAAGTCATAGGGCCGGTTCGCACGACCCAGGCTGCAGGCGGGGGAGGCACCACGGGGCCGTCCGTGGAGTCCGGCGGGGCGCCACAGATGACCTGCGCCTCGCGCGCGGACTCCGCAGTCCCCGCACAGCAGTGTGGGCCCCCCGGGGCTAGGGGGCAGGCCCCAGAATGCCCAGAGGGGCCGTTTGCCCCTACAGGCTGGAGCGGTGGCAGCTCCGGCCACTCTGGGCTGCCGCCTCTGTGCGGACTCCGCGGGACAGCCGCCCACTGTTCGCACGGCACGGTGGCCACGCGCGGTAGGGGCTTACCCTTCTACCGCCCATGGTCACTTTGCGTGCATCCCGCGTGCTGCTGTCCCGCGGGGGCACCCCCGGTCGGCATTCACACGACACGGGAACCGCGGGGGACGAACAAGCCCATAACCAGGCCTGACCCTGCTTAGGCTTTCCACACTCAGACAAGCTGAGCCAGCATGAGCCACAGGCACTCTAAGAGGGCTTCGTAACACTGCCAGGCTTACAGCTGATTCTAGAAATACCCGTGGGAAGGTCCATCTCCTAAATTAAGAAGCTTTTTTTGCTTCCAAGGATTAACTAACCTACCTGCAGCAAGCTCCTTTGCCTCAGTTCCTAAAATACATGCTTGCACTTAAACCTAGCTCATAACTTATATAGAATTAATCACTCTGTACTTGCAATTAGCACACACAGATTATAATGAATAACACTCCTATGAAATGCAATGAATTCTTGTCAACAATACATGGTACATGCTGGAGGGATGTATTAAGATAAAGATCAGTATAGATGAATTGTATGTATTTAATTGTATTAGATACACTGAAGCTCCTAATTGATATAATTTGTATGTACAGTGATCCCGTAAGTTGATGGTTGTTGTATGCTTATAATGAATTTATTGTGTATTTTTGTATTATAAGAAACTTTTTAATAAAACAATTAAAGACAAACAAGCAGTACATGTTATATTCATACTTTGTGACCGTTGGAAGGAGGCACCCCCAGAGTGGAGGTTCATGTAGGAATGCAGTGGGCCATTTCCTCTGAGATCAGGCAATCTTACCTATTGAATGATCCAATCACACCCAATTCAGAGAGGAGGTAAAATCATCTGCTTCTGCAGAGGCTGGCTGGAAGGAGGCAAGGGCAGAACAGTAAGTCACACAGAGATGCAGAAGGCAGCCTTTCATTATTCAGTTCATCTTTTCTCCTCATGACACCTTAGTGGTTGTCTCATGGCACCCAGTTGGGGAATTACTGAATGGTGGTCTTAGCTTTATGCCAAAGACCTTACAGCAGCCTTGCCCAGACTGGTGCCCTCCAGAGGTTTTGTATTCCAACATCCATCAGCCCCAGCCAGCATGGCTGGCAGGTAGGCAGGATGGGCTGGAACAGGGAGGTGAGAGAGAGAAATGACACCATGCAGGCAATTTGTGAATTGCATTTGTTATCTCTCCCTTCCTCCCAGGAGCTCCTGGTGGCATACATTCCATGTTACCCTGGGAGGTAGCCTAGGCTGAAACATTACAACTTGGTGAAAGCTCTTAATGGCTGGGGCATGGTGGGATTTAACCCAAGTCATGTTAGCCCAGCACTCAAACTACACCACGCTGGCTATCTTACCTCTTACATAGTAGCTGGATACAATTCACCAGAGGTAGATTAATCTGGGGGAGTGCAGCAGCAAGCCTCTTGTTCAGGTTGGCATGACAGATGTCTGAGTGTGGAAAGCTAGGCAGGGTCAGGCCTGGTTATTACTTGGATGGGAGACCCGTCCTCTAGCTTCCTGCATTGAGCAGGGGGTTGGACTCGATAGCCTTGTAGGCTCCTTCCAACTCTATGATCTATGAAAACTATGAAATCTATGATGACCTTCTAAGCCAGTGTTCTCCAACCTTGGGTCCCCAGATGTTTTTGGCCTACAACTCTCCTTGGGTCCCCAGATGTTGCTGGCCTACAGCTCCCAGCATACCCAGCCAGCATGGCTAATGGCAAGGGATTCTGGGAGCTGTAGGCCAAAAACATCTGGGGACCCAAGGTTGGAGAGCCCTGTTCTAAGCGGAATGCAACCTACCTGCCATGTACGGTATGGCACCAAGGACCCAGAAACTCTCTTTTTGGGGGTGCCTTCTTGGGATTGCAAACCGTGTGTGTAGTGGGGTGTGTACAGTAGTGGCTGGAGGCTCCAATGTCAGTGGGGTGGTGTATCCACTCTGGGCCTCAGCCCGAACTTTAAATGAGCTATCCATGGTGCCGAACATAGGGTTTGGGGGGATAAGGTTCAGCACCATGGATAGCTCCTTAAAAGTTCAGACTGAAACCCCGAGTGGATACACTACCCCTCTGACATTGGAGCCTCCAGCCTCCGCAGTGTATGTGTGAAGAGTGGGCAAGTGGGCTGCGTTCAGCTTGGTAGCACACAAATTGTATAGGCCGCAACTGCGTAAAGCAGCCTTTCCCAACCTGGTGCCCTCCAGGTGTTTTGGATGACAGCGCCCAGCATGCCTTCCCATTGGCCATGCTGGCTGGGGCTGATGGGATTTGAAGTCCAAAACATCAGGAGGACTCCATGTTGAGGAAGGCTGGCATAAAGCAAGGCAGATGTCAGCTACTGCAAAGATGCCACAAAGTTACGGTAGCACGCCCAAGATCTCCGAGCCCAACGTTGCTGACTCAGCAGCATGATTTAGCCCAGGGCTCTCCAACCTTGGGTCCCCAGATGTTGCTGGACTACAGCTCCCAGAATCCCTTGCCATTAGCCATGCTGGCTGGGTATGCTGGGAGCTGTAGGCCAGCAACATCTGGGGACCCAAGGAGAGCCCTGATTTAGCCACTCTTTGATTTGCACGGTGGTGGCAGGAGGGTCAGTGCTGCAATGCCCATTTAATGGACCTGATGGACTCATTGATGACTGACACCCCCAGTGATGACCAGTGACAGCTCTTTCAGATTGTGCTATTCTGAATGAATTAGTATGAGTTTGTGCCTATGACCGAGATAGAAAATCTCAGAAGAAGCTTGGGAAGAGCCCTGCTGGATCAGACCAAGGGTCCATCTAGTCCAGCATTTTGTTCACACAGTGGCCAGCCAGCTGCCCACAGGATCCCACAAGCATGAGTGCAACAGCACCCTCTCACACATGTTCTCCAGCAACTGGTGTACATAGACCTGTGGCTCACGCTGGCTCAGCTTGTCTGAGTGTGGAAAGCTAAGCAGGGCCAGGCCTGGTTATGACTTGGATGGGAGACCCCTCCTCTAGTCTCCTGCATTGAGCAGGGGTTGGACTCAATGGCCTTGTAGGCCCCTTCAAACTCTATGATCCTAGACAGACCGCCTCTGATTCTGGAGGTAGCATATACCCATCAGAACTAGTAGCCCTTGACAGCCTTATTCTCCAGGAATTTGTCCAGCACCCTTCTAAAGCCATTCACATTGGTGGCCTTCTTTCCCTAAGTCTAAATGATTACTATACAGCAGTGATGGTCAGTGTTTGTATTGCTGGAGCTGGAGTCCACTTTGTTCTGCAGGCCAGGGGCTAGAAGGATATAGTTGTCACTCAATCTGATCTCAAGCCTCATATCTCATTGGGAAGGGGGTCAGCAGGATGAGCAGAAGGGCCTTCCATGGTGAAATGGGGTGAAGGCAACTTGCTGATGGATGCTATTTGTGATCCCTGGACTGCCAGCTGCCCTCTCTAACATGAACATAAAACTGATTACCCAGTGCATAAAAATCTCAAAGCTAGAAACAAAACAATTAGAAAAATACTTTAAAAGAACAACAACACAAGTTGTAAAGTGTATTTAAAAACAAACGAACCTGTGCTCCCTTGGAATGTTTTTTTTATCCAAGGACTTCAACTTATTTAGATACAGGATTTTTAATTATTATTGTTATTATTTTGCTGGGGGAGGAAACCATTGTATCTACCCATAGGATGAAAGACAATATTGAAATGCAAAGTATGACGATGATTGCTATTCTTTTCAGTTTATATGCTAGGTGTTGCAACATTTCAGAACCATAAATGCTCATGACTGCATCAAAAGAAAGTTACAAGGAGAAACCAACAATTATTGTCAAGAAAAACAGCTCAATCAGAGGATGCGGAAAGCCAGCAAGTTCACTTTTCCTCTTGTCGCTGCTCTCCAGTATGTTTCTTCTCTCCACCCCACCAACAACCCTCCACCCTTCTTTCTAATAAATTACTGGCCATACTGTTAAACACTTTACTGGCAGCCTTTAAGAGCATCCTGTCCCCTCAATCCTTAATGCTGCGCTATCTGGCAAAGGTGTTTTTAAACAGTGGATGCTAACTGTATTGATTTTTTTGTAAACTTGGAGATGAATGATAAACCTGGGTAGCTGTAGTGATTTATAGCCTTTGGTATATCAGGAATTCACTTTCATATAATACTGGAGTGATATTCAGTCATGGTGAGCTGAAGTCATTTTTGAATCAAGATGATGATGATGATGATGATGATGATGATGATGATAATGAATTCAGTGAACAAGGAGTATAAGTGAGAGCAGAATTAACGAAAAGGCCTACAAATGAAATTATGATATTTTCACTGTGGCACAACACTGTTCCCCTGCAGAAGCCTCTAATATTTTGCTTGAAAAGAAACTGTACTTTTGGGCATAGAACATAAGAATTTCTATTTATTTATTTATTTATTTATTTTATTTTATTTACAGTATTTTGTATACCACTCCATATCCAAGCAGATTCCAGAGCAGTGAACAATAAAAATATTTTTAAAAACCATGAAAACAATGCATTGAAAACAAGGTATCATTAAAACTGTGGCTGGTCAGCAAGGAAGGCTTCCTGGAACAAACACCGAAAGCAACACAATGTCAGAGCCTGTCTGACCTCCAGAGGCAGGGAGTTCCACAGAAATTGAGTCACCACACTGATGGCTCTTCTCCTGGTGGACTCCAGTTGGGCCATAGGCCTATGTGGAACCACCAGGAGAATGTCCTCCAATGGCCTCAGTGACTAAGCAGGTTGGTAAGGAAGAAGGCTCTCTCAGGTATCCTGGACCAAAATTGTTTAGGTCTTTGTACACTAGTACCAGACGCTTCAACATGGCCCAGCAGCAAATAGGTAGCCAGTGCAGTTCCTTCAGCAAAGGAGTTGCATGCTTTAATACACACACACACACACACACACGCACATATTCCCAATGTTTTGGTACAGATCTCCTCTGATCTTGGAAGCTAAGCAGGGTCGGGCCTGGTTAGTTCTTGGATGGGTGCCTTGGAATACCAGGTGCTGTAGGGAGCGACCATAGCTCAGTGTGATAGAGCACCTGCGTTGCATGCAGAAGGTCCCAGGTTCAATCCCCATCCTCCAGATAGCGCTTGGAAAGAATCCTGCCTGAAACCCTGGAGTCCCGCTGCCAGTCAGTGTTGACAATGCTGGGCTAGATGGACCCATGGTCTGACTCAGTATAAGGCAGCTTCCTATTGCAAATCAGGGGTGGGCAATTTGTGGCCTTCCAGAAGGCTTGACATACAACTCCCATCAGCCCTGGCCAGCATAGCCAATGGTGAGGGATGATGAGAACTGTAGACCAAATCCTCTGGAGGGCCACAAGTTGCCCACCCCTGCCCTATGACTAAGAAACAGAATTCAGAATGGGGTGTGCAGATTAAAGGGCTGAGCTATGCAGGTAGGAACAGACTTGATTCTCAGGTCACCAACTTGGACGGCTTTAAAAGAGGAACAAATTCATGGAGGAGAAGGCTATCAACAGCTGCTGGTCATGACAGCTATATATTACCTCCAGTATCAGAGGCAGTATGCCTCTAAATTTCAGTCACTGAGGAACAGAGATGGGAGGGTGCCATTGTGCTCATGTTCTGCTTCTGTGGGCTTCCCACTGGGGCATCTGGTTGGCCACTGTGGGAACAGAATGCTCGTCTAGACAGGCCTTTGGTCTGATCTAGCATGGCTCTTCTTATGATCAATTACTTCCATGTAGTTCTATGGGTCGTAGTACACAGGTTACAATCTGAGACAGTTGGGGAGGGGGCACAACTTGCCCCTTACCCCAGATACTGGACTCACGAGGCCTAGATCTCATCCCTGTGACATTCTTGCATGCATTCCTTTACATTTCGCCCATCTAAGTACGCAGCAGCCATTCACTCTTATAGAGAAAAGTAAAGTGCTATGACTGGTATAGCTTTGCGACGGAGGCAAAACTTGCCCATTAACCATGGAAATGGGTGGCCATTGTCTTCCTTCAGAGACCTGACAGGGGAAAGCAATGCGACTCTGTGTACAGAGAGATACATTACACACCCAAGAGATTCTTGCAACATCACAATCCCTCCCTCCAAACGTAGCTAGCTATCATAGTGGGCATTTCATTCGTTTATTTAAGAAACATCCCAATCTGGTCTTTATATCTGGACTGGCTTGTCCACTTGAGATGCTGCTAAAGCTGAAAAAGCTGATTTTGGAAGCCTGGGTACCCTACTTTTCAGAGGACTGTCCTCTATTTCAAGGTGTCCTCTATTTGAAGGTCTGTCCATTCCATGACTGGAATGAAGATAAAGAACCCTAAGAAGGGAGAGCAGGGAGAGGCCTTGAAGGTGCCCCTCCACAGTGAGCACCTGGACAGCAGACTGAGCAAGCAGGCACACAAGCTGCCTAGTGGTCACAGTCTTGCTCACTATGGTGAGACATATTATACTTCTATTTAAGTTACACAAATCCTTCCCAAATGGGCATCTATACATATCAATTAGTATATGCAAATTTTATGCAAACCAGTGTCCTCTTTTTTGGCACTGTGTCAGTGGCCACCCTAAATATATAAAAAAGGGACTGTGTTAAAAATCCTGACTAAAACAATACCCAGAACTTTAAAGTCAAGAGAAACATATATAATAATAACCATAAATATAACCATTAAGGTATAGTAAAATGGACTTAATTTATAATATCAAGATTTACAGAAATATTTTTTAAAAATTATATATATAAAACATGTATAGGCCAGAAACATATAGACATGTAAAATGTAGCTTCTCTAGGGCTGAGGATGATCTTAAATGTCTTTTCAGACTGATCAGTGGCCACCCTACCATTCCCCACTGCTCTCAGGGAGGACTTCATATCCAAGGTACATATCATTCCAGCTAGTTCACCATCAGGCTACGCCTGGTTTCTGTTGCTGCTGAAATTTGTGGGTTCGAAGGATTTGTTCAGTGTGTTGGGGCTCAGACCTCACCACTGTCTTGTATGCTGGCTTAGCTTGTCTGAGCGTGGAAAGCTAAGCAGGGTCAAGCCTGGTTATTACTTGGATGGGAGACCCCTCCTCTAGTTTCCTGCATTGAGCAGGGGGTTGGACTCGATAGTCTTGTAGGCTCCTTCCAACTCTATGATCTATGAAATCTATGAAATCTACTCAGCCCTTGGGCAGGCTACTTGCCCTTTGCCACACCTCCCCCGGCAGCCATTTTGTGGTGGTGCCCACGGCAGTTTCTCAAATTGCCAGATGTGTCCATGGCCCAAAAGGTTGCCTACCCCTGGTGTACAGGATTAATATGAAGGAAAAACAAACCAACAAACACAACACACCTTTTCCTTCATGCTGGAGCTGTAGTTTCATAGGTCTCCCCCCCCCCACCTCCCCAGCTCAAATGGCTGCAGAGCTGTGAGAGAAAATTGTACAATGCCTCCAGGAATACAATGATGTGGAAGAATTTTTGTTATATGGGTCTCACCCAACTCCGCACGTCAGTGGCCTAAGAGATTATCCCAGGCACGAAAAGCTCTCATTATTTCTTAATGCTCAGTGTCTTGATTACAGGTTGGATAATTACAGCTACACTGTTTGCAGTTGGAGCTTGGTGGGTCAGATTTTCAAAAAATGTACTCCGTGTACAGTTTCTGAAAGCAGAACAGGAATGATGTGTGTGTGTGTGTGTGTGTGTGTGTGCATGTGCGTTCGCGCGCTTGGTGCCTCACGAGGCCTTTCTTGAAAAGGCCATAAATCACATTAGGGATTCGTAAATCAATCCTTTTCCAAGCCCCATAGCCCACAAATGCAAGGAGCTGATGATTGAAAAGACGGTGCTTCATAGACAAAATGCAAGTCAGGAAGAAAGCCTTTTTTAAAAAAAAGAAAGAAAGAAGAAAGAAAGAAAGGAAAGATTAAACTTAAGAGAAGGCTTGATGATTTAAAAGTACCTCACTAATAAAATGGGAACAGGGCACCAGGACCAGGACATGTTAAAAGGAGACTAGCAGAGAGCTTCATAAACCCCACTAGCACTCTTCACAGCTACAATGAAAAACATTCCCATAATGTACTAAAACATTCCTCCGTGTGTTGTCATAAGTAATGCCTTCTGAAGGAAACCATGAACTCATGCTTCGAAAACCCAGCTCTTTCCAGTACGCAATACAAGGAAGGCCTCAACTATGGCTGTGTTCTAGACCTACCCCTGGGATCCCGCCCTGGCACCTCTCAGGTTGTTTGAGAGCCCCACCATTGCTTTTTAAGTCAGTGAATGATGAGGCCAGTTTGCTGCCGTAGGGCCCATACAGTGCAATCCTATACATATCTACTCAGATGTAAGCCTCATTAAGTTTGATGGGGTTTACTCCCAGGTAAATTGATATAAGATTGCAGCCTTATAGCATTGGACAGTCTCCCTACATGTCCATCTCTGTTTCTCCATCTATACCTTAAAAAAAGTACTTGGGTACTTCTTAATTCTCTAGGTTCTCTTGAAATATCTGCTATTGGTTCCCCATACTACAACATTTCCCTTCTCTTTCTGTTTTCCCTTTAACAAATGGTTTCAAAGTGCATTTTAATCTAGTTCAATTGTATTTTATTTTACTATTTTTATGTAAAGCAGTGTGCACATTAATAGGATAGGGAGAACTATATTGTTATTGCTAATTTTATTATGACTTGCTGGTTTGTTGAGATGAGGTTGTGTGTGTGTTTAATATAGCTATGCAGAAATATATATGGCATAAATATCAATGTAATGTGCAGCCATATTAAATTAATCTAATATAGAATATCACCTATTGCCTATGGGCACAATATACACTACTTCACTGATGTCAATGGCAAGTGGCCAATCGTTTCTAATAGATCAGGATGTTGTCCTTTTCATGTATGTTAGGAATACCAAAACAGCTTTTAAAACTTCATGAATTAGGCTACAATCCTATACATATTTAACTGGGGGTAAGTCCCGTTGAGTTCAATGGGACTTACTTCTGACTAGGTGTGCATAGGGTTGAACAGTTAATCACCATGAATTTTGACACAATGAAGAATCAAATAAGATGGAATCAAAAAAGAAAAAGAAAAGAATTTGCTACTGGAAGCTCTTCAGTTGTGACTAAATAAGCACCTATCAGTATCATAGGAGGGCAACAAAGATGATAAAGGGACTGGAAACAAGGCCCTATGAGGAGAGACTGAAAGAGCTGGGCATGTTTAGCCTTCAGAAGAGGAAACTGAGGGGAGATATGATCGCACTCTTCCAGTATTTGAAGGGTTGTCACAAAGAGGAGGGCCAGGATCTCTTCTCAATCATCCCAGTTTGCAGGACACGGAATAATGGGCTCAAGTTACAGGAACCCGGATTCCTGCCTGGACATCAGGAAAAATTTCCTGACTGTTAGAGCAATACGCCAATGGAACCAACTACCTAGGGAGGTGGTGGGCTCTCCCACTCTGGAGGCATTCAAGGTGCAGCTGGACAGCCATCTGTCAGGGATGCTTTGACTTGGATTCCTGCATTGAGCAGGGGGTTGGACTCGATGGCCTTTGAGGCCCCTTCCAACTCTACTTTTCTATGATTCTATGATCAAAGACTGCAGGCGCTATCTAATCTTCCCTGCATTTTTGCAGTCTCTCCTTCACTGGCATCTCTCCTTCCCTGTCTTTCTTTGCTTGTCTTTAGATGGTTGATCGGCTCTTACAGGGCAGCTTCTCACTTGATGTTTTGTCCTCAGATATAGATATTTCATAGGACATACAAGTGAATAATTTTGATTGCAAAAGGCAATTGCATGTATAAGCAGACGTGGAGGCACCAGCCATTCCTGATAGCTGATTCCATGCATCATCATCATCATCATCATCATCATCATCATCATCATCATCATCAAAAAATACCTGTTTTCTGGAAATATGTTTGTTCTCTCCAGCATTGATAGGGTGCCTGTGGGTTTTGTACTCAAGTATCTATACTCAAGTACAAAGCATTAAGCGAGAATCCACTCAGTGTGGCCATGTTGGTGTGTCACAGCTCGTCCAGTTGCCATTGGCTTACCTAAGCCTGGAGCAGCTTGGGGCAGGGTGGGTGGAGGCACTGTTGAGACCTCAGAATCTAGATATAAAGTTCTGTGTACTATCTATGTGAAAGTGAGACCCACCCTTCCCCTAAAAGCAGTAAGTGTTAAACTAAAATATGTGGGTGTTTTTGTCCCTGCCCGTTTTGCCTTTGACCCCCCCACCCCACCCGCCAGTGGAATGTGGCCCCCGAGAGCTTCTCCAAAATTGAATTCAGCCCTTGGTCTGAAAGAGGTTCAACAACCCTGCAGTGTTCCATGGCCTTTAAGATGACAGTTTATATGAACAGCAGATCCATATATTAATTTGTCACAGTGGCTCACGCTGGCTCAGCTTGTCTGAGTGTGGAAAGCTAAGCAGGGCCAGGCCTGGTTATGACTTGGATGGGAGACCCCTCCTCTAGTTTCCTGCATTGAGCAGGGGGTTGGACTCGATGGCCTTGCAGGCTCCTCCCAACTCTATGATATATGAAAAAGTTTATAGAAAAAGAAGAAGGTGTGGTAGCATTCTTCCTGGACTGTACCCCTTCAGACTGCAGGCAGAGCAGAATATGTACAAACTCAGAATCAAAAACCTCCCAGTAACTGAAAACTGGAACGCTAGAGAGAAGGGTGGGGCTATTGTATTATTATTATTATTAGGTTTAGGTTTAAGTTTAGGTTTAGGCTTATAATTCCATCTGCAAAGAGGTTTTATATGGAGGAGCATTCAAACATGCAGCCCTCCCCTGCACCTGCTGTCTGAAAGGGTAGAGTCCTGGATTCTACCATATGCCTTTCCTGACTCAGGAACTGGCTGTATATGTGACATGCGCAAGACGGGGAAAGGTTGGCCAACTGAGTGTTATTGGTGAGAGGACAGAGGAGAAAGGGAGAGTTTAAAGGTTTTCTGGCATATGGGGAAATAATACTTGAAGGGTTGTCACACAGGAGGGCCAGGAGGATCTCTTCTCGATCACCCAGTTTGCAGGACACGGGATAATGGGCTCAAGTTACGGGAACCCAGATTCCACCTAGACATCAGGAAAAATTTCCTGACTGTCCGAGCAATAAGACAATGGAACCAACTACCTAGGGAGGTGGTGGGCTCTCCCACTCTGGAGGCATTCAAGGTGCGGCTGGACAGCCATCTGTCAGGGATGCTTTGACCTGGATTCCTGCATTGAGCAGGGGGTTGGACTCGATGGCCTTGTAGGCCCCTTCCAACTCTACTTTTCTATGATTCTATGATTCTAGGCCATAATATGCCACATGCTGACTGAAAAGGGAGGACACAACATATGGGTATGAGGGGTGTGGGACAAGGCCATTACCACTACTGTTACTACTAATGGTAACAATACTGCCCATTAAACATGGATTCCTGGCATTCTAACAATAAAGTTAATCATCATCAATATAATACCACATACACTATAAAAACCTATAAAACCAACTGTCAGCACTATTCATAAAATCAATTAAATGTCAATTAAATGCCTGAGTAAAAAGAAAAGAAATGCCTGACAGCATTCCCTAATGTCAGGACTGCCAGGGATCCTTTCTCAAGAGGTTCCAGAGTGCTTGGAGAAAGCTATATTGCTTATTTTCCACAAACATCAAGAGGGACTCAAGCAGATCACAGGAGCCGAGAGGGTTTACGTATATGGAGAAAGCACTTGCTTAGTCATTTAAAAAAAAAAAAAATCACACATATGGTGGCACATGAAGCACCCACCCACCCACCCACCTTGCTAAAGCTTAGCAGGTCCGAGTCTGGCCAGTGCCTGGATGGGAGGCTGCCTAGGAATTCCACGTGGAGCACTTAGAATGCCATAATGGAAGAAAGGTGGGATATACATGTACTAAATAAGTAAAGATGGTTTTATAGATCAAAACCTCCATCTTGAGTTCTGTTCAGAAACCAGGCTCTGCAGCTGCCGCTGAGATTTATATTCTTGTGAGGAGGCAGGCTGTCACATTCTATTCATCTGCAGATTGTGAATACTAGTCTTCAAGGGCAGACCCTTGCAGGTGTTTTGTCATGCCAGAGCTACAATACAGAATGGAAAAAGGAAGAGGAGCCAGCACTGGGATAACCAATATACAAAAATGACCTTTGAAAAAGTGAATATGCAATGACAATAACAAAACGCTGCACTAGAATTTTGTATTTACTTTAGTTAAATGGAGATGTATATATATGCATTAATGTTGCTTAGAATAGAATAAATAATAACCAAATTCAGAACCCACAAGATATAGTGATATCAACAATACAAGCAGCTGAATGAGATAATAGAGTCCTGAGGTCATAGAGAAAACTGTACAGTTTCAGACTGCAGGTGTGGGATGCCAATTTTTTTTTTTTTTTTAATGTTTACTCACTTAAAAAAAACTACTCCACCGCCGCTGCTGCGATCACTCTGGTCAATGTCTGTATGTGGAGTGGGGTGTGCATACCCTTTTATCTTGTCCATCACAGGTGACTAGGGATACATGAATTTTGTTAAATCTATTCTGTCTGTGTTTCATGGATTGTCAGGTGTCTTTTGCTCATTGACAGAAATGGATTTTCTTTTTTACAGATATATGAGAATTTTGTTCCACTTGTGCTAATGCACATTAGTGCAAGTGTGAATTTGTGCGTGCACACCCTCAAAGCGGGGGGGGGGAACAGTCCACAAGCCTGTGGAATCCATGCAACTTGGAAAAAGCTGGTCCACTGCGGAATTGGCAAGTCGGATTCATAAAAACCCAAACATTTTAATCAGTTGCAGTTTTCTCTTAAGTTTTCTGTGTGGAGAGTTATGTGAGCTATTGACTGCTTTAGTCAAAAGTGGTACAATCAAGAAACAGGTGAGAATGAAGACTTGGCTACCGTTGGGAATGAGGATTGTGGGGTTAAGCCAAAGGCAGGGCCGGTGCTACCATTAGGCCAACTAGGCAGCCGCCTAGGGCGCAGGGCTAAAGGGGGCGCCAGAAACGCCTTGGGGGAAAAAAATACAGCGCTCTCAAGTGGGAAGGGGGGCGCTAAATATCTGATCTTGCCTAGGGCACCAAACTGCCTTGCACCGGTCCTGGCCAAAGGCCTCATGAAAAAGGTGAGTTTTGAGGATGGATTTGAAGGGGCGGGGAGAGCGAGCACTATGTCCATATCCAGGGAAGGAGTCCCACATTTATGGGGCAACAGCGAGATGGGCAGAGCCACATTAGCAATCTTGGAGCAAAGGTCATTATGGGCAGGGATGTAATCGGAAGCAACAGCCGAAAGATGGAGTGGAGCAAGGTGTTAGAAAAAGCTTTAGGTATGGACAAGGAGTTTGTGTTAGATACAGAAGGGGATGGTGAGAGCTATGGTGGTCATGTGTCCTACTTTACAGAGGATGGTCCTCTCTTTGAAGGCATCTTCTATGTGAAGGGCTGTCAGGTCCAAGTCCAGTTTAAAGGTAAAGAACCCTAAGAAGGGAGAGGAGGGAGGGGCCTTGAAGTTGCCCATCAACAGTGAGCACCTGGACAGCAGACTGAACAAGTAGACAGGCCACCTGGTCATGGTCTTCCCACTATAGTAAGGGATATTGAATTTCTATCTAAACTATAACAATTATTTTTAAATTTATACCTATACTTATAAATGAGCATGTGCAAATATTATGCAAATCTTTGTCCTCTTTTTGTCCTCATTTGTGGCGGTCACACGCACACACACCCCCTCTTTTTTTGACAGTGTGCATGTGGCCACCCTAATCAGAGCTCTCCCTTTAGTTTTGACCCAACACTGATCAAACCAGCATCCCCTTGATCAGCCTTCCCCTACAACTCCCAGAATTCCTGACCATTGGCCATGCTAACTGGGGCTGATGGGAGTTGAAGTTCAAAACATCTGGAGGGCACCAGTTTGAGGAAGCCTACCCTAGATCTTTGTTGCAATCTTTGCTTAGGGATTTGCATCCAGTCACTGTGTAAAAAAAAAAAAGCATATGTATTTCACATGACACACATTTCAGGATACACTGGGGGAAAAACAATAAGGGAGGTAAGAAAGTACACAGGAGTTTAGGTACCCTCCCCCACCTTTAGCTCAGCTGTTCTCCTGTTAATGTATTGCAAGCCAAGAAGCCATAAATCTGATCCCTTTATATGCAGCTGTTTTAAATGGTTTCCAGTAATCTGTAACAGTGATCCATGGCCAAACATGACTGCTATGTGCTTTTGCACATTCAGTTGAAGCTCAACAATGTGGCAGCAATTGAATTCAGGTGCAAAGGTTTTCATCTCTGGAAAGAACTGGGAACCTGTCCCCTTCCCTGCATTAAAAATTATACACCAAGACAAGAAAGTAAGAAAAATATTCTGTTTTACAGCAATTTGGAAACAGGATTATTTTTTTTAAAGTTTAAAAAATGTTTCTCTCTCAGCAGGTACTTTAAAAACCATGCTTGGCAGTCCCATAGTACTATAAATTATCCACTTATACAATGAAAAAATGCACCCAAGCAAGAAAGATCAATGAATGTTGTCGGTCATTAAGAAGGGGGAGGCTGAACATGAAACCTCTAAAAAAAAAAATGTTAACATTGAATTTATCATTGTCATGTGTCTCTCCCACTCCACCACTGTTATTTACAGAGTCTCGGAGGCTCTTTAGACAAATAGTTCATCACCTAGTAAAACTGTTCCTAGACAGTTCTGTGTTCAGAACTCACATGACTGATTGCATGACTGAATACTTGCCTGTGAAAAATACAACATCTTGTGCATATAGAAAACTAGCATAAAAGGGTGAAGGCAATGTTAGAAGCCTTCTACCTGACATCTAGTTTTCTGTGTTTAGGGAGGTTTAAAAAAACACAACAACCATGAAGAGGAGCATTCAGTCATGGAATCCCTTACCTGTGTACACTATTTTTACCAGGTGATGAGCTGTTTGTCTAGAGCAGGAGTGGGCAGAAGGTAGATCTGGATCTGCTGGTAGTTCTCTGGGTGATTTGCAGTAGATCAGCAAGGATTTCTGTCCCCCCCCCCAATTATTTAACAACAGCAGCAATGTAATTACTCTCCCCACCCCCACCCCAAATTATACTACTGAAATGAAGAAAACTTGGGGTAACCAGGAGTGAATTTATGCGTGGAAGGACTGTGAGCGCCGTTCACTTTTGATACACAAAACAAATTCCTAGGCTCAGAATTCTTGAAGTGTATGCATTTTTCATCAGGTTCCAGTTGGTGAATCTCAAGGTTCTAGTAAAAAAATATAAAAAAATAGATCCCACAAACCTGAAATTTGCCTCTCCTTGGTTTAGTGAGCCTTTCAGTCTGGAAGATCAGAAGCTGCCACTCTTGTCTTACTTGGACTTCCAAAAGGCTTTGGACAAAGTCCCTCACCAAAGACTCCTGAGCAAACTTAGCAGTCATGGAAAAAGAGGAGAGGTCCTCTTATGGACCAGTAACTGATTAAAGAACAGAAAGCAGAGAGTAGGAATAAATTGTAAATTCTTCCAATGGAGGGATGAAAACAGGTGGGGTCCCACAGAGATCTGTATTGGGACCAATGCTTTTCAACTTATTCATAAATGATCTGGAATTAGGAGTGGGCAATGAAGTGGCCAAGTTTGCTGACAACACCAAAATATTCAGGGTGGTTAAAACAAAAAGGGATTGGGAGGAGCTCCAAAAGGATCTCTCCAAACTGGGAGAATAGGCATCAAATGGCAAAAGCAGTTCAATGTAAGCAAGTATAAAGTGATGCACATTGCGGCAAAAAATCCCAGCTTCAAGTATGAGCTGATGGGATCTGAGCTATCGGTGACTGACCAAGACCTAGGGTTGTGGTGGACAGCTCTATGAAAATGTCAACCCAGTGTGTGACTTCTATGAAAAAGGCAAACTCCATGTTAGGGGTGAATGCTCTTTTCTAGTCCTCGATCTCTCAGTGGCTTTTGATACTGTTGACCACAGTATCCTCCTACCTAGACCATCTGGAGGGGTTGGGCATGGGAGGCACTGTATTGCAGTGGTTCCAGTCCTTCCTCTCTGGAAGGTACAAGAGGGTGGTTCTCGGGGAGGAGGCTTCAGACCCTCGGCCACTCACTTGTGGGGTGCCGCAGGGTTCCATCCTCTCCCCGATGTTATTTAACATCTACCTAAAGCCACTGGGAGCTATCAGGAGGTTTGGGGTGCAATGTCATCAATATGCGGATGACACACAGCTCTACCTCTCTTTCAAGTCCTCACCGAGGTTGGCCGTTGAGACCCTGTCCAAATGCCTGGAGGCAATAGGTGGCTGGATGGGAAGGAACATGCTGAGGCTGAACCCCGATAAGACCGAGGTACTTCTGGTGGGAGACAAGGGGAGGTTAGGGGATGTTGACCTGGTGCTGAATGGGGTACATCTCCCCCTGAAGGACCAGATCCGCAGCTTGGGAGTCATTCTAGACTCCCAGCTGTCCATGGAGGCTCAAGTGTCAGCTGTGAGCTGGGCAGCGCTGTATCAACTCCATATGATACGGCAGCTGCGCCCCTACCTTCCTAATCATCTGGTCTCATCGGTGGTTCACGTCTTGGTCTCCTCTCACATAGACTACTGTAATGCACTCTACGTGGGGTTACCCTGGAAGATGGTTTGGAAGCTACAGCTGGTACAGAATGCAGCGGCTCACCTGGTTAAAGGCAGCCGCCAGAGAGACCACATCATTCCAGTGCTCAAGCAGTTACACTGGCTACCAGTTGCTTGCCGGGCCGAATTCAAGGTGTTGGTTTTGACCTTTAAAACCCTATACGGCTCCGGTTCAGTCTATCTCAAGGAGCGCCTCTAGCAACATCAAGTAGGCCACTCAACAAGGCCTGCCATGGACAGCCTTCTCCTTGTCCCATCAGCCAGAGCAGCCAGGCTGGTAGGGACTAGGAAGAGGGCCTTTTCTGTGACAGCCCCCAAGTTATGGAACTCCCTCCCCAGTGACCTTTGCCATGCCCCCTCCTTGATGAGCTTCCATCGTGTTTTAAAAACATGGTTTTTCAGGCGGGAATATGGGGTGGGTTAGGATTTTTTTAAAAAAACTTTTATATTGTTTTAATTGTGTTTGTTTTAATTGTGTTTGTTTTAATTGTGTTTTAATTGTGTTTTATTGTATTTTATTCTGTTGTACATCGCCCAGGGTGGCCAGGTGACCGGCCAGATGGGTGATTTAAAAATATAATAAATAAATAAATAAATAAATAAGGCATAATTAGGAAAGAAATTGAATTTGGATGGCTTTAAAAGGGGATTGGACAAATTCATGGAGGAGAAGGCTATCAATGGCTACTAGTCCTGATGGCTATATGCGATCTCCAGTCCAGTATCAGAAGCAGTATACTTATGTACACCAGTTTCCCTCACTGCCTGTGAGTTTCCCATGGGCAACTGGTTGGCCACTGTGTGAACAGAATGCTGGGCTAGGTGGACCATTGGTCTGATCCAGCATGGCTCTTCTTATGTTCTTATGTCCAAAAAAGACAGTTTCTTGGTCATGGAGATTGGAGATATGGGCATTCCAAAGCTTATTTGGGGTGCACGGGCATATAAAATTCATCTTCTTATTCAGCTCTGTTTCAAACTTCTATTGGAATAAAGACTATGGAACTGGGAACTAGTAACTGGCTTCAGCCTCATGTACCGGCCTGACTAGTGGAGGGAACTCCAGTTGGATCCCTGGTGTGCTGATAGGGAGAGAAATGAGCCAAGAGCCAGGTAACCTCTCCCAGTGTGTGTGTGTGTGTTGATGTGTGTGTATATAATTAATATAGTCTTGTATATACTATATATAAGTAAACCATGCATTGCTTAAGAAACATTTACTGGTTGTCTCCTTGCCTATAAGTTAGGTCAGCCATGCCAAAAAATCTTGCTGGCAGATATTTATATAAGATATTTATTTTTAAAGCTGGGGACTCCACCACATCCCTGTGGAAATTTGTTCCACTGCTCAGCTGACTGGGAGAATCTCCCTAAGATTTCCTTCCTGTGCAATGAAAATACTACCACTTTTTATTTTTATTTTTTATCATAGTATGTATTTTTTTTAAAAAAAAAAATACAACTCATTCTACATAACAAATCTACTTTTAAAAAAACAGGACTAAAACAGGAAGAACAAAAGAAAACAAGAACAATTTTTCAATGCAATTCATAAAGGAGAGAAATTATTAAATACAAAGGAAAAAATGAAGAAACAGAATAATCCATATAATAACTCTGGTTTTGCTTGCCTGTTTGTTTTTGTATAAAATAGAAACATGTGTCCTTTTTAACTCACACAAGTCAGGGCCAGATTAACCACAACGCTAAATAGAGTCAGCAAAACTGCACATCCCTCCTCTGCTACACTGTTTTATAGGAGGGTGCCTCTGTGTGGAGGCATGCCCCATTTTCTATGACTAGATGTGTATATATAGGACTTTTTAACCGGCAAGTGTGTTACAGTCTGCGTTTGGCCCCACAACAAGTCTGCATGAAAGATCACTCCCTATCAGAGAGGGGCTTGCCTAAAGCTACCCACCCAGCTGAGTCCATGGCAGAGGTGAAGCAAGATGCAAGTTTCCCAGACTTAAACCCAGTGCTGTCTGTTGGAGGTGGCTCTGCCATGAATTTCTCCAGTTCTTCAAGACATTTAGGACTGAGGATCATCACACATTGTTAAAAGGCGATGTCTCCCAAAGTGCCAACATTTCCACCATAACTTGATTTCCACACTCATTACACGGTTAATATGAACTGACAACACTGGGGTGGCGTTACTGTTTTGCTGGCAGCTGATTATTTCCCCCATACTCCCTAGATCAGGGGTGCAAAACCTCAGGCTCAGGGGCCAAATTTGCCCCTCCAGGGGTCCCAATCTGGCCCTCCTGGGTCTGATGGCCACACCCCTTCCCCTGGCCACCAATCATTTGGTGGTTCCCTGGCTTTTGTGCAGTTTTACCCAACCATTCTAAAAGGCTGAAATGTTTCACTTAGTTACTGGCAGTAAGAGCTTTAAGCTAAAATATGCTGGTATTTTTGGTCCCACTTCTTTTGCCCTGCCCACCACTGGAATGTGGCCCCAAGAGCTTCATCAAAATGGAATTCAGCCCTCAGGATGAGAGTTTCAACCCACCTGATTTAGGCAAAGATCCATTTTAGTTCCTACAAATTCCTAACCTTGCCTGCAGCAGTCAATGACTGGGTTCAGACAACACGATAACCGACACTCAAGGGTTGACTGTGGCTTGTCATTGAACCATGGGTTGTTCCTGAAACGTGGGTTATCGTGTTGTCTGAATTGTGCAATAACAAGCCATGACTTATTAACCACAAACAACTCATGAACAGAACCCATGGTTTGTTGTTGGGTTGTGAACTGTGGGTTGCTCACCATGGTTTGTTATCTCGGCTGGGTTCAGACAACACGATAACCCACATTTCAACAACAACCCACAGTTCAATGACAACACACACTCAACCCATACTCAAACCTTGAGTGTGGGTTATCATGTTGTCTGAACCCAGTCAATGATATGGAGTTAGGACACAATGCGATGACATCACCCATAACACAAATCAGTGTATATGATTGCTTTGTGGAAGGAAGTGTATACAAATCAGTGTACTGTATATTATTGCTTCCAGTGTGAAGTGGAAGGAAAGGAGCGGATTTGGTGTGTGCATCAGAGAGGTGTTGGATGAGCCATCCCTCAAAAAGGGTTCAGCATGCATTAAATACAGCAGGTCTGGGCAAACCTTAGACTTGTCTTTTTTAGTTTTTGCATTTGTTGTTGTTGTTGTTGTTGTTTTACTAGAAACCTGAGAGCCACCAAGTGGAGCCAGGTGCAAACTAGTAGCTCAGGTGGAGAGGCATACAGTATATTAAGGAACAGGTGCCTCTGAAAATGTGCTCAGCCCATGAATTTGGGATCAGTAAGCAAAACCAGCTGCAAAACCAGA
This sequence comes from Shinisaurus crocodilurus, assembly GCA_021292165.1. Classification (NCBI taxonomy): domain Eukaryota; kingdom Metazoa; phylum Chordata; class Lepidosauria; order Squamata; family Shinisauridae; genus Shinisaurus; species Shinisaurus crocodilurus. The sequence continues at coordinate 31,559,163 of CM037881.1, forward strand.
GGGCAATATCAAGACATTCTCTGTGCTGTCTCCCTTTTGACATAATACCAAGCCTTTCTGCAACATTTTTTAAAATTGGTATTTGTTCATTTTTCTGATAGATTCATTTGGTTAGTACTTTGCCTTGACATGTAGTTTGACCCAATTCTATCTAATTAAGCTATGCATTATATTTTGGCAGCTCTAAGGGATGTTTTGTATTATCCGGCATATTTCTTTCTGTACTTTGCTTCCCCCCCCCACCCCATTACATCCTAATTAAAAAATACATGGGAAAAGAAAATCTGCTATATTTCCAATTTCATTGTGTGGGAAGGAGATGTGAGTCATTTTTCTTCCTCTGTCCCATAATGAGATGCGTATCTGGATTGGGAATTTAAAACTGAAAACAATGTGGCAATTAAAAAAAAAACAAAAGTGACCGCCAGTCAGCAGAATGAAAACCAGTAGTGGAACGGCTTTCCCCTCCCTCATACACCCCCCCCCATGCACCCTCCAAATATACTCTGGTGGAAGGTTGAGGGATCCTCTGGAGTAGATTTGGAAGGTACATGCGGGCTGCAAGTGGGAGGAGAGCAAGGGGAAGAGTGCTCAAGTGGTGATGGGGTTTAGCCTATCAGTCAAGTTTTGAACCTGCCTTGCCTTTGTAATACAGCAGCATTAAACTGATCACCTGCAAATGCATTTTGGACATCACATTTGTCCCCCTCCAACAAGGGAGAACTATGTGTTCAGCTGATGCAATTGCAGATCATGACGTTCATTGAGTCCCCATTGCACTCAAAGGATTCAGATCTAATGCAGATGTTCTAGGGTGGCCACATACGGTACACATTGCCCCCAGAGAGAAAACACATCACAAAAAAAGAGGATACAGATTTACACAAATGTTTCAAACACTAATTTATATGTTCAAATGCTAATTTAGAAATCATTATTATAGTTTATGTAGAAGTACAATGCATCTCATCCTAGTGGGGAAGACTGTGACCAGGAGACCTCTGTGCTTTGCTCAGTCTGCTGTTCATGTGCTGTTGTTGGGCAACATCAAGGCCCAGCTCTTCTTTCTGGTGGTTCTTTATCTTTAAACTGGACTTGGAATTGACAGCCCTTCAAATAGAGCAGGGATGGTCAATTTTTGGCCCTCCTGATCTTTTTTCGTCCTATGACTCCTATGATCTCTCACCATTAACTATATTCGCTAGAACTGGTGGGAGTTGTAGGCCAAGACATCTGGAGGGCCACAAATTGCCCAAATAGAGGATGCCTTCAAACAGAAGAATATTCTCTGACATACTTTCAAATACAGGAGTGTCCTCTGTAAAGTAAGGCAGATGGCCACCTTAAGATGCACACTCCCATTCAGAGTCACTGGTCATACTAAGCTAAGAATGGCTCGGCTTGGATTGAGGCCATTGTGTTTGCAGCATAATAATTATTGTACGTGCTGCCAAGCCAAACTGGATGTACCGTAAGTATCTCTAGAGGGTGGGGTTTGTCCTCACTCAGGCCTAATGACCTCACTCTAACTCCTGGCTCATCTCTCAGTGGTGGGTTGGCTAAATGAGATGCCAGAGAGGCAGAGGAAGATGGTGGATGTGATGTTAAAGCTTCTCTCTATTGTAGGGTGGGCAGAAGGTAGATTAGGATCTACTGATAGATCTCTGGATGAATTTACGGTAAGTAGTGATTCCACCGAATTTCATAATTAGTTGGCACGTTGGTCAAAACCCATGTGTTCATTATGCTCACCTTCGTAGTGAGCTTGGAATGCTATCTTAACGGATTCCTTATTTATTTTGGAATAGATTGAGAACTTGGGAGCATGTACAGTCTGTATCTAACCATGGCATTTCTGGGCATGTGCCAAATTTATTTATTTATTTTAATTATTACATTTATATCCTGCCTTTTTTTTTTTTTACTTTTGCAAGGAACCCAAGCTGGCTGACATGGTCCTCCTCCTCTCTATTTTATCCTCACAACAACCCTGTGAGGTAGGTTAGGCTGAGAGTCAGCGACTGGCCGAAAGTCATCCAGTGAGCTTCATGGCCGAGTGGGGACTAGAACCTGGACCTCCTGAGTCCCAGTCCAACACTCTGACCACTACACCACACTGGCTCTATTAAGATCATGCCCCCATCACCAGCTTTAAATGTGATTGAAGCTGACATAAGAAGAGCCATGCCAAAGGTATTATGTTTACACAGTGTCCAAACAGATGCCTCTGGGAAACTCACAAGCAGGAGGGGAGTGCAAGAACACTCCCCACTCATGTTTCCCAGCAACTAGTTTTGAGAGGGATACTACCTCTGATACGGGGAGTAATATATCCATCAGGACTAGTAGCTAGCCACTGATAGCCTTCTCCTCCATGAATTTGACCTGAGTTTAAATAAATGGGTCTGCCATCATCCTGCAGTTTGACCCTCAGGTAGCACAGCTAAGAAAGCCCTTGGCTTGAGATCCACTGGAAGTCAAAGTAAAAATATTGGACTGGGTAGACCATTTTTAAAAAATTCATTATTAAAGAACTCTCCCCCTATCTCTGTATCGAGAGATGGTGGTGGGTGGGGTAGGGTGGGGGACCAGTGTAGCAGATAGAGTGTCACATAGTCTCCAACTGCCCCGAAAATTCCAGGACTGCCATGAAAACCCTTAAGCCATCCCGGCTTCTCACTTTGTCATGCAGAGTCCCGAATTTAAACTTTTAAACTTTCCTTAAAGGGCCATGCCAAGGGCAAAATTGCAGCTAAGCTAAAACTGCAAGCTTAGCTGCAATTTTGCCCATGGCATGGCCCCTTTAAGTTAGCTCTTGTTAGGCTCGAACAGCTCCATGGAGAGACAGACGCTGGGAGGATGCATGCACACTGTACCTGCTGAAAAGGAGGCTGGACAGAGGAAGGGAGAGGTGAATGAGGGAATTTATCACATGATTCCTATCTTTATATTGCCAAAGATTCTATTTCCTAACAGAGCTGACTCTGTGCCTCTAACAGGTGAGTTTATAGTGTCGGAAGGAAATGCAAGAAACTTCTCCTTCTCTCTGAAGCTCTCTGTTTGGGGGCGTGGGGTGGGTGGGTAAGCTTCACCTGTTGAATTTGTGCCAATCCTGACCATTTTAAAACAAAAAGAAAGAGATTGCCCTGCAAGCACTGACCCCTCCCATGAAAAACACCAGATATCAACAAGGGTTTAAGTAAGGTAAAAACAATATTACAAAAGCCACTTATAAAATATTATAAAATAATGTATAATGTAATAATGTAATAATTATAGTATATAATATTTTGTGTGTTTCCTCTAATAACTTTTATACTTGACCATGCTCTTTGGTTGCCTGGCCATACCCTTGGCCACACCCTCTTGATCACACCTTCATGTTGCTTAACCATACCTCTTACAAATTCACACGTGTTCCTATTTTCATCTGTGAAATGTTGGAGGGTATGGTGTCAAGCTAGAAGTAGGGAGAACCAGGCTGAAACCCCCACTCAGCCATTAATTAATAATATGTGCAATATTCTCTATAATAATACAGATATATACACATCTAACATGGTATTTAGATCAATTGTTCTTGATGTGACAGGCAAGCCTACCTAGGAACACACGGTATCACATTTGGCTGTGCCTTTAGGATAGAGGTGCCCAACTAATTTGTAGTGATGGGCCAAATTTCTCCCCCGTGGGCAACATCAATGGCCATGGCCATGGCCACTGATGTCATCACTCTGCCCCTACCCATTTTGACTTTCTCCGTGCCTCTCTCAGTACAGAGACAGGGATTCAGCCAGGGCTGGGAGGAGTTGCTGCTGTGCAAAAGGATTTGGCCAGTGCAGGGAAGAGCATCCACTTTCCCCAGCACTGGCTGTGTCCCCAGCTTTGCACAGTGCTCATCATCCCCATGAAGGCAGCATGTGCTGTGCAAAAGGACTCAGCCAGCTCTGGGAGGAGTGGCCACTTCTCCTTGTGCTGGCCACGCACTGCCCACATCCCCACTGTTATCTCCAAACTGAGATTGGAGGAAACAGCAGGGTTTCCTCCAGAGGAGATTCCTCCAGGGGGGGTGGGGCTTGGAAGCCAAGCCCCACCCCCCCTGGAGGAACCCAAGGAGGCTCCGTGGGCGGGATGTGAGTGAAACCTCCTTGGGCCAGATGCAAAAACTCCATGGGCTAAAGGTTCTGCATCCCTGTTTAAGGATGCTGAACTAATGTGATGTCCTGGGTTGATGTACACTGCAGTGAGTCATGAGAAGGAACCAATGCACGTCAAATAGTGTACCTGATTCTATAGGCCAACTTGCTACTGTCTTTACCTACATTACAACTTTATTTGTTGTTCTTTCACTAAAAATGCCCTCTCTTAGTGATTTGGAAAAACAGATGAAACATCACTCTTAAAATAATGAAAGAAAACAAAACATACTGTTAAAAACACAAAAAGCAGTGATGGTACACTAGCTAGATGGGAAACAGCGGGAACTTCAATATCAGTAGCCAGGGAAAGTTTTTGCATATATATATATATATGTTTTTCTCCCATTGGCAGAAGGAGAAGAAGGAAGTCTGCCAGAGTTTTTTTTCCTTTCTATTTTGCTCTGCTGATGATTTATTGTTTTTATGATGGTGTTGTTTATATGCACAATTTAAATGGTTATTGGGTTTATATTGGTTTTTATTAATTTATATAATGTTGAGAGCTGCCCTGAGGGTTTCATGGTTTCATGGCTGGAAGGAAGGAAGGAAAGAAAGACAAAGAGAGAAAGAAAGAAAGAAAGAAAGAAAGAGGGCAAGTGCCAGATTTTCCTGGACCAGGAGTCTCTAAAGAATGGGTGCCCTGACAGGAAAAGCCCTTCCTTTCATCCCAACCAATCAGGGAAGGAGGGATCTCTTTGGAAAGCCTGTACCTTCTGATCTGGGAAAATGTTGTTAAAGTGTATATACAAAATTTTAAAAAAATAATTGAAAGGTTAAAGAGAGAAAAAGAGAATGCATTCACTACTGAACACAGAGTCCAAGGTACTTAAGGCTTTAAATACTAGCACCTTGAACTGCACTTGGGGCCAAATCTGAAGCCAGTGTAGGTGTGTAATAGTAGTAGTAGTAGTAGTAGTAGTAAGTGTAATTATTTAATATGTTTCTTTGTAGTTCTTCTATATCAGCAAGCAGGGTGCAGAATTTAGCTGCAGAGCTGCAGCTTCTGAATTCTCATGAAGGGCAACCCCCACGTGGCATGCATGGCAGTAATAACCCACTTGGGAGGTTACTGTGGTGCAGTTAAATAGTACATTCTGGAATTGAACTGTAAATTGGCATAATTTGAATACTTCAACTGAACAGTCTGCTGGGTTGGTTTGCTATATAATCCCACTAGGAATCTAATCTGGATTATCCACTCCAATGATGCAAAGACAGTTTACATTAGGTGGATAACTGTCCCACTAAGTAGTATTTATAGTTTTACAAATTAAAAATCTGGGTATTGGGCGGAAAGTTCAGAAAAGTTCTTGTAGTTGTGTAGGCAAAGAAGGGTGGGCAGAAGGCAGGGTGAGCTGCAGTACACTGACATGGATTTCTTGTCAGTGAAATCAGTGAATGGGAAAACAACCACCATCCACAACTTGATCCTGGATGAGGTGCCAACTTGGCCTGTATCATGGAGACCTGACTGGTTGATCTTGGCTGACCTGGGTTCTCGGTGTTGCAGCAGGAAAGACCTGGGAAGGGAGAGGGAGGTGGAGTTTCAGTGATCTATTGTGATTTTATCCCCCTGTCCAGGTGCCCCATCCCACAGTCTTCAAGTTTTTCTTTCCCTCTTTTTTATCCTCACAAAACCCTATGTGTTGAATTAGAGGGGGGGGGGGAGTGGCCCAGGGTCACCTGGTAAGTGTCATGGCTGAGCAAAAATAAATCTCCCATTGCATATGGCCATTGGCAACTATCTTATGCATGAGGCATACATCGTGGTATACGTCAGGTCCTTAATATGATGTAAATATAGACAGAAGTGGTAGAACCTTACAATACTGTAAATGTGTGTGTCTGAAGGGTCAGAACAAGGATTCTGTTAGGGTACTGCCTGCCCCACTGCCCAACAGTCCCTTCCTGAATCCTGAGCTATCCGGGGTGATCTCAGAGGTGGAGCAGTGGAATCTCCCTGACTTGTTGTGCTGGGGGGACTTCAACATACATGTTGAGGCTACCTTGTCAGGAGTGGCTCAGGACTTTGTGTTCTGCATGGCAACCATGGGTCTGTCCCAACTGCTGTCTGGCCCCACTCATTTGGCATGGTGCACCTTAGATATGGTCTTCTGTGTTGGGTAGGATGACATAAATTCAATAAATTTCTAACTCCAGATGTTTAGCAATAGCAGCAACAAAATGCCTCTGCATCTCACCCTAAAGGGCCTAACCTATACTGCTGAAATGGAGCCAGTGTGGCGTAGTGGTGAGAGTGTTGGACTGGGACTCGGGAGATCCAGGTTCTAGTCCCCGCTCGGCCATAAAACTCACTGGATGACTTTGGGCCAGTCACTGACTCTCAGCCTAACCTACCTCACAGGGTTGTTGTGAGGATAAAATGGATAGGAGGAGGAGGATTATGTAAGCCACCTTGGGTTCCTTGCAGGAAAAAAAGCAGGGTATAAATATAATAAAAATAAATAAAAATAAGGCAGCTTTCTCTCTCTCTCTCTGTGTGTGGGGGGGGTGTTACCAGGAGAGTATTTTTGTGTGGAAGGGCTGTGAGCTCTATTCAGTTCTGATACTCAAAACAAGTTCCTCAGCTCAGAATTCTTTCATTCTAGTTGTATGTCTTTTGCCCCAGGCTCCACTTGGTGGATATACTAAAAAAAAAATAAAGCCTGAAGTTTGCCCACCCATATTGCGTTGTATCAAATGTTTATCTAACTTAAGTTACATTCATTCCAATCAGTCTACTCTAAGTAGGACTAACATTGGATGTAACCCCTTGGGAGCACAACAGGATAAGAATGTGTTTTAATCTATGTAATGTTCTCCCAAAGAATTCTTAAAAACAAAGCAGCATGTGAGTTTGTCTGTGGATAGTCTTACATGAGATAACTTTTGGAGCTGGTGAGACTTGTCTCCACTGTTGCACAATAGAATGAGACAAACCGTTTTTGTAAAAAGCTGCTGTGTCGCAATGAAATGGTTCTCACCATCAATTATCCATGGACAGACTCAGGCGTCATCCTTGTTATGTAAAATGCAGGTCAATTGCTTGAAGAAGCAAATCTGCAAGGTGTGGAACAGAGTGACAGGCAAAATTCTCCTGCCATCTCAAGTTATGTGGAGCTGACCTTAAGTCTTCTCCAAGATATGTGAAACATCTGGTGTGAGGAGGAAATGGAGCAGCAGGAGCAGAAGGAGGGACTTACTCCTGCTGCTCCACCAAAATGTATTTAACACCAGCTGTGTATTAAAGGAAGTGATATAGGCCTTGTCCAAAGGGCTCACACAGTCTGCATTTGCTGGAAAAACCAGCCTAGAGGAACTTAAGAAAGGCTCTGCTGGATTAGATTTAAAGTCCTTCCAGCCCAGCATTTTGTTTCCAGTCATGGACAGCCAGATGCCCCCAAGAAGCTCAAAAAGTAGGGCATGTAGGCAATAGCCATGCCTTATTCATTGGCCCCAGCATCTTGCATTCAGAGGTAGAGGCACCTGGCATTCAGAGGAGGATTGGTTCTCTAGCCCAAGGCCCCTGAGGTCAGTTCCCATCAGAAAGTCTCCTACCTACCTCCTCAAGTGACTCCACCCTTTCTCCCTGGCTGCCCCTTATGCCTGGAGTGGAAGTGGAACTACCTCCCAGAATGCCTCTGTGATGCCACCTCTTTTACTTCCTTCAAATCCTTCCTCAGAAACTAACTTTTCCATTAAGCCTTTGGCACAGCCTGCTAAGAACATAAGAGCCCTGCTGGATCAGACCAGGGGTCCATCTAGCCCAGCATTCTGTTTACACAGTGGCCAACCAGCTGCCCGTGGGATCCCACAAGCAGGACATGAGTGCAACAGCACCCTTCTGCCCATGTTTCCCAGTAACTGGTGTACATAGGCATACTACCTCTTATACTGGAGGTAGCATAGAGCCATTAGGACTAGTAGGCATTGATATCATCATCATCATCATCATCATCATCATCATCATCATCATCATCAATTATTATTATTATTATTATTATTATTATTATTATGATTATTCTGCCCAATAGCCAAAGCTCTCTGGGCGGTTTACAACAACCAATAAAAATACAATAAAATACAATATAAATACACACAATAAAAACATTATTTTAAAAATTCGATACTAAAATCTAACAGCCAAATTTAAAAACGACTCAAATGACTAAAAACAAGTTAATACAATGAGACCTGTAAAAAAAATTGACATAACCACCACCCCATGTACTATTTAGAGTTGTTAAATGCCTCAACATAGAGGGAAGTCTTAACCTGGTGCCAAAAAGAGTTGGCGCCAGGCGGGCCTCAGTGGGGAGCTTGTTCCACAGTAGGGAGGCTACCACAGAAAAGGCCCTTGTTGCCACCTTCCGAACCTCCTTCAGAGGCAGCAGTCAGAGGAAGGTCCCAGATGTTCAGCGTAGTGCCTGGGTAAATTGTGGTTGGGAGAGGCATTCCGTCAAGTACTGTGGTCCCAAGCCGTGTAGAATCATAGAATCATAGAAAAGTAGAGTTGGAAGGGGCCTACAAGGCCATCAAGTCCAACCCCCTGCTCAGTGCAGGAATCCAGGTCAAAGCATCCCTGACAGATGATTGTCCAGTTGCACCTTGAATGCCTCCAGACTGGGAGAGCCCACCACCTCCATAGGTAGTTGATTCCATTGTCTTATTTCTCTAACAGTCAGGAAATTTTTCCTGATGTTTAGGTGGAATCTGGGTTCCTGTAACTTGAGCCCATTATTCCGTGTCCTGCAAACTGGGATGATCGATAAGAGATCCTGGCCCTCCTCTGTGTGACATCCCTACAAGTACTGGAAGAGTGAGATCATATCTCCCCTCAGTCTCCTCTTCTGAAGGCTAAACATGCCCAGTTCTTTTAGTCTCTCCTCATAGGGCCTTGTTTCCAGAGGTTAAGACCATCATTGGGTAGGGTTTTATAGGTTAAGACCAGCACCTTGAAACAGGCTTGGAAGCATATGGGCAGCCTGTGCAAGTGGGCCAGAACTGGTGTTATATGTTCAGACCTTCTGGTCCTAGTGATCAGTCTGACTGCCTTGTTTTGCACAAGTTGCAGCTTCTGAACAGTCTTCAAGGGCATCCCCATGTAGAGTGCATTGCAGTAGTCTAGTTTAGAGATTACCAGAGCCTAGATTACAGAAATCAGGCTATCCTATCCAGATAGGGGCATAGCTGGACCACCAGCCGAAGCTGGTAGAAGGCACTCTGTGCCACTGAGGCAACCTGACCCCAAGTGACAAAGATGGCTCAAGGAGAACCCCCAAGCTACGAACCTGCTCCTTCAAAAGGAGTGCAACCCCATCCAGAACAGGTTGAACACCCTCCCATCTGGTCAGAAGAACCACCCACTAACAGCATCTCAGTCTTGTCTGGATTGAGCCTCAGTTTGTTAGCCCTCATCCAGTCCATTGTCGCAGCCAGGCACCGGTTCAGCACATCCATAGCCTCACCTGCTGAGGATGAAAAGGAGAAATAGAGCTGCATGTCATCAGCGTACTGATGACAACGCACTCCAAAACTCTGGATGGTCCCACTCAGCGGTTTCATGTAGATATTAAATAGCATGGGGGATAAGACCAACCCCTGAGGAACCCCATACTGGAGAGTCCACAGGGCCAAGCAGTATTCCCCAAGCACCACCTTCTGGAGCCAAGTAGGAGCGGAACCACTGCAATGCAGTGCCCCCCCACCCCCAACTCAGACAGCCTCCCCAGAAGGATACCATGGTTGATAGTATCAAAAGCAGCCGAGAGATCCAGGAGTATCAATAGAGTCGCACTCCCCCTGTCTCTCTCCCGACATAGGTCATCATACAGGGCAACCAAAGCTGTTTCCATGCCAAAACCAGGCCTGAACCCTGACTGAAATGGATCCAGTTAATGAGTCTCATCCAAGAGTGCCTGGAGCTTGTTGGCCACCACCTGCTCAAGGACCTTGCCCAAGAAAGGAGCATTTGCCACTGGCCTAAAGTTGTGGATCTTCTGGGTCCAGGGAGGGTTTCTTCAGGAGTAGCCTCTCCACCGCTTCTTTCAAGCGGCATGGGACCACTCCCTCTCGCAAGGAGGCATTGATCGCCTCCCTGGCCCAGCCAGCTGTTCCCTCCCTACTGGTTTTTAAGAGCCAAGAGGGGCAAGGATCCAGTATGGATGTGGTTGAATGAACCAGTCCAAGCACCGTGTCAACATCCTCAAGCTGTACCAACTGAAACTCATCCAAGAAAATTTGACCAGGCAACGCTCTGGGTACTTCACCTGATTCAACTGCTATAACATCCACCAGGAGTCCAAGTCCTGGTGGATGCAAGAGCCTTATCCTAGATGAATTTGTCCAATCCTCTTTTAAAGCCATCTAAATTGCTGGCCATCACTACATCTTATGGTAGCGAATTCCATCGTTGAAAAGTGCAGTCTGGATAAGATGGAGGATGTTTCCAGAGGAGGCTTTTATCACGCCATTGCCTTGCCCCATTCATGGACTTTTACACAGAGTCCAGATGCCGTTGTCATCCTCTAACCCTCCCATGTTTTCCCACCACTTCTTCCAACTTTCCCCCCATACCACACAAAATCCATTAAAGTAAGGAAGGCAGAATTGCTGATTGCTAGTGCTAGGAGCCCTCTGTCTGGAAGCACATTTAAAGGAGGAGAGGGAGACAGTTCGAATTAAGAAAGAAGAGGAATTCTATGCCACGTGTAAGAAGCGGCATTGCAGAACAGAGAATGGAAATGAGAAGAAAAAGTGAAGGACCTTGCCCAGAGCTGACAAAGATTGTAAGGAGAGACCAGGGGTGGAAGAGCGGAGAGCTTAAAATGGAACCCTAGCCAGAAGAATTCTACAGCAGAATGGAATCCATTGCCTTGATACTGGATGGTCCATGGGTTTTCATGGAAAATCCCTCTGGCCGGTTCGATTCCTGCTAGTTCTGCTGGTATGGCCAGTGACCCATTTCCACAACCATACTTCTTGGATTTAATATTATTCATGCCCTGGACATTTCCCAACATGCACACTTGATGCATTTGTAAGCCTTGTGGTCTTTCACTGCGGCATGTAGAGAGCAGACTGCACGGTGTGTGACTATGGCAATCCTATGCATGTTTATGTCCAAGGGCATACCTATAGCAAAATCATGCTACAAGTGATTTTGCTGGCCGTTGTCAGTACCCATTAAATATCTAGCAGTGACAAGTGTTGCTTTGAATGTCTTGGTGACTTTCCCAAATGACGCTTTGCCAAAAGGGAATTTTCCAGCAGCTCCTACAAGACTGCACATGCCTTCCTTGGACTGGTCTGGAACTCTCACATCACTTGCTCTGAAGTCACTTTTTAAAGGAAGATTCTGATCATAGCCTGTTAAAACCTGCACTCCGCCGATGTGGAGCAGATGCCTTAATAAACTAAATCCCATTTTAATTGATTCAATCATATGCATGTTTCCTTGGACATACGCCCCACCATGTTCCAAGGCAATTGTGTATAAGATTGCAGCTGAACAGTACAATCCTATGCACGTTTCCTTGGACATAAGCCCCACCATATTCCAAGGCAATTGTGTATAAGATTGCAGCTGAACAGTACAGTACAATCCTATGCATGTTTACTTGGAAATCCCATGGTGTTCAGTGCCGTGGGGCTTACTTCCAGGAAACGTGTGCATAGGTTTGCAGCCTGGTCTCCAATCCTAGACACTTCCCACTTCCTTGTAAGCCCCATGGGATCTACTTCTGAGTAAGCATGCTTAAGATTGTGCTGCAAGGTTACATTCCGCATTGGGGTTAAAAAGAGTAATTTCTGAGTAAGAGTTAATTGGATGAGGCTGTTAAACTGAAATAACTGCTCACTTTCTTTGGAGGAAGTTCCATCGAATTCAGTGGGACTCACATCCACATAAGCATGCATAGTATTAGATTTCTAATCTATAATGAACGTTTATTATTTGGGCCCTAGAAATAACCACCGCATATCCATGTATATCAGGGATGGGGAAACTCAGGTCAACCTCAGTCCCAATCCAGCCTTCTGGGATTCCTCAGGCAGTCATGCTCCTTTCCACCAACCACAGAGCATTTGGTGGTTTTCCAGCATTTGCATGTTTTTCCCCCATTCTAAAAGGTTGAAATGACACTCCTAAGGCCTAGTTAAGGGCAGTAAGAGCTCTAAGCTAAAACAGGCTGGTATTTTTTGTGTTTTTGGCCCCACCCCTTTTGCCTTTGGCCCTGCCCACCACTGGAATGCAGCCCCTGAGAGCTTCTCCAAAATGGCCTCCAGCCCTGAGGCTGAAAGAGGTTCCCCACCTCTAATGTATATTTTTAGTTTTGAAATGGGACATTCACTAAAATGCCACCACCTCGCAGATTGTTTATCTGCTATTTATTTATTTATTTGTTCCATTTATGGATCACCCATCTGGCCGGCAACCCAGCCATTCTGGGTGATGTACAACATGATAAAATACAGAATAAAATACATTGAATGAATGAATGAATGAATGAATATATCTATAACGGTCAATGACCAGCACCCAATAATAAAACAGTATCAAATAAACACAGGCCACCCTGGGTGATGTACATGAGATAAAAACAGGATAAAATACATTTAAAACAGTATAAAATTTTAAAATCTTAGCCCACCCCATATTCCCACCTGAACAGCCATGTTTTTAGTGAGCAGCAGAAGCTCAGCAGAGAGGGGGCATGGCAGAGGTCACTAGGGAGAGAGTTCCACAGTATGGGGGCCACCACAGAAAAGGCCCTCTTCCTAGTCTCCACCAGTCTAGCTGCTCTGGCTGAAGGGACAAGGAGAAGGCCGTCTGTGGCAGATCTTGTTGAGCGGCTTACTTGGTGTTGCTGGAGACGCTCCTTGAGATAAAGTGGACCAGAGCCGTATAGGGTTTTAAAGGTCAAAACCAACACCTTGAATTCAGCTCGGCAAGCAACTGGTAGCCAGTGCAGCTCCTTGAGCACTGGCGTGATGTGATCTCGTTGTCGGCTGCCTTTAACCAGGGGAGCTGCTGCGTTCTGTTCCATCTTAAATTAGTACAAATGGCTAGCATTGTGATCTATCCCAAGTTTTTATCCTGCTTATTATTACTTATTCGTACTACTGTACTTGATGCCACGCGCGGTCCACAAGAACTTGGCCCAGAGTACATATAAACTTCATTTACACACAGTATTTACTGTTCTAATGTAACAGTTATGGAATGATCTGAGAACTCATAAAATAAAACAGGTGCAAGCCACGTTCTAATATGGAGACATGTACTAAGTTATGCAGTCTCTATGGAAATGCTTGGCTCTTGACCATCCATCCAAAAAATTATACTACCAAATACAACAAAAAGTATATTTTCCACTAATTTAAAGTCAAAACAAGTATGACAGCTGCTATATATCACAGTAGCTAAGAGTGTGAGCAGCAAGCCGGAAGTCCCTGGTTCAAATAAGATCTCAGTCTCATATTCACTGGTGCCCTTTGGCAAACAGCTGGTTTCTCAGCCCCCATTCTGCAATATGGAGTTACTACGGGCCTACTTTACAGGGGTGTTGTAGGGATAACTGAGATAATATCTGTGAAGTGCTTTGTACACTTAAAACATGGTACATAAGTACCAAGTATCCTATATACTAATAGTAAACCACTACTTTACAGGGAAATACAGCAGGGAAACTGGGAAAATGTAACACCCAGAGCCTCCGATGTCTATGTACTAATGCACAGCATATGGGAAACAAAGGCGGATGAACTTGAAATCCTAATATGGAATGGTAAATACAATCTGATAGGTGTCACTGAGACTTGGTGGGTTGAGGTTCATGATTGGAATATAGCAACTGAAGGGTATACCTTGTTCAGAAGGAACAGATCGAACAGAAAGGAAGGAGGTTTAGCACTATATGTAAAGTATACAAGCCTGTGGCTTATGCTGGCTCAGCTTGTCTGAGCGTGGAAAGCTAAGCAGGATCAGGCCTGGTTATTACTTGGATGGGAGACCCCTCCTCTAGTTTCCTGTATTGAGCAGGGGGTTGGACTCAGGTAGCCTTGTAGGCTCCTTCCAACTCTATGATCTATGAAATCTATTAAAAGATTGTATACACCTGCACAGAAATCCATGTATCTGAGAATAGAAGCCCTGTTGAAGGCATCAGGGTAAGGACAGAAGGTGTGGTGAGAAACAAAAGTGATATCATTGTAGCAGTATACTACAAACTGACTGAGACCCAACCTTTCACAAAGGCGAGCCATAGTAGAAATGGGAGATTCTAACTATCCTGACACCGGCTGGAAGAATGTCCAATGAATGTTTTACTTGCCTTGCTGACAACTTCATCTCTCAGAAGGTGGAAGCCCTCAAGCAGGGCATGAGAGGAACAGCATTCCCCTGTTGTTTGTCCCCCAGCAATTGTATTATTCAGTGGTACACTGCCTTTGAACATGGAGGTTCCGTTTAGCCACCATAACCAATAGCTGTTGATAGACCCATCCTCCATGAATCAGACACATTCCTTAAAACAGGTATGTTGAACCTCTTTCAGCCCGAGGGCCAAAGTCCATTTCAGAGAAGCTCTCAGGGGCTACATCCCAGGTGGTGGGCGGGGCCAGAGGCAAAAGGGGTGGGGCCAAAGATACCAGCATATTTTAGTTTAAAAACTCTTACTGCCAGTAACTAAGCCTCAGGAGAAGCATTTCAAACTTCTAGAATTGGGGGAATGCACAAAAGCTGGGAAATCACCAAATGATCGGCAGTCATGGGGAAAGGGGTGGGGCCAGCAGAAGGGGTGTGGCTATCTGAGGAGCCCCAGAGGGCTGGATTTGAATGCCAGCGGAGCTGGATTTCGCCTGTGGCTTGACACCCCTGATTTAAATAATATGGTGACTTATTTCACTATTATTTAATTCTTGGTGGGGTGGGGTGAATCTGGAAATACAATATAGGGAGCTATCTGCCTTTTAGTTTCCACAACCAGCCTAGGGACTCTCCATCAATGTCACATTTTGTAAAGTTTAAAAACAAACACACAAAAAAACACCTTCCCCACTGGCAACACTTTGCCCATTTTAACCAACGTCCCCTCCCTCCTCTGGCACAACTTTGCTACTCCCTTTCCCCCTCCATCCATGGCATACTTTATGGACGGTCCTTTGCCCCAGGTATGCAGGGAATGTTTCTGGATTTTAAAAGTCCATGGAGATTCTTCAGTGTGCTTGCTTGCAAAGCTATTTTACCACTGCAAAAAGAAAACTGTGCAGAGTGCGCGCACGCACGCACGCACACACACAATAAAACTCAAATGTAACAAATCAATGGGCTTACAATCCTTCCACTACACAACAAACTATAATATTAATAGTCATCCTTTGGATTCCATGAAATATAGCAGGATGAAGAACTGGGTCTGTTGGCTTCTTTATTGCTCCTTATAAGCTTGCCAGGAAAGAGATTTTGTTTTCTGTCTTACGTAGAATGTTTTATTAGTTTACTTATCAAGGAATATCTGAAGCTGCTTTAGTCAGACGACCACTGGTCCATCTAGCCCAGCATTCTTGACACTGACTGGCAGGGGCTCTCCAGGGTTTCAGGCAGGAGTTTTTCCAGCCCTACCTAGAGATGCCAGGGATCAAACCTGGGACCTTCTGCATGCTAAGCATGGATTCTGCCACTGAGCCACTTCTGAGTTACTTCTGAGCAGAAAGGACAGATAATGTAACGGTTAGAGCAGTGTTCTCCAACCTTGGGTCCCCAGATGTTTTTGGCCTACAACTCCCAGCATGCTGGGAGTTGTAGGCCAAAAACATCTGGGGACCCAAGGTTGGAGAACACTGGGTTAGAGTGTTGGACTGGAACTCAGGAGGTCTGGGTTCTAGGCCATGAAGCTCACTGGGTGACTTTGGGTCAGTCACTGACTCTCAGCTTAACCTATCTCACAGGGTTGCTGTAAGGATAAAATGGAGAGGAGGAGGACCTGTAAGCCACCTTGGGTTCCTTGAAAAAAGGCAGGATATAAATGTAGTAAGAAATGAAAATAAAATAAATTAATAATAATAGCAACACAATCGGTGGTACATGTTGCTTTATAGCAGGGGCGGTGAACACGTGGCCCTCCATATGTTGGACTACAACTCCCATTATCCCTGACCATTGCCCATGTTGTCTGGGGTCAAAGGGAGTTGGAATCCAACAACCACAGGGCCACAGGTCTCCCACTCCTTTTATAGCGTACTGTAAGCAAAAACAGGTCCCTGACCCAAGGAGCTTAGTTACAGTCTAAATTAGAACAGGAGGGCAAGAATGGGAAGTCTCCCTTGACTCCACGAGAGGCAAGTGTAAAAAGGGATTTAATTGTACTTCAGCTTCATTTTAGCTGGGGATGAAGACTAAGATTGGAATCCTGGACACGCTATCTGTACATCCCACTGAGCTTAGTGAGAATTGATTCTGATTAAGCAAACCTAGGATCAGGCCCACAGGGCTAAGCCCAAGGTGACTTTTTGAGCTGCATAGTTGGCCAGGTTTGTCAGTAGCTGCAGCAATTGCAGGATTTTGTTACCTCTGTGTATGATTTATAGCTGTAGGTTTATATAATTGATTGTTATGGCCTATGGCTAGGGCAATAAATGTCATATTATTGATACTAGATATAATAGAGATCAATAAATTATCTATATTTGAGTTATTTTCTGATCAGAACCTGGTGCTTTTAAAAGTGAGACTTAATGGAACTTGAGAGAAGATAATTTTGTAGATGTGAACAAAAGACCAAGGAGAAAGGGCTTGCCAACTACAAGTACTTCTTTTAAAAACAGAATCATATAGAAGAGTTTTTATTATGTACTTGGATTTCTCCCACTCCCCCTTTCTTGGAGCTTAGGATACACACACACATGCTAAAAACAAACCACTTAAAAATATACCCCATAAAACAAATAAATTCAGTATACTAATGACATTAAAAGCCCACTTTAATCCCTCTCCCCTCACAGAATCAGCTTTCTCTGGAGACTATCCAATAAGGTTGCCCACTGACCAGGGAAAAAAAGGGGGGGGCCCTGTCTGCTCTTCTGTCTTTAACATCTAGCTTGGTATGCAGAAACCAGCAGGCAAAGTTTTTCACAACATCAAGATAAGCAAGATCACCTGTGTTGATCAAGTTGCTGCTAGAAACACAGGAGCAGAGGCTGATTTAAAAAGTTAGCAACTAACAGGCCTCAGTTTGGACTGTTCTGATACAAAGGCTGCCAGGACTCTTCTATAGCAGTATTTACGTAGAAGAGGCACTTGTCATTTCAATGCTGTATTCTATCCGATTGTACTTCTATCGTATTGTTGTATATTTTTAATTTGTTTATTTTATGAGCTGCCAAGATAATGCTTTGTTATGGAATGTCCTGTAAATTATAAATATTTGACTGGTCTTGGAGATGCATGGCCATACAAGGGCATGGGCATTGTGGAGCGAACCACTAGGTGTGTAGAACCAAGACTTTGAAGGGCATTAATCTGAGGAACCTAGAAAGCTGCCTTATACCGAGTCAGACCATTGGTCCATCTAGCTCAGTGATGTCGATGCTGACTGGCAGCAGTTCTTCAAGGTTTCGGGCAGGAGTTTTTCTAGCACTGTGGAGATGCCAGGGGTGAAACCTGGGGCCACTCTGCAAGCAGAGCATGTGCTCTACCAATAGCTTATGGCTGGTGATCTTCCACCACCAGATTGGGATCTATAAGTGGCCATGCCTGGACCTAAGATGGGGTCACACTGGCACCATTTCTCCCCCACCCTTAAAAATCTTTAGGATCTTTTAAAGAAAAGGAGAAAGCTGGAAAGTGTAGTGGTGAGAGTGTTGGACTGGGACTCGGGAGATCCAGGTTCTAGGCCCCGCTCGGCCATGAAACTCACTGGGTGACTTTGGGCCAGTCACTGACTCTCAGCCTAACCTACATCACAGGGTTGTTGTGAGGATAAAACGGAGAGGAGGAGGAGGACTATGTAAGCCGCCTTGGGTTCCTTGCAGGAAAAAAGGCGGGGTATAAATATAATAAATAAAAATAAAATAAATAAAAGACAGCACAGGAGAAATGTAGAGAGGGAGTAAGGCAGAGAGAAAGGTTGACATGGTAAGAATTTGAAGCAGAGTATGTCTCCTGTTGCAGTATGTGGTCAAAGGTAAGTCTCACAACTGAAAAGACTACGGCTCCTCCTGACATAGTGTGCCTCTAGGAATGCTCCCTGTAAATCAGTGTGCAAGATGAGAAAGAGTCCTCTTTTTGTATGTGGCTGTGCCTGGGGAGAGAGACTCCCTAGTTCAGGCTGCAGCATTCAACACACTTATATGGTTAGTCAATTTTGCTGAAATACACAGAGCGTCCTTCAACCCAGACATGTTTTCCTAGTTTTCAAAAACAAAATCAGTGGAAAGACTCAGTCAGAACATGGGGTTGTATATCAGTACCATAGAACTGGTGGGCTGGAGCCATCCAGTTCTTCTGTAATGCCAGATTATTACCATGTTAGGGTTAACTTGGATGTACAGAAAGTCTGTGATGTGTGTGTGTGTTTTAAAGGGGGCAATTATAGACTGGCAGCCTCTCTCCCCCAATAAATTATCATCAAAGGTTCTCCCACGTCAGTAGAACACATGTACTTACAAGACTTGTGTGTGTTTGATGCTAATAAAACAAACTCGATTCAAATATAGGTTGGCCCTTGTTCATGCAACAAGCTTCTGGGCGCCACCAACTTCTGCACATGCTGGAGTGGGAAGGAAAGAAGGAAGGAGAACAAGGAAGGAGACTGTGGAACAACAAAGTAAAGAAGCCCAACCAAGTCCATGTCAGGGGTCTTTCTGCAAGAAGAATATTTCCAGCTCATGTCTGATCAAGACCCAAGATCACCACCCTGTGTCAACCCACTGGATTTCAGAAACACAAATATCAACTTTCCTTCAGTCCAGCTTCTGTACCTGCTGCAACTATAATCCAAGAGCGTTAATGACACCTTGGACTCAAGGTACCAATTAGGCATGTTGGGATAAGAACAGCCCTCAGCTGATTCAGCCTGTACAGACAGCTACATTAAAAAAAAAAAAAAAAAAATCAAAAGAGCCTGCCTCAATTTGGGAACCTCTTTGAACTGCCCTGGCAATTGCTATTGCAATGAGGCTAACTTAACTGGTTGGCATCTAATTTTCTTACAGATTGTCCCCATGCTTATACAACAGTTTCAGGAACTGGGGTTGGGGGAGAGAATAGCAGAAGTGAAAGCTTAGAGAAAAAGCTGGCTCCATATTTGCTGCTATTGTTGTTATTAGTAGTTGTGGTGGGTGGTGGTGGTGGTGATGGTGGTGGTGGTGATGATGTATTTTATTAATGTGCCCTGGATATTGACATAAAGATAAAGGTCTAAACCATACATGACTCCTTGTTTTTGATAGTTGAGCACTCATGAATTTTCCTTGCATGATGACTATGATTTTTATTCCATCAGAGTACAGGTCTTTACAGAACAGCCTAAGAAGAAATGATAGGCCCCTGCCTCAAGAGGCTTACAATTTGAACCTTGACAAGCAGGGAGCAAAGAAAAGGGGAGGGAGAAGAGAAGGTGAGAGTGGGGCAGAAGATGAAAATCAAGGATGGGTGATTAATCACTCAACATGCTTTACATTTCTGAAGAAATATATAAATTTGGTGCTTTTGGGGGTGTGATCCTATGCATGTTTAGACAGAAAATAGTCCTAGAACACCCAGCATTCCTCCCCAGCCAGCTACGCTAAGTCGTACAACCAGCTATGCTGGCTGGGGAATGCTGGGAGTTCTAGGACTTCTTTCTGTGGAAACATGCATAGGACTGCACCCTAAATTTGTAAAGTTCTGGACAGTCTTCCTTTATGTTTGCCCTTCCAAAAAAATCTTGTGAAGTAAGTCTCCATTATTCTCAGGTGACAGATGGAAAACGAAGGGTTGATAGAACCAGACTTGCCCAAGGCCGCACCATCAGTCTGTGGCAGAGAAGCGACTTCAACCCAAGTCCCCCAGATACAAGTTTCAGTTACAAGAACTCCAGTAAGGCAATAATACCAGTGGAGGACACCCCACCTCCCATCTCTTGTCATGGAATATATTTTTCCAGTGAAATACATCAAAGGAGACTTACAGTGCAATATCTTTTCAGAACAGAAGTAAATTCCATTGAATTCAGTGAGACTTACTTCCAGGAACACAGTAGGATTTACTTCTGCGTGAACATGCAGGGGATTGTGCTGTTAGCATCTTACTGCACAAGCAGTAAGACTGAGCGAGCATCTGGGTACACTGGTTGTGGTTATTCTCTGGAGTTACTAGAAATGTTCAAAAACTGGTGGTAATTGGTTCTCTTCTCTCCCCCCCCCCTTCACTTATCAGTAATATCCTAGAAGAAACACTATGGCGGTGAGGTAACTATTGCTAAAAATACTGTAGTGGTCGGTCTTGAGGGGAGTTATAACATTGCCATCAGTAGCAAATCACGGCTGTAATGATAGCGCAGGGGTTGTATCCAATGCTAGTCCTATTTAGAGCTGACCCGTTGAAATCAATGGGAGATAAGTGAGCCATGATTAACATAAGTCCCATTCATTTCAATGGGTCTACTCTATGTAGGACTAACATTGGAGACAACCCATCGTCAAAATGGGGTCGTGTGCGTGTTTCGGTAATCGACGTATTTGGTTCCAGAAGATTCTCCCAGCGTAGCTGAAGAAAGATTTCAAAGTGAGTCTGATAAATTTAATAAAAGATAAAGATTCCCACAGCCACCCAAGAGCATGGGCATCAATAATACCTACGCCGAAATGTGTGTTGGGGGTGTGTGAGGGGGGAAGGATATCTGAGTCGGTTCAGGAAGAGTTTTCGGAGCAGCTTCGGTGAAGTTGACAAGAAAGCCACAAGGCTTGCTAAGCACCTGGAAGACTTAAAGCTATTCTAGTTATGGGGGGCGAACGAACGAACTCCCTCTCTGAAAGCGTCTGCGGACTTCTGGGAAAATTCTTTTTTTTTGCAAAGAAGCAGGATCGAGCCCCTGCCTTCCTCAAACGTCCCTACGTTGTCCTTTTAATTTGATCTCTTGGGAAAAGACTGGGGGGGGGGGGAGATTACTACGGAAGAGGAAGTGTAGCAAGAAGTACTTTTGGTTTGCTTTTAGCTCTCCCTGTCGGTCCCCCCACAATTAGGGGTTTTATATATTTATACCGGCGCTTAGGGATTTTATTATACTTAGCGGTATATAAATACTACAAATAAATAAGATAAAACTTTTAAGCAGCGATGGGGAACTTGTGGCTCTCCAGCTGTTGAACTCCAACTCCCACCATCCCGACCATTGGCCATACTGTCTGGGGTTGATGGCAGTTGAAGCCCAGCAACATTTGGAGGACCGCACCTCGCCCACCACTGATTTAAAATCTTGAGGCACAGGCCTACGCAGTTTTAACTTAGAAGGAAGTCCAGCTGAGGTCTTCGGGGCTTCTTCCTTGGGGAGCGTGCTTCAGGGGTGCGATGTTAAACAGCACCCCAATATTCGCTAAGGGGTGCAATCCCATCCATACCTTATCTCGGAGCAAGTCCCATTAGACTCACTAGGACTTACTTCTGAGTAGACATGCCTAGGATTGCACTGTTGGTGTAAATAAAACTACAGAAAGACGAGAAAACCAGAAACATATGCATTTATATCTTCAAAAGTAAAAAATAAATACAGTTAAATTCTGATTCCCCCCCTTCTCATAAAAACAACAACGTTTGAATATGATCCAGCCAAAGTGAAGCACCTTTAAGTCCCACTGTTGCCTACCGCGGAGAGTTTTCCCTCGCAGGATCTCTTTTCCTTCCGAATTTAAATGTGCACACACACACACAGACTGGAAACGCAGAAAGACGCACCTCCTCCGTTTCAACAAGAAATGACTTTGCTGCTTGTTTGTTTTTTAATGTCGGGAACAACTGATGCTATTTAAAAATGCATGCGAGTATGACGGAACACAGACTATTTTCAAAATATTGCACCGGCCCTCGCACTGCTATAAGTACATAAGATTCAGGGTAATTTTCTCTTGATGCTGCAATGCGACACATTTCCAGCTTCATCCAGAATAATATTTAGAATTGGAATAAAAACAAAACAGAACCCTGTTCAGGATACAGGGTAGTATCCAATGTTAGCCCTAGATAGAGTAGACCCACTGAAATAAGCGGGACTTAAGGTAATTATGATTACCTTTATTTATTTATTTAGTATATTTGTTCTTAAGCCCCATTCATTTCAGTGGGTCTACTCTATGTAGGACTAACATTGGATACAACCCACAATTTTAAGCAGAGTTCCGTCAGAATGACGCGAAACCTAAACACATTCACTTGGGAATGTAATTCTCTCCATTATCCTCTATCTCGCTGCCTCTTTTTATATATTGGGAGAGGTGGTGGGTTTTAATTAACTGATTACATAGCTGTGTCTCGCCTTCCTCCAAGACGCTCAGGGCAAGGCACACGATTCTCCCCTGCCTCACTTGTATCCTTACAACAACCCTCTGAGGTAGGTTAGGCTGAGAGAGAGAGTGACTGGCTCAAGTTCACCCAGTGAGGTTTACGACTTCGTGGGGATTTTATACTTTTGAGAACCAGACATTAGAGTACTGAATGAATCACTGGTGAGTCGCCGCTATGAAAATGTACGCATTGGGACTTAGTTCTAAGCAAATGTGTTTTTAAACCAGGGTATTATTAGTCGCGCTGGCCTTTACTGTAAGGGAAGTGTATATATTAATGACCAGGATTAGGTTTATACAGTCCCGCCTCAGGCCTTTAGGTTGTTAATGGGTGTGTGTTGATTTCTTCGGGGTGGGTGTGGGGAGGCTCTACTTGCTGCTTCCAGACTTAAAGGATAGGAGAGAATGATCATCTTTCATCTAATTTATTTTATTCTTTAATCTAGATAAATATGCATTGTCTTTGTCCAAATGTAACCGAGGCCTGAGAGCCAGGGACTGGGGCGGGATAGAGACAGAAGGAAACGTTTAACGCAATTATAAATTTCTGATTGTGCTAACAAGAAGATATAGGACACACGCTAGTCCTTTTTAGATTGCTCTGTGGTAATAACAACAATTACAATAATAACAATAACAATAGCTTATTTTGATTGTAAGCTGCTTGAAACATTTGTCAGGTTGGGGTATAAGTTAGTGCTGTGCCCAAAATTCCTTCCACATTTTTTTCAACCATTCTCATTCAAACTGAATTTCTTTTCAAAAGCAAAGGAGAAGAACAATTCAGAGAAATTCGCCTGGGTTTCTTGTGCTTACCCTTCCTTAGGAAGCGTGCACAGGTGTCTTTCATTGTACAATCCTGCTCTCTCCCGCATTGTGTGCATCCTCAGCTTCCCGCACCTCCGTATTACCTCCAGGGGAAGACATCGTGAGCCAATTCCTCCCACAGGACTTTTCCAGATCAGGAAGCGCGGGCAGCCTGGGAGCCTGCAGAGCAATGGAGAGAGAATAGGAAGATAGGAAAAACGCACACAGCACCCTCTGTCACCTCACAGTTATTAATCTCAAAAACACGAAATTGAATTCAAAATAAGCTATAAAACGTCCTGAGAATGAGGCAGAAAAATAGAAGCCTCTTTAAGAAAGGAAGGGGAAAGGAAGGAAGAAAACTTTCAGGAAATTGGAGGATAGATTTTTGGCACAGTACTAGCTGCACCTCTTTCCTATAGGTGGTTGGCCACTGTGTGAACAGAATGCTGGACTAGATGGACCCTTGGTCTGATCCAGCAGGGCTCTTCTTATGTTCTTATGACACAACACACACACCCCGCATTGTGGAGGATGCAAAATGGGGGCTTGGCTGCCAATACAGTTGATGCCTTGGCCACTTGTAGTGGAGATGCAAAAAAAAAAAAAAAGACAAAAAAAAAAACCCTGGGGAAAAAGAAAGAAGCTGTGCTACAACCCCTGCCAGTGGTGATCCCTACCTGTGAGAAACTGTTGGAGAATTTCTTCCCCCCCCTGGAGAAATTCTGTGAAATTGCCCCACTAATTTCTCTGCCCAAAAATAGGGTGGAGAGTTTTGAGAAGCCATTTGTGCACCTCTCTAGTAGAAACGCTGAATAAATGAGGTTGTAATCCTACATCCACTTACCTGGGAGTAAACGCCACTGAACTCAGTGGGGCTTCCTTCTGAGTAGATATGGATAGGATTGCACTGTAAGCTGCAACGTCCCACTGAGTTCAGTGGGAAAGCTGAGCACGCGCTTAACCCACTCCCATTGAAAGCCAAGGGGCTTGAGTATGTGTCACTGTGGCTGAATCGTGTCCATTGATCTTGATCTGTACACCGCCTTTCTTCCAAGAAAAATGGCACTCAAGGTCAAGAAAAATGGCATTAAGGGCACAATCCTATGCATATTTAGAAAGAAAGAAGTCCTACAACTCCCAGCATTCCCCAGCTAGCATGGCTGGCTGGGGCATGCTGGGAGTTGTATGACTCCCCCCCCCCTACAAACATGCATAGGATTGCGCTCTAAATGGCACTTTAAAAGTACCCCAGCCAGGCTCTTTGTTTGTACCCCATATCCCAGCCTTCCCCAACCAGGTGCCCTCCTGATGTCTTGGACTAAAACTCCCATAATTCCCAGCCAGCAGCCGTGGGACGCCGCCAGGATGGGGAAGGCTCCCACATACATGATATCATGGTGCCGCCCTTATTAAAATGCCTCCTTAGGCACCGGTGTGGTATACTTACTGGTAAGAGTACTGGACTTTAAGGAAGGCCCGGGCAGATTCAAATCCCCACTCGGCAACAAAGCTTCCACGGCTCTTGGTCGTCAGGGCTCTATAGAGTTTCCATGTTCAAAGGCCACCAATACCGGGGTGGGGAAGGAGGGCCTTTCACATCCATGACCTGCCTGGATTTTCCCACGGGGCATCCTGCTGCTGCTGGGCACTGTGGCAAATTGAATGCTGGACCCGACGGCCTGATCCAGCAGGATTCAACTTATTTTCTTAGCTTTCCTTTATGTTCTTATTTTCCCCGGATATTTTAATTACAGCCTTAAGAATGCTGATATGTTTTTAATGCTCCTTTGTTCGGGTGCTATTTTTTTTCATGTGTTGTCCGTTTATTATTTAAATTTTAAATCGCCTAGGTTGTTATATATTCCGATACAGAAAGGCAATACACACATTTAAATAAAACGCTCCCATCCGTCTCGGTTTTAGCACGATTGCGATTGGTTATTACTGGTTCATTGTATCGGGTCCGCATTTTTTCAACGGGGACAACCGGCTGGTTCGCTTTCTCTGATACCTCTCCTTCCACCCCCACCCCATCCCATCCCCATTAACTTATAAAACTGCTCCTTAAAGAAAGTGATTCCTCAAATTAACTACCTCATAATGTTGCTCCCCCCCCCCAAGACTCCACGTGGGCGAAATGGAAACAGGGATAAATATCTATAAAAATGAATATCATAAAAGGTCTAGGAAGGGGCGGGCGCTGGAACACAATGAATATAATTTTCGTCGGTTTATATATGCCCTTGAAAAGTTTGCAAAGGTTACTTGCAGGCTGCAGCGGAATCCTATGCATGTTTACTCGGAAGGAGGCCCCATTGAGTTCAATGGGACTTATTCCCTCGGATAGGGCTTGCAGCTTTACTGTGTTTCTTTACTGAACTCGTCAGCCCGCCCCATGCGAGGGATAAGAGTATACTCATGATTTGAGCCTAAGTATCTGTCTTTGGCTACCTTAGCTCAGCCACAGTTCTTCGGCAGGCGGACTGAGTGGTTTATGGGGGGGTGGGGTTAGAATCATAGAAAAGAAGAGTTGGAAGGTGCCTACAAGGCCATCGAGATTCGAGTCCAACCCCCTGCTCAATGCAGGAATCCAGGTCAAAGCATCCCTGACAGATGGCTGTCTAGCTGCACCTTGAATGCCTCCAGAGTGGGAGAGCCCACCACCTCCCTAGGTAGTTGATTCCATTGTCTTATTGCTCTGACAGACAGGATTTTTTTCCTGATGTTTAGGTGGAATCTAGGTTCCTGTAACTTGAGCCCATTATTCCGTGTCCTGCAAACTGGGATGATCGAGAATGGCACTGGGCCTGGGGTGTACGATGATGTGTCAGATTAGGACGGGAGTTGCCTTCGGGGAAGGTTCGTGGCTCAGAAGAGCGCCTGTGTTTTGCATGTAGGAGGTCCCAGGTTCAATCCCCGGCATCTCCAGGTAGGACTAGGAAAGAATCCTGCCTGAAACCCCCGAAGAGCCGCTGCCAGTCAGTGTTGACTATGGTCTGGATCGGTATAAGGCAACTTCCTATGTACCTGGATATAATAGTGGTAATAGTGGTAGAGTGTTGGACTGGGACTCGGGAGATCCGGGTTCAAATCCCCGCTCGGCCATGAAACTCACTGGGTGACTTTGGGCCAGTCACTGACTCTCAGCCTAACCTACCTCACAGGGTTGTTGTGAGGGTAAAATGGAGAGGAGGAGGAGGATTATGTAAGCCGCCTTGGGTTCCTTTCAGGAAAAAAGGCGGGGTATAAATATAATAAAATAAATAAAAATAAATATCCAGCCTTTTTTTCCCCCTCTGGCAAGGAACCCAAGGAGGCTTATATGGTCCTCCCCCCTCCCCGTTTGATCCCCACAACAGCCCTGTAAGGTAGATTAGTACCTAACCTTTTAAGGTAAAGTGCATCTCCAGTAAATCGCAAAGAGGAATTTCCCCCGCTCTGCGCTTCTCCAAGTGTGACCCAGACACACACACAACTGAGACGAGAACGTTTCATTTTTATTAGAATAATAATTATTAAAGGGCGGGGAGGGCTGAATGCAGGGTTATTCCATTCACCAAACTAAAGCACGCGAAGGAGATGAATATTTTATATGTAGATGATAAAATTGCACGTATTTTTATTAGGGGGGGAGCGGGAACATAAGGAACGATCCAGCCAAAGCTGATTTCCCCCCCTCCTTTAATATAGAGCAGTTTTAAACACGTGGTTCACAGTGCAATCCTATACACGTCTACTCAGAAGTAATCCTCATTAAGTCCCACGTAATAGGATTGCAGCCTAACTCTCTCATTGAAATGGGTGAGATTAAAATCTGCCCAACTCTGACGGATCGTGATCTTGTAGCATCTTTGTGCCTGCAGAGGTATTTCTTTCCTCTCCCCCCCCCCTCCTCTCCTTTCTGGCCGCTTTTCTCGCTTCCTCCCCCACCCCCACTTATCTCTGTGCCTTTTTTATATTTGTGTAGGGGGATACAGTAGTTCGAAAACCAGGGCGTGACGATAATGAATGAATCACTCGCAAGTCG
Source organism: Shinisaurus crocodilurus (assembly GCA_021292165.1). Taxonomy (NCBI): domain Eukaryota; kingdom Metazoa; phylum Chordata; class Lepidosauria; order Squamata; family Shinisauridae; genus Shinisaurus; species Shinisaurus crocodilurus. The sequence continues at coordinate 31,586,736 of CM037881.1, forward strand.
CCACTATTAACAGAAACAAATTCCTGCTCTTTCGAATCCTCAAGGCTATAAGATCCTCCAACTCATATTAAAGTATTAAAGTCAGTGACAAAACTCTCACTGACTTGAATGGAGCAGAATAGTCCCCCAAATTTATTCGCACTTAGATCTGTTGTCTCCATGGTTACAGATACCGAAGGAGGGGGAAAACATTAATAGTTAAGGCTTTAAAAAATATATTTTCTTCCTTTTTTTTTTAAACTCTGAAAATGATACCGCCACCATGACCCTATTTAAATATTTTACTATAACGAGGGCACACCCCATATACCAGCTCCTTTGTGTCTAAAGTTTTCCTTCCAATTCCTTCTGCTTGTTTTCACTCCTTCAAACTTCTGTTTTAACTTCTTCAGGGTTTGGGAATTCTCTGAAATTTAGCTACTTTTAAGTACGGCTTTTAATTCCCCTTCGTGAAAATCATTTACAGGAATCAGCACTCTTAAAAAGAAAATTTCATACTCTAAAAAAGCTAATTTACTGGTGGCTGTTTTTTAAAAAAACATAAATATGACTACACCGTCAGGAATTTAATATTTAATGTATCATTAAAGTTCTAGTCGGTTATAGACGTGTTTTTACTATTGGGCATAATTAAGTGTGTGTGTGGGAGGGGGGAGGCATCAAAATCCCACTGTAATCAATGGGATAAGTGCTTAACTGTACAAATATTTTGTACTGATTCCCATATTTGTGCGTGGCTCAGTTTGTTAACACATTAATTGCCCCTGAACTGCTTTTTTTAAACTGGGAAATAAATCCCATGTACATCGATTGGACTTACTCCTGTGTAAATACGCTTAGGATCCGTATGAAAGCCGTAATTCTGTACTCTTGCTCTGGAATCCCATGAAAGTCCCACGAAATCCAGGGAGACGAACTCGGAAGTACGTCCCACTGATTTCAATAGGACTTACACCCAAGTAAGTGTGTATAGGATTGCAGTCTTACTTTATTTACTATTTATTTGCAAAATGTATATTTTGGCCTTTCTGCCAAAATATTCAGGGCGGTGTTACTTCGGTGTGCTGCAAAAGTGCCCCTCCATGCTGGGGATCTACCTAAGAGTCCAATCCTATACAGGTGTTTTCAGAAGTAAGCCCCTCTGAGTTCAATGGAACTTTGTCCCAGGTAAGTATGGATAGGATTTCAGCCTAACAGCGCAATCCGCTGCATGTCTACATAGAGGTCAGCTGGGCTGACTTCAATTCGACGTACTCCTCCGAGGTACATGTGTATTAAGGATTACAGTTTAAAGGTATTAGGAAGTGAGACCCAGTGAGCTCAGCGGAACTTCCTACTTCGGAGTAAACACGACCGGGTTCGCCTCCGACAGCAAGCCCTACAACGTAGCTTGACTTGTAGGTTCCACTCTTAAAGGCGGCTCGAACATCATTTTAAATAAGGAAATAATCATTTCATTCAGAATGGCTGCACAGTACAGAAACCTGCAGGCAACAGGTTCTAGCCAATGCTAGTTCTACTTAGAGTAGACCCATTGAAATGAATGGGACGTAAGTTAGACTAACATTGGATGCAACCCACTAAAAACAAAGGCGATTGATTCAGATTTTTATCCTGGGTACACATAGGGGACAGAGACATGGTCTTCTGCGCCCAGCAGTTTTAAATGCAAACGACAGCCATCATCTTTAATTATATAGTCGAAGCAAGAACCGACATGAACAACCCATCCCCCCCCCCCCGCGCTTTTCTCTCCCCTTCCCCAAGCGCTACAATTTCCTCAAATTATTAAAAACAAAAATTAAGCGGCTCTGGTTTATTGATTAGGACAGCGCATACTCATTTGTTGTTGTTGAGCCTCGTCTACAGTGTGCGGGCGGCGGCGGCGGGGGGGGGGGGAATCATTTACAGGAAACTTACTATTGTATCTTTCCGCGTTTCCTTCTAATTCAAATAGGCGTCAACTCAGAACCGTACGTTCAAAATACTTTTGGGTACTGGAACCGAAGACAAAGACGGGTGAGTGAATGGAAGGGGAAGTCTCTTTAGGAAGATTTAGGGACGGCATGCTTCTTTGTTCCCTCCTCGAGCTTAACCCTGCAAGTTTGGACGCGAAGCGAGTTCCATTGAAAGGCACGAATCTTCCTTCCAGATAACTGCATTTAGAACTGGAGTGTTGCATTTGCGTTTGACGCTACAGTCCTATACCTGGGAGTAAGCCCCACTGAACTCTAGGACTTACTTCTGAGTAGACATGTATAGCACGACTGCAGGCTAGCCGGGTCCGCATTGAGTTTTGTTTTTGTCCCCGCCCCCCCCCCCGAACCCGGAGTTCCACCAACGGAGCCTCAAAAGACATACAGTTAGAACGAAAGAATTCTGAGACCAGGAACTTGTTTTGAATACCAGAACTGAACGGAGCTCACAGCCGTTCCACGCAAAAACCCACTCCTGGTTGCCTCCAGCTTTCTTCATTTCAGTAATATAATTCGTATGGAGAGTCATTTTATTGCTGCTGTTGTGAAACGGTCACCCAACGATCTACCAGTAGATCTAAATCTCTTCTGCTTGCCCCTGATGAATAGATTTGCGGTCTTTATTAATAAGCATAATTAGTTAATAATTAACAGCTATACCTTTATGATAATCATAATTATATATATATAGCGCTCTCTGAGTGTAAAGATTATCGAGATAAAGTAGGTGAGGTACTTCACGTACATTCTCTCGGTAATTACACCAACCCTTTAAGGCAGGGCACGGTGATCCCCAGTATATACTGATAGAGGGCTGAAGCTGAGAAAATTGGGTGTTGCCTGAGGTCATCTGGCTTCGGCAAATTTTGGAACCAGATGTTTCCCAGCTCACCTTTATGCTACGCTTCCTTATAAAACCTCGCTTTCTTGGAAGTAAATTCTACTAAAATCCAGAAGGGGTTAAGAGCAGGGGCAGGGCATTAATGTTAGTGTAAAGGAAGTGGGCACAGCAGACCCCAGCTACAAATGGAACAAGCAAGGAACGAGCAACCCTCACCGGGAGCGAAACCCATTGAACTCAATATGATTTACTTCTGAGTCAATGTAGGCAAGGTTGGGCTGCACGTCTTGAGGATAAAGCCTCTGACGAACGTGAGAGTTTAACGTTCCAGATAGTGTCACCACGGATTAACCCCGAACGTTATTTTGAGCCAGGACCTTTGAGCATCTACAGAGTACCTTCCCCCCCCCCCGCACTTCTGGGATCCAGGAAATGGCCAGTCCAGAGAAAAGAGGGCGTAGTGTCTGGGCACACCAGCCCCTGCAAAGAAATACGCCAAGAGTGAAAAACAATTTATCATAAAGCCTAGCGGAGATATATGAAAATGCGCCGAAGGGATGCCTCTTTACGCGTTGAAGAAGGAAACAACACCGTGGCAGCCGCTTTGCTGCGGGCTTGTCCTATCCCGCAGCTGTGGGGTGCTGAGACTAAATGTCACCGAAAGATGGCAAGAGACAGGTCTCCATTATGACAACAGGCAGCCGAAGTTCTGACCTTTAGCAGTGCAATCCTGTACATGTCTACTCAGAAGTAAGCCCCATTGAGTTCAGTGGCACTTAGCAAGTGCGTATAGGATTGCAGCCTAAGTTTCACCGATTTATTTCAATAGGAGGGTTGAGCACCTGCTGAAAAGCGTGATCACTATAACACGTCTACTAAGAAGTAAGTCCCATTGAATTTAATGGGGCTTACTCCCAGATAAATGGGTATATATAGGATATATCCCCTATCGACTTCAGCGAGGCTTGCAATCCCTTCCTATGCATGTTTGAGGCTGCAATTGCATTCACACTTATTTGGAAGTAAGCCCCACTGAAGTCAGTGAGACTTACTTCTGAGAAGAGATGTGTACGATTGCATTGTCACAGTGCAATCCTATACATCTCTCCTCAGAAGTGCATGCCTCCTCAGAAGTAAGGCCCATTGAGTTAAATGAGGCATACTCTCAGGTAAGTGCTATCGAACTGCATTAGTAAAGCCGGATCCTACATGTGTTTACTCAAAAGTAAACTCTGCTGAGTTCAATGGGGCTTAGGCTCCAAGCAGAATATTAAGTGGCTGATTATCACCTCGGTTTTCTTCCTCTTAGCATGGCTACTTTCAGGCATTTGCCTGGTGAGAATGGGGAAGAATCTTAACAGCTATAGTGGAGCACCTGCTTTTTGCATGCAGAACAGAGCTGGGGGCCTCAGGCCTGAAGGCCGAACTTACACATACACATCCCAATCTGTCCTGCTGGGGTTGCTCAGATGGTCACGCCCCCTTCCTTTCCCCCCAACCGCCTATCCTTTGGTGGCTTCCCTGCATTTGTGTGACTTCCTCCATACTAATTTGAATGCCTTTCGGAAGGCTTAGTTACAGGCAGTAAGAGCTCTAAGCTGCAATATGCTATTTATTTATATTTTTTGAGTCCTGTGGCTCCTGAGTCCTGTGGCTTACGCTGGCTCAGCTTGTCTGAGCGTGGAAAGCTAAGCAGGGTCAAGCCTGGTTGTTACTTGGATGGGAGACCCCCTCCTCTAGTTTCCTGCATTGAGCAGGGGGTTGGACTCGATAGCCTTGTAGGCTCCTTCCAACTCTATGATCTATGAAATCTATGAAATCCCTTTTGCTACACGCACCACTAGAATACCCCCCCCCATTGCTTCGGCCTTAAGGCTGAAAGAGGTTCAGTACCCCGATGCAGGAGGACTAGTCTTTCCCTGGCAAAATAGCTCAGAATGCACGCACCTGCGCACGCGCACACAGCAGGGTTAGGAAAGAATTCTTTCTGAGCTCTTGGGGAGCTGCTGCTAACTCAGGGGTGGCGAACCTGCAGCTCTCCAGATGTTGTTGGACTCCAACTTCCATCAGGCCCAGCCTGCATGACCAGAGGTCAGAGGTGATGGGAGTTGGAGACCAACAGCATCTGGATGGGTCACATGTTCCCCGCTCCTGTGCTTAACCTACCGAACAGATAGAACTGGGCAGGATAGACCACTGATGGAGGTCTAACTGGAATGCCTCCCCAACCCCTTCTGAGTAACATCTTAAGCTTTACATTTTACTGCTGAACAATTATACTTCAGTTCTGGAGTGAATGAAATAATATGGATAATGGATAGGAGAGCCAAGGATGGACAGGGAAAAAATGCTATCTAGTTAAAGTGGGTATAGTCATTTTATTATCTTTATATTTATTCTGCTATACCCACTCATGGAAGATCAAAAAAATTTCCAGACTACAACATAAAAACAGACACTAAAAGGAGGGAAAGGGAGAGAGGTTGTTGATCACACTCTTTTTAGAAAAGAAAGCAAGTGAGGATGCAATCCTATGCACACTTAGAATCATAGAATAATAGAATCATAGAAAAGTAGAGTTGGAAGGGGCCTACAAGGCCATCGAGTCCAACCCCCTGCTCAATGCAGGAATCCAGGTCAAAGCATCTCTGACAGATGTCTGTCCAGCTGCACCTTGAATGCCTCCAGAGTTGAGAGCCCACGACCTCCCTAGGTAGTTGATTCCATTGTCTTATTGCTCTGACAGTCAGGAAATTTTTCCTGATGTTTAGGTGGAATCTAGGTTCCTGTAACTTGAGTCCATTATTCCGTATCCTGCAAACTGGGATGATCGAGAAGAGATCCTTGCCCCCCTCTCTCTGTGTGACATCCCTTCAAATACTGGAAGAGTGCGATCATATCTCCCCTCAGTCCAGGGCCAGTGCTACCATTAGGCCAACTAGGCAGCTGCCTAGGGCACAGGGCTAAAGGGGGCACCAGAAATGCCTTGAAAAAAAAAGACAGCGCTCTCAAGTGGGATGGGGGGCACTAAATATCTGATCTTGCCTAGGGCACCAAATTGCCTTGCACCGGTCCTGCCTCAGTCTCCTCTTCTGAAGGCTAAACATGCCCAGTTCCTTTCAGTCTCTCCTCATAGGGCCTTGTTTCCAGTCCCTTTATCATCCTTGTTGCCCTCCTCTGAACCCTCTCCAGTTTGTCTATGTCCTTCTTAAAGTGAGGTGCCCAGAACTGGACGCAGTACTCAAGATGAGGCCTAACCAGTGCCGAGTAAAGGGGAATTATCACTTCCCGCGATTTGGAAGCTATACTTCTATTAATACAGCCCAAAATTGCATTTGCCTTCTTTGCAGCCACATCGCATTGCTGGCTCATATTCAGTTTATGATCTACCACAATTCCAAGATCCTTCTCACTTGTAGTATTGTTGAGCCAAGTGTCCCCCATTCTGTAACTCTGCATTTGGTTTCCTCTCCCTAGGTGCAGCACTTGGCATTTATCCCTATTAAATTTCATTCTGTTGTTTTCGGCCCAGTGCTCCAGCCTATCGAGGTCACTTTGAATTTTGTTTCTGTCTTCCAGAGTATTAGCTGTTCCACCCAACTTTGTGTCATCTGCAAATTTGATAAGCATTCCCTGTACCTCCTGATCCAAGTCACTAATAAAAATGTTGAAGAGCACCGGGCCCAGGACCGAGCCATGTGGTAACCCACTCGTTATGTCTCCCCAGTTTGAGAAGGAACCATTGATAAGCACTCTTTGAGTCCGATTCTGTAGCCAATTGTGGATCCACCTGATAGTTGTTCCATCTAGCCCACTCTTAGCTAGCTTACTAATCAGGATATCATGAGGCACTTTGTCGAAAGCTTTGCTGAAGTCCAGATATATAATGTCTACAGCATTCCCACAGTCCACAAGGGAGGTTACCCGATCAAAAAATGAGATTAGATTAGTCTGACAGGATTTGTTCTTGACAAATCCATGCTGGCTTCTAGTAATCACTGCATTGTTTTCAAGGTGCTTGCAGACTGACTTCTTTATAATCTGCTCCAAAATCTTCTCGGGGATTGATGTCAGACTGACTGGCCTATAGTTCCCAGGTTCCTCCTTCTTGCCCTTTTTGAAGATGGGAACAACATTTGCTCTCCTCTAGTCGTCTGGCACTTCACCTGTCCTCCATGATTTCTCAAAGATAATATACAGTGGTTCTGAGAGTTCTTCTGCCAGTTCCTTTATTACTCTAGGATGCAGCTCATCAGGCCCTGGAGATTTAAACTCGTTCAGAGTAATCAGGTGCTCCTTGCATGGGATGTTGAAGAGTCCTTGGTCTCGAGTCACGAGTCGAGTCACGAGTCTTTGGACCCGAGTCTCGAGTCCGAGTCCGAGTCCTTGGTCCAAAATGGTGACTCACAAGTCACGAGTCCTGAGTCACTCCCAAAACTGACTCCACAAGTCCCTATTAAAATCAATGGGGTTTCCCCCCAACAAAATAAGGCTACTTCAGATGTGTGGCTTAAATAAATTCTAGGCACAAGTGTGCCTTTTTATTTCAAAGCTCTGCAACTGATTTTGGCAAGAACAGACCAGGCAGACAAACCCAAAATAACCAGGCAGGCAGAGGAGGCAGGGAACCCCAAAGCAGGCAGGCAGAGGCCTTTGTCTTGGACAATTCAACTGTTGAACAGGTCAAGAAGAGACCAGGCAGGCAGAGGATGCTGGGAACCCCAAACAGGCAGGCAGAGGCAGCCAAACCCAAAATGTCTGACCCTAACCCAACCCCCCCACAACAACACATCAATCAAAATAAATCTCAACACATCGTTGGGGCTGCACTCCTGGTAGCTGTCCATAGTGGCTGAGCAGCGGCGCGCCTCGCTTCCATGCGCTCTTCACCAGTGATCGCGCTCCTTCTGGCACAGCCAGAAGACTCGTCAACAGCCCAGGGATGTTGACGAGTCCTTGGTCTCGAGTCCCGAGTCGAGTCTCGAGTCCCATTAAAAATATTGGGACTCGAGTCCGAGTCGAGTCAGAGGGGGGACTCAGTCCGACTCACGAGTCGAGTCCTCGAGTCCGAGTCCCCATCCCTGGCTCCTTGACCATTTGCCTATCAATCTCAAGCTGCAATCCTGCCCCTTCAGTCTGCACTTCAGGTTTGCCAGGGGGGTCATAGACCCCCTTTTGGGAGAAGACCGAGCGGAAGTAGGAATTGAACACTTCTGCCTTTTCTTTGTCTTCTGTTATCAATTTGCCATCCTCATTGCGTAGCTGAACCACCAGTTCTTTCTTCTGTCTTTTACTGTGCATGTATCTGAAGAAAGCTTTTTTGTTGCTTTTAGTATTCCTCGCTAACCTTAGCTCATTCTCAGCTTTAGCCTTCCTGACACTATTCCTGCAGTTCTGTGCTACCTGCCTGTACTCTTCCCCTGTAGCCTGTCCTTCCTTCCACTTCCTATACGTGCCCTTTTTTGTTTTCAGGTCATCTTTGAGTTTATTGTGAAGCCACATTGGCTTCTTCTGTTGCCCTCTGCCTTTTCTCCTTGTGGGAATTGTTTGCAATTGTGCCTTTAAAATTTCCTTTTTTAAAAACTCCCACCCATCCTGGGCTCCTTTACTCATTAGAGTTGCCTTGCCATGGGACCTCTACTATCATTGTTCTGAGTTTGTTAAAACTGGCTTTCCTAAAATCCAGGGTACGTGTTTGGCTACACTCAGCTTTTGCTTCCCTTAGAATCAAGAACTCAAGTATAACATGGTCACTTTCCCCCAGAGTTCCCGAAACTGCCACTTTATCCACTAACTCGTCTCTGTTGGTTAGAATCAGGTCAAGGGTAGCCGATCCTCTAGTTCCTTCCTCCACTTTCTGTAGGAGGAAGTTATCAGCAGCACAGCTCAGGAATTTCTTGGAGGGGCCATGTTTGGCTGAATAAGTCTCCCAACAGATATCAGGGAAATTGAAGTCACCCATTACTACCACATCGTGCCTCCTTGAAACAATGGCAATTTGCTTTTCAAAAGTTCCATCCTCGTCTTCTCCTTGATTGGGTGGTTGGTAGTAGACTCCAACCGCATGTTCGTTTTATTCTTTGCCCCCTTTATTTTAACCCAGATGCTCTCAATGGGCTGCCAAGCTCCTCTTCCTGTATCTCTGTGCAGAGATACATATTTTTAACATACAGTGCAACTCCACCTCCCTTTCTGTTGCTTCTGTTCCTTTTGAACAAGTTATACCCTTCAATTGCTGTATTCCAGTCATGGGAGTCATCCCACCAGGTTTCAGTTATCCCTATCAAGTCGTACTTGCCCTCATGTATCAAGAGTTCAAGTTCGTCTTGTTTGTTGCCCATACTCTGGGCATTAGTATAGAGACATCGAAGACTATGTGCTTTATAGTCCGACTTTTCCCCTACATTTTGTGGTAGACTATCAATGGGCACCGCTGGAGCTGTTCTCTCCATTGTGGCATAGAGGCCTTCTTCCATTGGTACCCTCGAGTTTATGTCTCCCTCCCCTGTTGGATTCAGTTTAAAGCCCTCCTGATTAAGTTCCTCATGCTGTGGCCAAACACATTCTTCCCAGTCCTTGTGAGGTGCAACCCATCCTTTGCCAGCAGTCCATCTTCCAGGAAGTGTAGCCCGTGGTCCCAGAATCCAAATCCCTCACGTTGGCTCCACCTTCGTAGCCAGTCATTCACGCAGAGTATTTTTCTTGCCCTTTCTATGCCTCTTCCAAGTACTGGAAGGATGGATGAGAAAGGGCCCCGAAGTTCTTGAGTTCCCTTCCCAGCTCTTCAAAGTCTGCCGTGATTTCTTTGTAACTCCGCTTGGCAGTATCATTTGTACCCATGTGGAAGAGAAGAAAGGGGTGTGTGTCGGTGGGCTGCATGAGCCTCGGCAGCTGCTCTGACACATCCTTAATCCGTGCCCCGGGGAGACAGCACACCTGGCGAGTCCATGGGTCTTCGCGACATACTTTGGCTTCGATCCCCCGCAGGAGGGAGTCTCCCACTACGAGTACTCTTCTCTTCCTCTTGCTGTAGGCCTTGGTTTGATTGCATCCACTTGACTGACCCTCAGCCTCTTGCTCGCTGTCACGTTGGGTGCCCGGTAATCCGTCCTCTGCAGGCTGTCCTCTGCTCTCGTCCTCAAGTACATGGAAGCGGTTCCATAGCTCCACTGCTTCCACAGGCGCAGAATATCTTCTAGTTCTTCTGCTCCTAACAGTCACCCTTTTCCAGGGAGTTCCCCCTAGGTTATTTTCCCTTGCCTCTGCAGTCTCCGACTCCGCCTCATCCTGCCGTTGCCCTTCTGGCTCCTGTACTGTGCTTTGGTGCTGTAGATCCACCGTTCTGTCTAAGAACTCCTCGCTTTCTCTTATGCTCCTGAGGGTTGACACTTGCTGCTCCAGTCCTCTGACCTTTTCTTCCAACAGCGTGACCAGCTTGCACTTATTGCACGTGTAGGCCATGTTGATCTCCGGCAGGAAAACAAACATTGCACACCCCTTGCAGGTCACCACTACTGCTGAGTCCTTTCCTTCCATAGTGCTCTGTTCCCTTTATGTTTCTGTCTTCCTAGAAAATTTTTTAGGGACCTCCCCCTTGACCTCCCCTGCCGAACTCCACTGCCAAACTCCTGTTTGCTCTCCCTGTGCGCTCGCTCTCTGGGAGCCTGCTTGCCTTATCACAGTCCCGAAAACAGCTGGAGCCTCTCTCCTGTTGTGCTCCTGCTCCGCTGGGAGTAAGTACCAGGGAGTAAGTAGCTGAATGCACTGGGGCTTACCTTTGAGTAAACAGGCATAAAGTCAGACCCCAAAACACAAGGATTCATAGATATAGAATTGGAAGGGGCCTACAAGGCCATCGAGTCCAACCCCTGCTTAATGCAGGAAAGTAGAGGAGGGGTCTCCCATCCAAGTAATAACCAGGCCTGACCCTGCTTAGCTTTCCACACTCAGACAAGCTGAGCCAGCATGAGCCACAGGCCTGTATTAGGAGAAACTTGCAGGTGCTCAAAAAGATAGTCAAATTCTTCCCTTGGCAAACCACTAGAGCAGTGGTAGGCAAACTGGACCTCTGTCTTTTTGGACTACAACTCCCATCAGCCCCAGCCAGCATGGCTAATGGTCAGGGATTATGGGAGCTATAGTCCAAAACATCTGGAGGACACTGGGATGGCTACCCCTGCACTAGGGAAAGGGAAAGACAATATACACACATAAGTAGAGTCAGGAACAGAACAAAAGAGCCAGTGTGGCGTAGTGGTGAGTGTGTTAGACTGGGACTTGGGAGATCCGGGTTCCGAGTCCCCTGCTCAGCCATGAAAGTGATGAAACTCACTGGGTGACTTTGGGCCAGTCACTGACTCTCAGCCTAACCTACCTCACAGGGTTGTTGTGAGGATAAAATGGAGAGGAGGAGGATTATGTAAGCCGCCTTGGGTTCCTTTCAGGAAAAAAGGCGGGGTATAAATATAATAAATAAATAAATAAATAAATAAAATAAATGTAGCCCAACTTCCCATTTCCCACAGCGGCCAACCAGATGCCTATGAGAAGTTCCAAAGTCAGACATGAGGGTAATAACTCTCCTCTGCTGTTGCTCTCCAGAAACTGGAATTCACCAGCATGATGTCTCTTATCTTTGAAGTAGCATACAGCCACCATGACCAGTAGCCACTGATAGCCTTATCCTCCATGAATTTGTCTAATTCCCCTTTAAAACCCTGGGAATCAGTCCCATTGAACTCAATGGGGCTTACTTCTGGGTAGACTTTTGTAAGATTGTAAATTATGCACTGGGTGAAGAAGTACTTCCTTTTGTCTGTCTTGAATCTCCAGTCATTCAGCCTCATAGGAAGGCCAGACCATGGGTTCTTCTGATATTGTGAGAGGGAAACAAATCTATCCATTTTCTCCACATTATGCATAATTTTATCTACCTCTATCACTTCCCCACTTACTTGCCTTCTTTCTAAACGAAAAATCCCCAAATGTTATAACCTTTCCTTGTAGGGGAGTTGCTCCAGCTCCCTGATCATTGTTAAAATGATGGATTTTACTGTATTTTACTCTACACAATGGATAAGCAAAAAGCAATGGGGTAAACGAAAGACATTTTTTTAATCCCAAAGAGGTTAACTGCTCCAACAATGTTTTGGACCTCATATAGGTCCTTCTTCAGGGAAATCTACAGAATACTATATATGATTTATGTTATAGGATTTAAACATGTCCACCATGTATACGTACTTAAAATATATCAACATGGCTATGGATTTTCCTGAACAAGGACCTACATGATGCCCAGAAATGTTGGAACAGTTAACCTCTTTGGAATAAAACATTTAGGGTGCAATCCTATGCATATTTAGACAGGAAAAAGTCATACAACTCCCAGTTGGCTGGGGAATGCTGGGAGTTGTATGCCTTTTTTCTGTCTAAACATGCACAGGAGTGCACCACCACCACCACCACCACCACCACCACCATCATCATCATCATCATCATCATCATCATCATCATCTCCACTGCTTTTTGCTTATCCATTTTGTGGTTTCCCATTTTGTTGGATTCTTATAATATTCTATGCAATGCTTAAACAGGTTCTGTCTATGAGGGGTTCAAATAATTGATTTTACTTGCCCGTGAAGGTCTGCTGGATTTTATTCATTCTTTTTTGTTGAAAAGATTGATATTCCTCTTTGTGCAATTCAAGGCAGCTAAAAACAAGTTAAATGCACCAAAACAGATATCCATGGAATTCTGTGACGACATTCCACAGTTTTTCAGCTCTTTGCTAGTGGTAGGCGGAGGTGGGGTGTGCGTGGGTGGGTGGGAGGGATCCCTGAGGGCACATTTCTGGATCAGCCCCCATTTGACTTGTTACCTAAAATGGAGGCATCCTCATGCTGTATGAAAAGGTGGTGTTCTAGTAGGAAATATGGCAAAATAGGTGATGATGGAACATTTGCCCACAGGGAAATCAGGAAGACACATTATTTGACAGTCTTAGCATGTGCGAAAATTTGTTCTGTCTTTCAACAGAGTGTTAAGATGCTTGTTTGGACAGATGTCAGCCCAAGTGGACTTTGGCTGCCTTTTCTTTTTTTGGTTTTCTTGGGATAAGAACCTGAGGTTTCCTTTTCTATGCCATCCTTCCCCATTTCTAAATAAAAAGTCCAGGGAGAATCCTGGCTGGTCCCCCTTGAAGACCAACAGTGCAATCCTATGCATATTTATCCAGATGTAAGTCCCAGGACATACTCCCTTGGACGTATGCAGATTAAGGCCTTCCAGTCCAGCTATAGTTGGTTGCTACAAACTAGGCTAAATTCCAATAGCCACAGTTGCAAGGGCAACCTTCCTGACCTGGGGTCCTCCAGATCTGTTGGACTACAGCTCCCATCATCCTCAACCAGCAGGCCAATGGCTATGCTGGCTAGGGATGATAGAAGTTGTAGTCCAACACATCTGGAGGGCACCAGGTGAGGGAAGGCTGTACTAGGGGGTAAGGCCCCATTGAGCATAATTTAAGCATGCATGGGCCAGTGGTGTCATGGTAAATGTTGAAGGGCAGGTGATGGTCATGACATTGCCCATTCAAGACCAGGCCACCCCAAAATACTTTGCATTAAGACAGCACAAGATATATTGTTACCGGGGAAATTCATCCCCCCTCCCAGCTACTCTGAGGATTGCAGCCAAGCTCAGCGGGAACATGGAATGCTGAGGTGGGTGGCAGATGATGTCATCATCCCTGCTAATCAAAAAGTGTTGGTGGAACATGCCTGAGAGCCCTGGTTCTCCACTACACCACTGGTGGGGCTAAGGGTAAATTGCAGGGCAACAAAAACAGCAAAAAAAAGTGAAGCGTGAGCAAGCAATCTAATATGTTTAAGTTAAAGCTCATCCGTGTATTACATTCTTTTAATAAAAACAGCAACAACATTCAGGGTGCAATCCTATGCATATTTTTAGACACACACAAAAAAGTCCTACATCTCTAGCATGTAGGTGAACGAGCCTTCCTGAGCCAGCCAACCATCTGGCTGGGGAATGCTGAGAGTTGTAGGACTTTTTTTTCAGTTGAAACATGCATAGGATTTAGACCCCAAGGGAACAATCCTATGGCCCAAGGATAGTTTGGATCCCTAGCTCTGAGGTAGGATACAGAGCTCTGAGGTCAGAGCTGGAGATTAGAGCTCCAACCCCCCCCCCCCCACACACACACACATCCTTGAAGCCGGCACTGAAAGAACTGTGCCAGCTGCTCTCCTAAGTTGGGGAAGTGACCTCAGAGAGGGGTTACAGGGGGTGTTTCAGGGGCACAGGGGAAAGGAGAGAGGAGTGGGCAGGATAAGAAGTATCTTGAAGCTGCTCCAGTCTCCTTCCCTCCCCCTCTGAGACGCTCCAGCTAGATGACCAAAAATGGCCATTTAGCAAAAATGCAGAGTGGGAGGTGCAGGGAGGTGAAAATGGCCTTCACCACTCCTCCCACTCTGCATTGGATGAGCGCGAGCCTCCAAGTTTGGGGGCTTACACTCATCTCCATAGGATTGCACCCTTAATGTTAATAAGAATGTAAAAAATATTAATTGTCACATTCATGTCAACTACCCAAGTGTTTTTGTAGCCATCTGGCCAGCCCACTGAAGGATGGGAGCAAGTTTTCTTCTTAGTGAGCTGTTGGGCAGGATTCGGCCTATGCATTTTTTTACTTATACCTATAACGCGCTGCTGCTGCTGCTGCTGCTGCTGCTGCTGCTGCTGCTGCTGCTGGAAGCTGACTTGACTGGATCTTTTGGAAGCAGATGATAATAACAATAAAAATAGACTTTAAAACTGCAAGCTCAGTGAACTAGACCTGAAATCTCCTTTAGTGGAGGGGCAGGCAGAAGGTAGATTGGGATATACAGTCATGCCTTGGATTGAGAGCATAATTCGTTCTGGAAACGTGTTTGTAATCCGAAACACTCTTATATCAAAACGAAATCCCCCCCAAAAAATTGTACAGAGATTTTTAATTTAAGCCGTACTACAGTACTTGTATTGCAAGACGTCGCTTGTATATCAAGTAAAAAAATATATTAAATAAATATTTAAAAATTTGCTTGGCTTGCAAAACACTCTCAAACCAAGTTACTTGCAATCCAAGGTATTACTGTACTGGTAGATCTCTGGCTGACTTGCAGTAGATCAGCAAGGATTCCTGATTCCCAATGGTTTAACAATAGTAGCAACAAAATGACTCCCCTTACCTTGAATTAGGGGGTGTTGAACCACTTTCAGCCCGAGGGCCAAATTCAATTTTGAAGTGCTCTCAGTGACTGCTTTCCAGCGGTGGGTGGGACCAAAGGAACAAGGGCAGGTGCAAAAACACCAGCATAGTGTATCAGAAAGCTCACTAAGCCTTTGGAGCAGCATTTCAGTCTTTTAGAATCCGTGGGTGTGTGGGGTGTGGCGGCACAAAAGCCAGAAAGCCACCAAACAGATCGAACCCCAGAGGGCTGGATTGGGACCTCAGGCTTGAAGTTCTGCACCCCTGTTCTAAATTATGCTGTTGCAAAGAAAAATAAAATAAAAAAAAAAAAACCTGGGGCAGAAGAGGAAATCCAGGGTGGAGTTTTGTCTGCAAGGACTCTGAGCTCTGTTCATCTATTCAAAATGCATTCCTTCAAGGGCACAATCCCATGGGGATGCCCATAAGCCTCCAAACTCACAGGATTATGTGCATCCTATGCAGGGCAGGAGGAATGCGGAGGTGATCTTTGCCTCTGCACTCCTCCTGCGCTGCAAATCAGCTGCAAATCCCCCTTCTTCCCTCCCCATTCCTTTTTCCTTGTGTGTCGTGTCTTTTTAGATTGTAAGCCTGCGGGCAGGGACTGTCTTGTTAATTGTTGTAAACCGCCCAGAGAGCTTCGGCTATTGGGCGGTATAACAATGAAATAAAAATAATAATAAAATAATTTCAGCCATCTAGCTGCAGTGCTTCAGATGGGGGAGGGGAAGAGGCTGGAGCACCACCGAGATACATTGTATCCTGGTGGACCCCGTCTCCTCCCCTTCCCACCCCCATAACTCCCTCTTTACCCCTTCTCCGAGGTCGGTCTTACGACTTCGGAGAAGCAGCCAGTACAGTTCTTTCTGTGCTGGCTGCAAGGAGGATGGAGGGCACTCTGAGCACGGATCCCCAGCTCCGACCAAGGTCGGAGCTGTTTTCTGACCAATGACCTGGGAATCCAAACAATCCTATATGGCCCTATAGATGCTGTCTAGGGGGCCATGGGTTCACTCTGCCTATTATTTAATTCATTTCTAAGTGTATGTCCTCTGCACCCGGTTCCGATTGGTGGATATCAGGGTTCTAGTAAAAAACAACAACGAAGCAGATCCTGCAAGCCTGAAGTCTGTCCACCCATGCCTTGGTGGGCTTGATGCTACACAGCCCCAGGACCGGTGCAAGGCAGTTTGGTGCCCTAGGCAAGATCAGATATTTAGCGCCCCCCTTCCCACTTGAGAGTGCTGTATTTTTTTTTCAAGGTGTTTCTGGCGCCCCCTTTAGCCCTGCGTCCTAGGCAGCCGCCTAGTTGGCCTAATGGTAGCACCGGCCCTGCATAGCCCAATCCCTGTTTGAATATGGGAATGGCCCTGTTTGAATATGGGGTGGTGTAGAGAAAAGACTCTGTTTTCCTAGCAGAGCTTTGGAGCTAGAAAGCATTCCTCTGTTCCTGTGGCTCAGAACACTCATATTGCACAAAGCAGTGTGTGTGTGTATGTATGTACGTGGAGAGAGTTTGGAAACTGAAGCCCCACATTCAGCTCTTTCCTCCAGTACCTTGGTGGAATTCACAGGCTTGTGGTTGATTGCCGAAAGGGCGGGGGGAGAAAGAAAAAGAAATCCATTGCCATGATGAATCAGTCTTATTGTGGCCCCCCAAGCCTTAACGCTCAAAACTGTGCTTGCAGCCTCCGGGAGCCCTCTGAACGGCAATGTTTCCTGCAGCAGGGGGTTTGTTTATCTGTGCGAGGAAAAAGCTCTGACATATACAAAGCACAAACACGGTCAAACACTACTAGGCAGAGGCAAATTGGATGTGCATTGCTGCAGCAACAGGTGGGCCTTCTTCACTGGGTACTGTGCCAAATGGCATTTTGCTTTTGGGGCGTGTGTTTAGCTCTTTCAGAGCTCGTCCAGGCAGGGCCGCTCTGTGTGTGTGCGTGTGTGTGCGCACGCGTGCATGGGGGGGCAGGGGGGGAGAGAAAAAACCCAGCGGCAGCTGACGACATTCCAGCAAGATTCAAAAAAGGCTAAAAATGTGTGGCTTTACCACCCAAGGTCTTTCCTCTTGGTTTCGACACTGGCGATAAAGGAGCCATTGTGCGAGGAGCTGTGGGAGATGGCCTGTGGTCGGAGCACATGTGTCTCCATTGTCTCAGGAGCATCCTTGAGCTCCTGCCGCTGCCGCCATTCAGGTCAATAATGGGCCTTTAACATGGAAGGAATGTCCATTACATTTTCTCCCATTAATCTCGTCTTTCAGTCCAGTCCAGTCCAGTCATGCCTTGTTATTTGCCTAACAAGTTGAACAAGCATTTACGGAAGCATCTACTATGGCTTGCTTCACACATGCCTGGACATAAATTGATTTCTCATCCTTGGCCCACTCCATTCTTTATGATTGTCAGCCAAATGTGTGAACGTTCCCCAAAAGTATAATGCATTCAGGTATTTGGCAGCATTGGTTTGCAATAGCGTCTTTCTGGCCATGATTGGCTGAGCTGCTCTATTGTCACAGGAGTCACAGGTGCAGGTAAATTGGTCCTTTGGCTTCTATTGGTTGAGCTGCTTGGATCCTAGAAAGGCATAGGTCAGGCAGGAGAGTCTGGGCAGGGAGGGAAAACAGGGGCCTAGGAAGATAAGAGTAGTCCAGAGGAAGAGGAGGGCAGGGGAAGGAGTCTGAGAGGGGAAGGAAAAACTGGGAGAGAGGACGGAGAAAGAAGAGATGCACTGCACATGATATGAAAAATAACTCATTAGATCATTGTCTCTAGGCCTCTTGCTGAGAATGACAGTGTTGGGTTGACTTTGTGTTGTGTCGGGGTGACATTTATTTACTTATTTACTTATTTACTTATTTACTTATTTACTTAATATCCCACCATTCTGCCAAAAAAATGGTGCTCAAGGTGGCTAACAATAAAATTCAGATTAAAAACATAATCTTAATTAAAACATAATGTATTAACAAATAAATTAAAAACACAGTTAAAGAAACCCACAACAATAGAAGAAATAAACAGCACCAAGCAGTTAAAACCAATTATGAAGTCAATATCTACGTGGATTAATGCTGGCTCAGTGGCAGCTCCAGGTTTTGGAGGGCCCTTGGGCAAGACACCCTCAGTGGGCAAGACACCCTCAGTGGGCAAGACACCCTCAGTGAGTCTACCTTCTCACCACCACTGTCACCAGTTGCTATTGCATCTCATCATCTCTCTCATCATTGCTACCATTTGCTTGCTTGGAAGGCAAGAGAGCCAGTGAGCAAATAGGCCGAGGCATCTCCCGCTCCCTCTTCTCACCACCACCATTGTCTGGGCCAGAGTGAAAGGTAGGTGAAGAAGCAGGTCACAATGGTGAAGAGGATGAACAAGTCTAGGAGGTTCTTGTCAGTGGGCTTCTGGGCTGTGGGCCCTCCATAGGTGCCTGACCATGCCTAGCCTTGATGCCAGGCCTACCCAGGCTACTCTCCTTGGGATGTTGTAGTCAAAGTGATATGAACATCCATCCATACATGAGCCAGCCAAAATAAAAGACCCACCAATGGTGCTGGGGATGGGCTCAAAGTCATGGTTGTCACTTTTGTTTTAAATCTCCTTTATTTATTAAGCATCACCATTGGTCTTACAACAGACTGAATTTAAGGAAGGTTGACAAAACCATAGACATCCCTGGGTGGGGCAGCTGAATGTATGTGAACTATCTCAATTCAACATGCTGCATCTGAGATAACATCAGATAATGTGAACGTTCTATCTGGGGACAATCGAGTATAGAATAATGGAACAGCTCAAAGCAGCCTTCCACAGCCTGCAGCCCTCCAAATGTTTTGGATTCCAACTCCCATCAACCCCAACCAGCATGGCCAATGGTCATGAATCCTGGGAGCTGTAGTCCAGATATTTGGAGCGTGCCAAGTTGAGGGAGACCAGCTAAGGGTATGAGCTGTGAGTTGGCAATGTCTCTGTTTCAAGTCTTACCTCAGACATGAGCTTAAGCTATTATCCCTTCATTTGAAACCTGTCCCCCCCCACCTCTGCTGCCACCTCAGTTCCCAAATCTGCAACATAGGAATTAAAATTCTGGCCTACCTTACAGGGCTATTGTAAAGATTAAAGAGATAATGAATGTGAAGCTCTCTGAATACTTGAAAGTGCTATATAATACCTACTCATTCATATGTGCAAGCCATCAACACAAGTGGTGTGTGTGTGTGTGTGTATGTATGTATGTATGTATGTGCCAGCCCACAATCTTCTGGTTATTTTATTTTCTCAGAATGCCTTAGGAATGTCCTCCCACTCTAGCTAAGTGCTGAAACAAATTTGCTCCCAAAAATTCTCTTCAGAAATCCCTGCAAATGTTGACGTTGAATGGTTTATTAGTGAATTCAAAGTCTGAGGCTAAAATTTCTAATTGAAAAATATGAGTTTCGAATGTTGAACTTGAAATTTCACATTCAGAATTATGATAGTAAAAAGGAAATAACTGGGGTAAACTTAGAGGTATGTCCTAGCAATGCATTACTATCAATTTATGATAAGGTTTATTGTACTCAAGATACTAAAGATTTAATTACAAACTTATTGACAGCAGCAAGAGTAATGATACCTAGAAAATGGAAAACGCAATGTGATTATCAAATAGAGGAATGGTATAAAGAGGTATGGGATATTGCTATTAATGATAAGTTAATGTGTAGTATTAAAATTAAAGGGGGATTATCGAACCGAAATGATTTTAAAGATATATGGAGAGCATTTGTAGATTTTGGTAAGTGGGAAAGGGTGTACACCTTCACAAGAGTCATTACAATTTTGGAAGGTTGAATAGTTACGTAGTTATTTGATCTCGGGGGGGGGGGGTGCACTTATTATTATTTGTTGTTTTTTGTTATGTGTTTGTATAATTTGTAGGTTTATATATTTTGTAGTTTATATGTTAAAATTTAAATACAATTTGAAAAAAAAAGAATTATGATAGTAAAATGGGAAAATCTGAGGTATTTTTAATATGAGCAAGTATTAGTCTCAGCTGTAACTCTAGCACACCCATGGCTGTGCAGTACAGTTTGCAAAGTTGTACAACCACTTCTATATGCAGTGAGTACAGCTCAAGTATAAGGAATAGTGGAGGGGCTATAGCTCAGTGATAGAGCAAAT
Organism: Shinisaurus crocodilurus; assembly: GCA_021292165.1. NCBI lineage: Eukaryota > Metazoa > Chordata > Lepidosauria > Squamata > Shinisauridae > Shinisaurus > Shinisaurus crocodilurus. The sequence goes on from CM037881.1 coordinate 31,606,989, forward strand.
GCTTTACATACAAAAGGTCCCAGGTTCAATCCATGGCATCTCCAGGTAGGGATGGGAAAAACTCCTGTTTGAGTCCCTGCAGAACTTTGCCCATTTAGACCAGGCATAGGGAGCCTCTCCTTCCTGGCCAGGGTTCTCCATTTGTCAGCCAGTTTCTTCTCCAGGCTCCACCTTGAATAATTCAGTCCTGCTTGCTTCTGAGACTTGTCCTGCATAGGCTTGCCCTGCTTACTCTGAGTAGACATGCTGCTCATTCTTACTACTGAGTAGAACTGGGTAGAGGTTGGTATTTGGGATCCTATTTGAAAGTGCTGCTGGGTGATTCAGTCCTGCTTACTTCTGAGTAGACATGCCAAAGCTTGTCCTGCTTACTTCTGAGTAGGCTTACAATGGGTAAGAATCACATTTTGGGCCACCCACTCTTCCTTTGGCCCTGTCCACTTTGCCTTTGGCACTGCCCACAGATGGAATGAAGCCCCCAGGACTTTTCCCAGATTGGAATTTGGCCCTTGGACTGAAAAACGTTCCCCACTCCTGATTTGGACTGAATTAGATAGACCAATGATTTGAATCAGTGGCCTCGTATCAATTAGATTGTCTATCCTTTCTGCAAATGCTGAGGATGGGGCTTCTCTCAGCTCCTTGGTGCCACACCATGATCATCCTTCATACACCCCTTGGGATCTCCATGGTCTGGCTGGGTCAAGCTTTTCAGGCAGCCATCATGCATTTATAATAACCTATCTCTTTGGTTCTCTGGCCAGGAGAAGGACCATAGCTCAGTACTAGAACACATCCTTTGCATGCCAAAGGTTGCAGGCTCAATCCACGGCACTTCCAGTTAAAAGATAAGGTAGCAGTTGATGAGGAAATCCTCCACCTGGGATCCTGGAGAGCTGCTACCAGTCAGAGTAGGCCATGCTGGTCCAGATGATGGACAAATAATCTGGCTTGTGTAAGGTAGCTCCTACAGTATATGGGTTCATCTGTTTGTTTTGTGTGGCTGCTGAAGAGGAGCCCATGCAAAACATGACAGCTCCAGCACCAGGATGTCTCTCCTGGGCCTCACCTTACCTGGCAAGTGGGGTTGATTAGCATCTATGATGCTGAATGGTTCATACTCGCCCTCAGTTGCCCATTGATACATTTCACTGTTGCCAGTTTAGTAAGGTGTGGAACAAGCCTACTTCAGCCAAAGAACATCAAGAGGTTGCAGCATCTTTTACAGTCCCAGCCATGAGCAGGTTTTATAGGTTCTGTCTGTACCCTGTTTGGATCCTCAAATAACCCTGCCCATGCACTGTTGGTGCAACTGGGAATATATATATATATATATATATATATATATATATATATTTAAACACCTTCTGGCATTGGGCAAAAGAAGTATCTGTTGGTGCTGTAATCTCTGCAGTCAGTGCATGTCTGTGTGGATGAACAGCTACTGACCTTCTTCTCACATAGCGCTTGAGGGCACGGTGAGGTCAACAGTCCCCCGAACTCCCCAAATGGATGAATTATCAGTGGTTGTACCATAATATACAGCCGTCTCTTTACAAATAACACTTCATAGAATCATAGAATCATAGAAAAGTAGAGTTGGAAGGGGCCTACAAGGCCATCGAGTCCAACCCCCTGCTCAATGCAGGAATCCAGGTCAAAGCATCTCTGACAGATGGCCGTCCAGCTGCACCTTGAATGCCTCCAGAGTGGGAGAGCCCACCACCTCCCTAGGTAGTTGATTCCATTGTCTTATTGCTCTGACAGTCAGGAAATTTTTCCTGATGTTTAGGTGGAATCTAGGTTCCTGTAACTTGAGCCCATTATTCCGTGTCCTGCAAACTGGGATGAACGAGAAGAGATCTTTGCCCTCCTCTGTGTGACATCCCTTCAAATACTGGAAGAGTGCGATCATATCTCCCCTCAGTCTCCTCTTCTGAAGGCTAAACATGCCCAGTTCTTTCAGTCTCTCCTCATAGGGCCTTGTTTCCAGTCCCTTTATCATCCTTGTTGCCCTCCTCTGAACCCTCTCCAGTTTGTCTATGTCCTTCTTAAAGTGAGGTACCCAGAACTGGACGCAGTACTCAAGATGAGGCCTAACCAGTGCCGAGTAAAGGGGAATTATCACTTCCCGCGATTTGGAAGCTATACTTCTATTAATACAGCCCAAAATTGCATTTGCCTTCTTTGCAGCCACATCGCATTGCTGGCTCATATTCAGTTTGTGATCTACCACAATTCCAAGATCCTTCTCACTTGTAGTATTGTTGAGCCAAGTGTCCCCCATTCTGTAACTCTGCATTTGGTTTCCTCTCCCTAGGTGCAGCACTTGGCATTTATCCCTGTTAAATTTCATTCTGTTGTTTTCGGCCCAGCGCTCCAGCCTATCGAGGTCACTTTGAATTTTGTTTCTCTCTTCCAGAGTATTAGCTGTTCCACCCAACTTTGTGTCATCTGCAAATTTGATAAGCATTCCCTGTACCTCCTCATCCAAGTCATTAATAAAAATGTTGAAGAGCACCGGGCCCAGGACCGAGCCCTGTGGTACCCCGCTCGTTACCTCTCCCCTCTTCAATTGTTATTGGTGGTGGTCCCCCACCCATCTTTTCTGCACTATTTCTTGCCAAGCTGGAAGAAGTTAAGCAGGCCAAGGCATCAGTATATGTCCTCACTGTGGGAAGCTGTGTGGATCTAGAATTGGCCTCCACAGTCACTTACGGACCCATCGCTAGAGTCTACACTATTTTCTTTAGAATTTTCCTCCTTTTAAAATCTCCTTTTTGTACATTTTCTTTTTATCCTGGAAGACAATCTTACTCGGTCACGAGTGATCGCCTGACTGACTGACTGACTGATATCACATAGAGAAGGAAACTTTTCCTTGTTATTCAGACCATGGAGCAACACTGACCTGGTTATTCTTAAAGGGATGTCAGGCAGTACCACATGATCCACAGTGTTTAGGAGGCTTCCTTGCTGGTCTGGCTGATTTGCAATTAGGGTGGCCAGAATAGACCTTCTGAAATGCACGGGGCGTAAGTTAGACTAACACTGGATACAACCCATTAACAGCACGTATACAATGGAGTCAGAAAGTTACATTCACTCCACCTTAAAGTTACACCACCAAAACAACAACAAAAAGAAACATCTTTGGAAAAGGCTAGTAGGCACTAGCTGATATGAGTCAATGAGTCAGACTTGAGTGTGAAAGAAAAAGCCAAGGCTGCTACCCTTAAAGGTGGCCTAAACTAATTTTAAATAAAATAAATAACATGGAATTTATGAGCTGGATCCAGACTTTGTCACACTTAGAGTAGACCCATTGAAATCTGTGGGAGTTATTTTAAACATGACTGACATACGTCCCATTGATTTCAGTGTGTCTCCTCTAAGTAGACTATGGGGCAATGACTAAGGGTGCAACCCATTGCAGAAAAAAGTCCTACAATTCCCAGCATTCCCCAGCTAGCAAGGCTGGCTGGGGAATGCTGGGAGTTATAGGACTTTTTTCTGTCTAAACATTCATAGGATTGCACCCTAAGTCTGGATCCAAGCCTAAGCATGAACTGGATTGGGGCCAGTGTGTGTGCTTGTGTACGTATGTCATCCAATTAAAACAATCTTGGTCAATAAATCATATGAGTTTTAATCAGCTAATTAATTTAATCTGAATAAATTTGCATATTAACAACCATCTTTCTGGGGGGGAACGAGAGCTCTTCTTTTGGTGAAGGTGTTTTCTCCAGTGTAGGAGAGAAGGGGGAATACCTCCCCTAACTTGGTGCCTGCCACCTGCAGTTTAATATCAGGGCTTATAATAAATAAAAATAACTTTACTTTAAAAAAATGTGTTTCCTGATTAATCGAGGGATGCACTTTTAGTTGATCAGTAGGTGTTTAACTGATTGATCCAACCAATTAATCTAACCAATTAATCCACTCAATGATACAGCCCTACTTGTGATTAATTCCCATCTCACTCCAAGAGACTGAACTTGGCTTTTAATTTCAATTTGTCTGGCTTTGCCTTCCAGCAGTTATTTCTTGTTGTCTTTTCTTCTGCTAGATTAAAGGTCTCTAAAGATAATTAATTACTATAGCTGAAAAGCAAGGAAAATCTGAACCCTTACGGCAAATTACAGCCCAGTGTAAAATTGCAAGGAGTTGAAGCTAAGGTAAATCACAGCATGCCAGGTATAAAGTGAATGTGAATCACGGAGGTGGTTTCATCACCTTTAAGGCCTCCATTTAATCAGGGGAAGGATCTGTCCTACAAACCAGCATAATGTCAGCACTGGTATCTATGCAGTGCAAAAGCGGTGTTGACTCCACACCAAATTATTGCTAATTTCGAAGGTACCAGCTGTACTTCAAGCAACTTTCCCTCATTTGGATGCGCTGGAGTGAGTTGTGGCTCCCACAGATGCTGCCAGGGTATAAGGCATGGGTGCAGAACCTCAGGCCCAGGGGCCAAATCCAGCCCTCTGGGTGGGTGGGTCCCCAGTTAGCCATGCCCCTTTCTCCTGACCCCACCCCTTTCCTCTGATCATTGATTATTTGGTGGTTTCCCAGCTTCTGTGCATTTCCCTCCTCCATTCTAAAAGGGTGAAATACCTCTCCTAAGGCTTAGTTGCAGGCAGTAACTGCTTTAAGCTAAAATATGTGGATGTTTTGGGGATTTGGGGCCCTGTCCCCTTAACCTGAGGCACTGCCCACTACTGGAATGTGGCCCCTTAGAGCTTCTCTGAAATGTAATTCGGCCCTGGGGTTGAAAGAGATTCAGCATTCCTGGTCTAAAGGTAAACCCACCTGGCACATTTCTTAGGCTGGGACTGGGTAGTCATGTAGCCAAGGCCTGTGCTGCACAGCGACTGTTGCAACAATAGCCCTCCCATCAGTACTGATCTTGCTAGCGGGCTAACAGTGATCAGACCTTCCCACACTTGAACATGAGGATTGCAGGTGATCAGTTCAGCGTTCCAATTCAGAGTGCTAATTATACCCACAGACTGCAAGGTCTAGATCAGCCTTCACCAACCTGTTGCCCTCCAGTTATGTTAGACCACAACTTCCCCATCATTCCTAGCCAGCATGGCCCCGAACTCTGGTGCCCTCCAGAGGTGTTGATGGGAATTTTAGTCCAACACATCTGGAGGGCACCAGGTTGGGGAAGACTGGCCTATACATATCTAAACTCCTGGATGAATCAGCATGACTCATGATGCTGCACTGGCACAAGGTGTGAGCCCCTTGGACCCAATCCTAATCTATTTTTCATCTTGCACAGTCATAGGCCATAGGAAAATTGATTGAGAGCGCAGTCCTATGCATGTTTAGACAGAAAAAAGTCCTACAACTCCCAGCATCCCCCAGCTAGCCATGCTGGCTGGGGAATGCTGGGAGTTGTAGGACTTTTTTCTGTTTAAACATGAATAGGATTGCACCCTAAAATTGTTATCTTGTCGCTCTAGATTCTAGAGCCACCAACATACGGCAGCATATACCTGACATGGAAACTGTAGTGTGGGAGAGAAACTTCCTTCCTCCAGACTCTGGAACCAGTCAACCTCGCAGAGGAGAGAGCTGTGGAAACAGAGCTGTGTCCAAACTAAGCCGAAGAAAATGTCAGTACGATCCTGCAAAACATGTGAACTGACTCAGCCAGAAAGCACTTCATTTGAAGTGACATCTGGGGAGATGAAAGTTCTGCCTTTGTGATGTCACACTGGCACATGTATGTCACCTGCTGATGCTCTGAGTCATTATGATGACCGTGCATGACTATCCCATAGTGATCAAATATGTCCATTACCTATCTGGTAAAGCCTGTGTTTCGCATGCGAAAGGCCCCAGGTTTAATCCCCAGCATCTTCAGGTAGGATGAGAATAGTCTCCTCTCTGAAACCCTTGAGAGTCACTGGTAGTCATTGTAGACAATTCTGAACTAGATGGACCAATGGTCTGACTCACTATAGGGTAGCTTCCCATGTTCTCATCATATGATCATTCAGTTCTCAGCCTCTAAGCCCCAGAATCATCACAGCCCAGTTAAACAGCCAGTTCATTAAGGGTACAATCCTATGGGTTGCTCCCTCAATGCTCACAAGCCCCTGAACTTGGAGGCTTACGAGCATCCCAGGCAGAGCAAGAGAAGCAGAGGAGGCCAATCTCCTCCTCCCTGCTCCTCCCGCTCTGCATTTCTGCTAGACTCCCATTTGCAGCCATCTAGCTGGGGCGCTTCAGAGTGGGAGGGAAGAGGGCTGCAGAGGACACAGGATAGCTCATATCCTGGCCTCTGCAGTCTCCTCCCCTCCCTGCCCACCAGAATGCCCCTTTGCCCCCTCTCCGAGGTTGCTTTCCTGACCTTGGAAGGGCAACTGGAATGGTTCTCTCTGTGCTGGCCGCGATGGGAGAGAAGGCGGATTGGAGAGCAGATTCCCAGTTCCAAGGCCGGAGCTCTGTTTTTGACCTTGGATCTGAGATCCCGAAGTATCCTATAGCGCCCCCCCCCCTAGTTGATGTCTAGGGGCCATAGGATCACTCTCTAAAATTATTAAGTCCAAGACAAATCAAATCAAGCCCTTTTGATTACTGCCTGTAGAGGGACCAGGACAGAAGACAAGGGTGTCATTTAGATATTAATAAAATACATTGCCCTTAACTGATGTTACTCATGTACCTGAACCATTAATTATTTTATGTTATAGAATTTAAAATAATATGCATTAGTAAACCTTTTATTCAGGAGTCATCATGGGCAAAATAAAATAAAATATCAGGTAATTTTGAACTGTGTTCAATGGCATTTACTCACATGTAAGTATGCATGGGATTGCAGCATAAATGTTTGGGGAAAGAAACCAGTTGTTGAAAAGTGTTACATTTCCACATATTTAGAATTCAAAAGAGTAATGACAATTTTCTACTTTAAAAAAAGAAGTCTCCAGACTGAAACCACATCAAACTGGTCAAACTGTTTGTCAGGGATGGGGACTCGGACTCGAGGACTCGACTCGTGAGTCGGACTGAGTCCCCCCTCTGACTCGACTCGGACTCAAGTCCCAATATTTTTAATGGGACTCGAGACTCGACTCGGGACTCGAGACCAAGGACTTGTCAACATCCCTGGGCTGTTGACTAGTCTTCTGGCTGTGCCAGGAGCGCGATCACCGGTGAAGAGCGCATGGAAGCGAGGAGCGCCGCTGCTTGGCCACTATGGACAGCTACCAGGAGCGCAGCCCCAATGATGTGTTGAGATTTATTTTGATGTGTTGTTGTGGGGGGTTAGGGTTAGGGTCAGACATTTTGGGTTTGGCTGCCTCTGCCTGCCTGTTTGGGGTTTCCTGCCTCCTCTGCCTGCCTGGTCTCTTCTTAACCAGTTCCACAGTTTGAATTGTCCAAGACAAAGGCCCCTGCCTGCCTGCTTTGGGGTTCCCTGCCTCCTCTGCCTGCCTGGTTATTTTGGGTTTGTCTGCCTAGTCTGTTCTTGCCAAAATCAGTTGCAGAGTTTTGAAATAAAAAGGCACACTTGTGCCTAGAATTTATTTAAGCCACACATCTGAAGTAGCCTTATTTTGTTGGGGGGAAACCCCATTGATTTTAATAGGGACTCGTGGAGCCAGTTTTGGGAGTGACTCAGGACTCGTGACTCGTGAGTCACCATTTTGGACCAAGGACTTGGACTCGGACTCGAGACTCGGGTCCAAAGACTCGTGACTCGACTCGAGACTCGAGACCAAGGACTCTTCAACATCCCTGCTGTTTGTGAGCAGCACTGTTATTTTAGCTAGCTCTAAACTTTGATTTGACGTGAGTCATGGGGGAGTGATGAACGAATTTCCCCCAAGTGAATTCGTTATTTCCTCAGAAAGTAACACATTCATTCATGTAATCTCGGATGAGAGTTCTCCTTTAACTTGAGTACTTGTTCTGTGCAGATGAGTTTTTCTGCATGCACAATATCAAACTGCATCTTGGGAGCTTTAGAACAGTTTGGAATCACATAATGTATTCAGTGGTCATGTGTCACTGCGTTATGTACCCTTTCCTGATTGGTTTCTATGTGGCCTTTCCACATAATGTTTATTCACTGTCACCAATCAGTATATGGAGGAGAGAGAGATGGGTCAGTTTATGGAAGTGTATACAACCTATGTGGCTGTTTCTTCAAACATTATTGGTTTGTGGAAAGAGTTCAAATGCCAATGTTTCCCTAAAGGGTTAAAGTAACATCATAACATTTCCTCCAGAAAGAAAAGGGCTAAACCAACCAACTCAGTACATGTGCAGGAATGTCATAGTTTAGATACAGACTGTGCGTGTTCCAGAGCTTGCAATCTCTTCCAAAAATTAATAATAGATTCATAAGACAGTGTTTCAAGCTAGCTAAAAAGGTGATATGAATATTATATATAAAATATATTTTATTTATATAGAACATATAGAGGTATACAGTACATTTCATATGTATCAATTATTTAATAGATTTCATAGATCATAGAGTTGGAAGGAGTCTACAAGGCTATTGAGTCCAGTTCATATAAGAAAACTGTAATATTTTATTTTATTTATGTTTTTCTTTTGTTTTTTGTTTTGATTTAATGAAACTCATGATAAAAAGATAAAGGGAAAAAATCTATTCCAAAATTAATGGATTCATAAGACAGTGATCCAAGCTCACTAAAAAGGTGAGCCTTACAAATGTACAAGTTTTGACCAATCAGCTGAGTAATTACAAAATTTGGCGGCATCACTAGTCATGGGTGGCACATGATGTAATGTCCACATAACACATGGGCAGAAATCAATGTCCACACACAGTTAATTATACCAATGTTTGCAGCATATCTGAAATGAATTTGCTTTCCCCTAAAGCAAATATTGATGTTGAATATTTGTCAGATATTGTTTGACTATTCCCATTTTTGCTGCATATTTCGCATGTGGAATTGTCATCTAGTGATATTTGATTGTTAGTATTTGTAATATTTCATAAGTGACACGTATAGTAATTAATATTTGGTAGCATTTTGCAGTCAACAGCTTGCTTGTTTATATACTTTCTATCCTGCTTTTCTATCCTGTTGTAGCCTCAAGGCAGTGTACAACACAATCATATGTTAAATACAATTCTAACCATCCAGGTGAAACAGCAAACAGCAAACTAATGGATACAAACATAAAACCAGCGGATAAAAGGCAATTGAGAGATTGCACATACCTCTAAAAGCTGAAGATGCCAGACAGATTTTGCCTTGCACCTGAAGTATGAAAGTATTGGTGCCTGGTGAACAAGAGGGAGTATTTCTTCACATACCACATGGTACATAGCTAAACTGTGGAATTTGCCTCCACAAGATGTAGTAGTGATGGCTGCCAAGTTGGATGGCTATAAAAAGGGATTAGACAAATTCATGGCGGATAAAGCTATTAATGGCTACTAGCCATGGTGGCAGTATATCGCCCCCAGGATCAGAGGCACTATGTCTCTGAACACCAGTTGCTGGGTAACATGAGCAGTATGGTGCTGTTGCGCTCATGTCCTGCTTGTGGCTTCTCATAGACATCTGGTTAGCCATAGCGGGAATAGAATGCAGGACTAGAAATCTGCAATGAATTCAAATGGGTTTGGATTTCTTTGAATTCGACCTCTGAATTCTGCAGCGGACCGGCTTTTTCTGAGTTGCACAGATTCTGCCAACTTGCAGACTGGTATTTTACTTTTAGGAGGGATTTGTGCAAATTAGCATAAATACACATTAGCACAAGTGGAACAAAATCCTCATACATCCCTAAAGGGGGGACGACGATGCTGTCAATGAGCAGACAATGGAATAAAAGACGCCTGATAATCTGCAAAACACAGAATGAACTAAAACAAAATCTCTGCAGCCACAGCCAAATGACATCAAGGGATATGGCCCCACCCCCTGACACACACCCCTTTCCCTTTTTTTTCTTGCTCTCCATGCTAGAAGGATGCATGGAGTTCTGTGCCTCCTCCCTGCATAGTGAAAGGGACTCAGCTGGCAGCAGGAGGAACAGCAGCTCATCCCGACACTAGCAGGCTCCCTAGCTTTGTGCATCTCCCAGCGCCTCCCTGAATGCTGGGCAAAGCCACTCAGCCCACACCAGGGAGAGTAGCAGCAGCTCTTCCTGGAATGGGCCAAGTCAGGCTGCCCTGCATCCCCTGTTATTATTTATTGTTATTTATTTAAATTATATTTATCCCACTCAGCTTAAAAAGGCCGAAAAAGTAGCTTACCACCAATCAGCAAAAAGACAGTGCTGGCTGCAGGCTTACAATCTAAAAAGAGATGACACACAAGGAAAAAGGGATGTGGAGGGTAGAGGAAAGAAAGAGGTCTGTCCTGCCACCCCAAATCCCTGCTGTTATCTCTAATCTTAAATTGGGGATAACAGCAGAGGATGCCATCTGAGGGAATTCCTCCAAGGGGTGGAGCTTGGAACCTAAGCTGTGCTCCCTGGAGGAATCCTAAAAGACTCCACGGGCTAGATTGGTGAGCCTCACAGGCCAGATTAGGTCCATGGGCCAGAGGTTCTGCACTCCTGCCTTAGAAGGTTCTGGAGAATGTCAAAAGCATCCTTATTCCAGAAAGCTCAAGAAACACTGAGAAAGGTGGTTTTAATGTGCTACTGTTGTGTTGTTTTATGGGTCATTTACAGTTTTGATCATGACTTTACTGTTTTATTTGCATTCGGTAACCCACCTTGTAGTCCCGTAGGTTTGGAGAGGGGCAGGGTAGCAACTGAACTGAAAATGTGAGTCAATGGATCATTGTTGTGTCCGTCAAGCTGGGGGGGGGGGGAGCAAAGCTTAGAGATGTTTTAGAAGTTGGAAGCCACAGGGGTTTGTTGTTGCAGAAATAAAAGAAAAAAAGAAAAATACCATGTCAAAAAGAGTCCCCTCCTACTAAATTATGGGGAAGGAACAGACTCAGGAAAGAGAAAAATAGGATTTATTTATTTATTTAAAATATTTCTAGGCCACCTTTCAGGGCAGGAGCCCCTCACTCACCCCGTGACTTACAGCAATGAAATCTTCCAGGGTTGAGATTGAAGTAGGGATGCTATACTGTTGAGATGAATTCAGGAGTTTGGAAGACAGAGGAAGGAAGGATGAGGGCTGGTTTCGTTGGAACTTCTTCCAAAATTGTTTGATGAGAGAGAATACAACTCACACAACAGTGCCTTTTAGTTTGGAGGGGCCCATTCCCCATAGACAAAAATAGCTGGCAAACGGCTTGAATGTTGATTGTTTCACTGCGGCCCTTCCCTTGCTACAAGCGATGTTTTAGCAATTATTCAAGCCGCTTCTGAGAGAGAGAGAGAGAGAGGAGGGAGGAGGAGGGAAGCAAGAGCAACTCAACTACAACCTGAGCGACTCAAACCTTCTGCAAGAAGGTGCTCTATTTCCCCATTCCTACTGATTCTGTTTGGCACATCTGGTTGCCTGAGATAATACATCGCACTGGCTCCAAAAGCTATAATCAGACGTTTCAGGGTGTGTAAGCTGGGCACCAACTATGTGTCAAGATAAGCTTCGACATTCTTCTCCCCTCCAGAAGGCAAAAAGGCCCAGGAAAACCCAACCTAGGTTTGGAAGAAGGTGGAAGAATGCGGAGATGATCCCCTTTGGTCCGAAGGCTAGTTTCTCCCAGCAAAATACTGTGAGACAAATGAGAGAGGATTTGTAAAGGTAATTCTTCTTCACCACCACCCCTCCCACCATGTGTGTGTGTGTGTGTGTGTGTGTGTGAGAGAGAGAGAGAGAGAGAGAGAGAGAGAGAGAGAGAGTCGCACAAGCAATGTAAGTGTTAATGCTGTTGTCTTGAAAAGGTGATGCCTGTCAGAAATAAATCATCCCTTGCCTTTTAGCTGTGATGATAATTACATAGTGCTTTAACTATCTGCACAAACTGTCAAGGGAAATATATTGTGAGCAAAAATAATAATAATAATAATAAAAAAGAAACCCTCTAAGCTGGCTAGCAGGGAGATGTTATGGTGTCTCAATCCAGTCAGGTACAAAAGAACTTTGTCTAGATTTATGTAGAGACAGGAACAATGTGGGGTAAGTTGCATGTCCTTTCTTGTCCATCAGAAGACACTTAATGCAGTTGTATAATCTTAATGGTTTTTTTCTTTCTTTTTTAAATTCAAAGAGAAATTTGAAAAGCCTCAAGGTCTGCGAAACTCAGGGGTTGGTTAATCCCCCCCCTCAATGACAAAGATAAATGAGACAAAATGCTTTAAAAAAAATTGCAAACATGAGCTGAACTATTAGTATATCTCCCGTTTAAAAAAACCACACACAATGCCATTAATGCTGTGATTTACATAGCACTTTAACTTTGGGAATACTTTACAATCCTTGTTGCATTTCATTTCATTTCATTTCATTTCATTTATTCCATGTATATACCGCCCCACAGCCGAAGCTCTCTGGGCGGTTCACAATAGTTTATACATAAAAACAACAATAAAAGCATACAAAATAGTTTAAAAAATTAAAAACCAAATGTAAAAACACAGTTTAAAATAACAGTCCAAAAGCCAATAAAACTGAGCCTACAGGTGACAACCCCCCCCCCCCTGTGCTATTCCAAGCTCCTTACTATTAAATGCCTTGGCACAGAGGGAAATCTTAACCTGGCGCCGAAAAAATAGTAAGGTTGGCGCCAGGCGGGTCTCAGTGGGGAGCTTATTCCATAATTGGGGGGCTACCACTGAGAAGGCCCTCCTCATTGCCACCAACCGAGCCTCTCTTGGAGGTGGCAGTCGGAGGAGGGTCCCAGATGTTGAGCGTTTCCCTTCACAACAACTGTGTAAAGTATATTACTGTTTCCGCCCATTGTACAGAACGGAAGCTTTGGCTACTAAGGGCACAATCCTAAGCCCCCCATGCTGGCTGGGGCATGCTGGCTGGGAGTTGTAGGACTTTTTTTCTGTCTGGATTTGCATAGGATGATGCCCTAATTCAGGGCTCTCTAACCTTGGGTCCCCAGATGTTGCTGGCCTACAGCTCCCAGCATACCCAGCCAGCATGGCTAATGGCAAGGGATTCTGGGAGCTGTAGTCCAGCAACATCTGGGGACCCAAGGTTGGAGAGCCCTGCCCTAATTAATTGTGACTTAGCCATGGTCTTACAGTGGGCAGATTCAAATGCGCAGAGATTGCACAGTGGCCAGATACTGTGAAAATGTTTTTAAGGTGTGTGCGGGGGGGGGGGGCGTTTAGTGGTCAGGAAATGGTGAATATTGCCAACTTTACAGGCACATTTTAACAGCTGCCTATTTAATGACCAAATAATACGGTTATAAGCCATCACATTCAATGCTGTTGAGATGAGTTTATCACAGTTGTAGGTACCTATATATCTGAATTAAAAAAAGAAAGACATGTAGGAACTAGGAACTGATCAAAGTAAATAAAAAAAATATAGAACTTCAATAAGCTGGACCTGCAACAAAATGTTGCAGTGCAGAGAGCTGCTGTTCAGAATCACAGCCACATATTCCATCAGCCACCATCTAAGTTTTCTGCCCACCCTTAGTACAGGGGTGGGGAACCTCAGGCCTGGGGCCAGATTTGGCCTTTCTAGGTTCCTCAGTTGGCCACGCCCCCTATCCCCAGGCCACACACCATTTCCCCTGACCATGGATTGTTTGGTGGTTTCCTGGCTTTTGTGCAGGTCCCCCCCCCCCTAAATGGGTGAGATGCCACTCCTAAGGGTTAGCTACTGGCAGTAAGAGCTTGAAGCTAAAATATTCTGGTATTTTCTTTTATGTTTTATTTTATTTTTGGCCCCACCCATTTTGCTTTTGGCCCCATTCCCTTTGCCTTTGGGCCCCCCAACCCTGGAATGTAGGGGGGGCCCTGAGAGCTTCTCCAAAATTAAATATGGCCCTCAGGCTGAAAGATGTTCCTCACCCCATGCCCTAGTAAGTCGGTATTCCTTGGCCACTGAGCATGCCCAGTCCTCGTTGGGATTTTTCAGGATTTTTTCCTGCCTTAGGGGTATATTCTAAAAAATGTTTTTGGTACCCATTTATTTATTTATTATATTTATATCCCACCTTTTTCCTGCAAGGAACCCAAGGTGGCTTACTGGCTTACATAATCCTCCTCCTTCCTATTTTATCCTCACAACAACTCTGTGAGGTAGACTAGGCTGAGAGTCAGTGACTGGCCCATAATCACCCTGTGAGCTTCATGGCTGAGTGGGGATGAGAACCCGGATCTCCCGAGTCCCAGTCCGACACCTGAACCACTATGCCACACTGGCTCTCTGCAAATCTTGGTGTTCCCCCAAGCTTGTTGATACTTGATTTGTGCATGGATGGTACTGTTTCGGCTACCGTTGGGAGGAGCTGAAAGCTGTATGTGGCTGCCCCATGTGGTGAACCACTGAACTGCAGGTGACAGCCATCTCAGTGAAGAACCTTCTGGACTAACTCTGCCACCCAGGTTGACAATTGGATCTTTCTGGGCAAGAAGGGGGTATAAAGGCCCCCCCTTCTCCAGCTAAGCTTTGCTCACACAACAAGATCTACAACATAGCCCCAGCTGCTAGATTAGTCTGGGGGACTGTGTGTGTGGCACCTGGCTGAGCAAGTAACTTTTCATCCAGCCAGGGCAGCCAGCATGGCCAATTGGGAGTGATTGTGGGAGTTGTAGCCCAAAACATCTGGAGGGTACCAGACTGTCTATAGTTGAGCTTGGGGCAGGGATGGGGACTCGAACTCCAGGACTCGACTCATGAGTCGGACTGTCCCCCCTCTGACTCGAGTCAGACTCGAGTCCCAATATTTTTAATGGGACTTGAGACTCGACTCGGGTCTCGAGACCAAGGACTCGAGTTCCTCAAATGCAACATGGATAGGTTTTAGGACGTACAGCAAGTTTATTTTTTAAAATCATTTTCCTAAAATGCAACCTTTCAGACATTTTGGGTTTGGCTGCCTCTGCCTGCCTGGTTGGGGTTCCCTGCCTCCTCTGCCTGCCTGGTCTCTTCTTAACCAGTTCCACAGTTTGAATTGTCCAAGACAAAGGCTTCTGCCTGCCTGTTTTGGGGTTCCCTGCCTCCTCTGCCTGTCTGGTTATTTTGGGTTTGTCTGCCTGGTCTGTTCTTGCCAAAATCAGTTGCAGAGTTTTGAAAGAAAAAGGCACACTTGTGTCTAGAATTTATTTAAGCCACACATCTGAAATAGCCTTATTTTGTTGGGGAAAACCCCCATTGATTTTAATAGGGACTCGTGGAGTCAGCTTTGGGAGTGACTCGTGAGTCACCATTTTGGACCAAGGACTTGGACTCGAGACTCGGGTCCAAAGACTCGTGACTCGACTCTTGACTCGAAACCAAGGACTCTTCAACATCCCTCGCTTAGGGTAGGCATGCAGAAGCATGCATGTTCTTGCTCACCTATGGGCACCTAGCTGAATTGGAGAGCCCATCTCCTTAATTCCAGGATAATAATATTAATATCTAATGAAAATCACGTGGAATTTGTATTTGGATCATCTAATTAAAGGCAGACTAAGATAAATTTGATCTGGAGATGGAGAAGAGTCATTCAGTTTCAACTCAACAAAATGAGCAACTTTTGCCTCTGTGGTTTGCCAGATTGTGAGAGAGGCTTGCCTGGCTAGTGATACGTTGATACTTAGAGCTTCAGGTTAATTAGGGATTGGGAAGCATCCCATGTTCCATGCCGCCAGGAAGCCAACTTTGAAGGTTACCTCCTTTGGCATCCAAATAATGGTTGGGGGAGGGAGAGGGGAGAAATAATGTTCCCAAGCTGGGCTGTGCAATGAAGCATTTCTCCTCACACAAGCACCCACCACCACCACCAATAAAGAATGAGGAGGGACTGCAGAGACCCTAAGAATAGAGCTCGGAATATGACATACACTCAACTCATACACTGGAGTGTGTTGACATCCATTCTTTTCCCCTCCACCTGTTCAAAGCAGTCCCTGTCATCACATTCCATGAAGGTAAGGAAGAACCCACGCTCAGACCTGCCAAACTGAAAGGATTCCACAAACAGGGCTATTTTCTTTTGAATCATATGCCCCTGGGCAACTTACATTCCTTCTGGTCAGTTTCAGCTCCTGTCTGTGTTTTTCTACTGAGGTTTCCTCCCATAGGCAGGGAAGCAAGAGGAGTTCGCAAGCCCTGAGCTGCCAGATCCAAAGCAAAGCAGCACAATCCTATATATGTCTACTCAGTAATAAACCCCAGGGTCTTCAATGGGATTTACTCTCAGGTGAGTACAGGATTGAACGTAAGAGCCCTATTGGATCAGACCAAAGGGCCATCTAGTCCAGCATTCCATTTCCCACAGTGGCCAACCTAGTGTAGCCACTGAGTCCCCCCCCCAAGAGGAAATGCATCACCAAAAAAAGATAACAAAAAAGGATACCAATTTGCATAAATTCATAGATTTCATAGATCATAGAGTTGGAAGGAGCCTACAAGGTCATCAAGTCCAACCCCCTGCTCAATGCAGGAAACTAGAGGAGGGATCTCCCATCCAAGTAATGACCAGGCCTGACCTTGCTTAGCTTTCCACACTCAGACAAGCTCAGCCATAAGCAAGACTTGAACTGGACAGCCCTTCAAATACAGGATACCTTCAAATAGAGGCCTGTCCTCTGTAGAAGAGGATACATGGCCACCCTAGGCCAACCAAATGTCTATGGCAAGGCTCTCCAACTTTGGGTCCCCAGATGTTGCTGGACTACAGCTCCCAGAATCCCTTGCCATTAGCCATGCTGGCTAGGTATGCTGGGAGCTGTAGGCCAGCAACATCTGGGGACCCAAGGTTGGAGAGCCCTGGTCTATGGGAAGCCCTCAAACAGGACATGAGTGCAATAGCACCTTCCAATTGATGGTTCCCAGCAACTGGTATTGAGAGGCATATGGCCTCCTATTCCAGAGGTATGAAGAATGAAGGTTTTTAGAATGGAAATAAATTTCATCAGAAAAGCTCCCAGGATTCTCCTCTGTGAATTTCAGTGCTGAATATTCTTTAGATGACTGAATATTCGGCAGATATTTGATCTTTGGCCTAGCATATCACATGCACAAAAAAAAATCCGTGTCACTAGAATTTAACAGTAACTGACATGTCGCAATTAGGATTTGACAGTATCTGTAAGTAGCCATGCAGCAGCAATCAGTATTTGACATCTGCCTTGCAATAGAAGTTAGTAAATTTAATATTACCTTCATTTATTCCTTTAAACCTGTGATTTTCAGTGTCAGATTTCAGTGCCAGGCTTTCTGAGGACAAATTTTGAGATCAAAATCTGAATGTCCAAATATTCAAAATCTCATATCAGCACTAAAGATTTAGAATTTAGAGCAGGCAAAAGTCATAACCCATGGTTTAGTTTTAATACATTATTCATTGTCACCTTTCTATCCTGCCCTTTGTCCAAGGAGCTCAAAGTGATACACATACAGAATCTAGATATGGGGAGTGGCACTTCTCTCCCATGAGCCTAATCTGGCCCATCCAGGCTCCGGCTCCTTCCGTGGGCCCTGGCCTTGCCCAACCCCAACCCCCAGAAGTCTCAGGGGCTTGGGAAGTGGGGGGGGGAACCCCCCTGTTATTTCCAATGACTGATTGCAGATGACTGATTGCAGATAACAGAGAGCCAGTGTGGCGTAGCGGTTAGAGTGTTGGACTGGGACTCAGGAGATCCAGGTACTAGTCCCCACTCTGCCATGAAGTTCACTGGGTGACTTTGGGCCAGTCACGGACTCTCAGCCTGACCTACCTCACAGGGTTGTTGTGAGGATAAGATGGAGAGGAGGAGGAGGAGGATTATGTAAGCCGCCTTGGGTTCCTGGCAGGAAAAAAGGTGGGGTATAAATATAATAAATAAATAAATAAACAAACAGGGGGATTCCCCACCACAAGCCCCCTGGAGGCTTGTTGGGGGCATGGGGAGGGGGCAGGGAGAGTAATTCCCCTGTGTTATCCCCGATGAATTATATGTGATTCCCCCAATGATAAGGGGATTCCCCTTAACACACTGCTCTCCTTCCCAGTTGAGATGGCAATCGGTGTGTTCAGTGCTTCACCAGTGCTGTGTCTTTCCCCATTGGGGAGGACGTGGCATAAGCAAACCGGCCCCAGCTGAGGCTGTGGCTGGAGCACTGCAGCCCAGCCATGGCTTTGCCTAGGGCTGCTTCACTCTATATGCACCTCTCCCTATTGCGGGGATGCAGAATGGGCACAGCATCCCCGAGCCAGACATGAAGGGCCAACTGGACCTCTAGCCCAGTGTTCTCCCTCCAACCTCGGGTCCCCAGATGTCCTTGACCTACAACTCCCAGCATGCCCCAGCCAGCTACGCTGGCTGGGGCATGCTGGGAGTTGTAGGCCAAGAACATCTGGGTTGGAGGACACTGCCCTAGCTGGAGCTTCATGCTGGGGCTGCTTCACCCTCACGATGCTTTCCCCCTTGGGGAGTGAAGCCTTTGTGGCCTGAAACAGTGGCTCTCAGGGAATCTGATAAAGGACCATTGGTTCAGCTGCCTGCTGTAGGAGTGTGTACAGTAATACCTTGGATTGAGAGCATAATTCGTTCCGGAACCGTGCTTGTAATCCAAAACACTCTTATATCAAAGCGAGTCTCTGGCGGGTGTGAGCGGGGCCAATTTCGGCCCGCTCCGCCCGCTCGAGGGGAGCGGTTACATCCCTACGTGACTACTTGTCTTGCAAGACGTTGCTCGTTTATCAAGTCAAAATTTATTTTAAAAAATTGCTTGTCTTGCAAAACGCTCTCAGACCAAGTTACTTGAAATCCAAGGTATTACTGTATTTCCTTCCAGTCAGGCCCAGTGCAAGGCAATTTGGTGCCCTAGGCAAGATCAGATATTTAGCGCCCCCCCCCCCCGTTCCCACTTGAGCCCTCCCTCCCTCCAGCCCTATGCCCATTATGAAATAAATTTCCCTCCCTGGGAACTGCTGAGCCCCATAGAAAAACTTTGTGGACTTTGAGACTTTTCCTTTGTGTTCACGAGGAAAGCAAAGAGGCAACATCAGCCCAGCTATGCCAGGAACTCCCAAGGGCCTTCTCCTACTCCATATATATGTAAAAGCCTGTCTCCTCCTGCAGGCAGCACAAGGGATATGAAAAAAGGATGTGAGAGAGGTGTGGTGGCGCTACCTGTGAGGAATAGAGACAAAAGGGCGTCTTGCAGCCTGTCCTACCTCGCAGGGTGGAGGTGCAGAGACACCGGTTTGACTCGTACACCTTCTGGGTTGCAGGGGGGGGAATGCATGTAGTAGAAACATAGCAAAGAGAGAGCCCGTGGATCATCTGGTTCAAATTTAGGAGGGGATTTACGAAACTTGCTACTTCCCCTCCTCTCTCTATCACTTTGTTGCAATATTTCTTTATCAGAATAATGTATATTATCCTGTCTTTCCCTTTACCAGCCTAGTGCTCAAGGCAGACAACAATATTCAAAGTACAGTAAAGAAAACATCAACAGCTCAGGGCACAATCCTAAACACGTTGAGGCAGAAAAAAGCCCCGCAACTCCCAGCATTCACCAGCCAGCATGGCTGGCTGTTGGAACGCTGGGAGTTGTGGGGCTTTTTTCTACCTCAACGTGCATAGGATTGCGCATGGCTGGCTGGGGAATGCTGGGAGTTGTAGGATTTTCCCCCCCTCCAAACACGCATAGGATTGCATCCTAAAACCATTTAAAACCAAAACACAGAAACAGCATGGTAAATAATTAAAACATTGGAGCCCCAGCTAGCTTAAAATACCTTTCCCTCCCTCCCTGGTTGCTGGAAATAACTGCTTTCAGGGGACCTTGAGCTGAGGAACCTGAGGCTCCCGCGAGGGAGGGAAGGCGAAGGAGGTGTTTGCAGGTGCATCCTTGAGAGGGAAGGCGAAGGAGGTGTTTGCAGGTGCATCCTTACAGCCGCCCACCAGCCTCCCATCATTGGCCCCTGCCCGCCTCCCCTCCTCCAGTCTGTAGCCTTCTCTGCCTCTTTTGATGCTGGTTGTGAGGAGGAGCCTGCCTGCTGCTGTTCCTGGTAACGAGCTGGAGGAGAGAGAGGGAGGGGTGCGCTTCTTTCGCCTTCCCTTCCCCGCCACAGGACATGATTGGTAAAACAAACTTGGTAAAATACGTGATGTATTTTTTTCCCCCCAAGGCATTTCTGGCGCCTCCTTTAGCCCAGCGCCCTAGGCAGCCGCCTAGTTGGCCTAATGGTAGCACCGGCCCTGCTTCCAGTATGTTCCACTTGTATATTTGTAGACAAAACAGATATTGCAAAGGCAGCATAAGTCTCCAGTGCTTTCTCATCCAAAGGGAATGAACCCTGGAATACTATCCCCAGACTTCATTGCTTGGGAACAAGGGCGGTGCTAGTTACCGAAAAGATCTGGGGCTCAGGCCCACAGGACAAAAATAATAATTAAAAAATGCACAATTTGCATATGCTAATTTACATATGCTCTAAAATCTGTGTGCGTGTGTCTTTAAAGGCCCCTGTCTCCTAAGCATACCCATATTTGTAAACAAAGGTGTGTGGACAGGGGAGAGGAGGGCATTTGATTTCAGAAAAAATCTCAGGCAGAAAGATTCAAGGGGGGGAGCAGCAAGAGGTGAAGCACATGTGGGCAAAATGCCAGCCAATCCAGGGGGATCAGATGCAACAGGGATCATCAGGGCCCCCATACTTTTATTTCAGCCAGTGCCCATGGACAGCAGGGTGGTGGGGCAGATGGCCTCCCAGGGAATCAGGGCTCCAAATGAAAGATTTGGGGCTCCAGCCCTAGTGGGTCACCCCCTAACACTGCCTCTGTTTGGGGAAGTGTGGAGCACATATCTATCCATCTGTCTGTCTGTCTGTCTGTCCACCCACCCACCTATCCTGTTCCAGGTAGTTGGAGGATGGTGTTATAAAGGATACTGGAAGCCCCATCCTCTGCCCTGAAAATTGCCCTGAGATCCTTCTCTCTCTCTTCCAAGATTTTGCCAGGTTCATACCACTCACTTGGAAGTACTGTATATCTTTGCAACAATGAGGGCTAGAAAATTGCTCTTTAGAAAGAGGCTTTGAGAAAAACAAATTCTGCAACTTTTCTGTGCTCGTGAATTGTGACAGTACACACAGCGCCCATCTCATACCATCCCCATGGCTGGGCTGCCTTGTACTGCTGGGCAGAAGCTTGTCTAGATTATTAAACATTCTCACGCATGGATGCTCTCCCCAAGACATGCATGGAACCTGCTGCAGGTGTGGATTATACGTCCTGCTCTGTGCCTGACACAGTTATTGTACTACGTTACAGCCCGCCTCCCTCGTGTGTCAGCTGTCAGTCCTGAATCATGAGATGAGAGGGGAGGTCTCTCTTCCTCCCTCATCTTCACCACAGGGCGCAAGGCGGGATATGGGCCATACTTTGGAAACGGCGGAAATGCCTCCTCTTTAATTGCACCTCTAAGTCAACACGAACCCAGCAAGCATCTGGTGTTCTAATTAATCCCCACTCATTCGCTTTAAATGTTATTAACTCGCGAGTTGCTGGATTGAAATAAAAGGGCACATTCTGCAAAGCATCGATGATGATCAATTAGCACAGAAAGTTTTTGTTTGTTTGTTTTTAAGGTTCAGCAGATGGGCCACGATCAAGACTTTTCTCTTTGAAAGGCACTTCTGTGTTGGCATTTTTCATTTGCTACTGATCACTTTCCACTGTGTGTTTGTGTGTGTTTGTGTCTTTTTATTGCTAGGGATATTTGCATGAAACCCATTTCCTGCTGTTCCCCCTTCCCACTTCAAGTCATAATCCACTGTTTGTGATATTATAGTTTCCATGGCAACCACTTGAATGCTACAGAAGGCTATGAGGGGGTTCAGGTAGGAGGTTGGATAGATCTATGCAGCTGGTGAGAACGGCTGGTGGGGCTGGGGGTGGGGAGAAAAAATCCATAGTATTTTTTTCTCCCCTTAGCAATGATCATTAGCATTGTGGCAAAGCACTTAAAGTATCTTTCAACACAGAACAAGTGGGAAAGGAGAGGTTGAGAGAGGGCCGGGCCTTTCTGCCTTCCTTTTATACCCAAAAGCAGGGAAGTATTTTATGTGTTTCTTTCATCTGGAATCACAAAAGATGCTGCGTAAAAAGGACCAGGGAGAGTGTTGTACTCTGCACCGAGAAAATGAAGGAGCGGGCCCCCTGGATCCAACCTTCTAGGGGATGTGTGGAGGGGTCTCCCATTGAACTAAATGGCCAGGTAAATGGCATTGTGCTGCACCTGGCACGATAGAAAGCTGACTGAGGGCCAGAGGAGGGAATGGGGGGGGGGAAGAGGTCTGGAGTGGGCAGGGAGGAATTGTGGAAGGAGTCTTCTGTGGTGTCGTGGATTCTGAAACAGATAGATGTGGGATTAGAGGGAAAAATGTCTTCTAAATTGATTCTGTAGGTCAGTGATGGCGAACCTTTTTGAGCCCGAGTGCCCAAACTGCAACACAAAACCAACCTATTGATTTCAAAGTGCCAACACTGCAATTAAATCTGAATTAAACCTGTTTTTAAACTCAGCAATTAAACGTGTGTGTGTGTGTGAGAGAGAGAGACCTATGGCTCGCGTGCCCACAGAGCGGTCCCTGCGTGCCAGCTGTGGCACGCGTGCCATAGGTTCACCATCACTGCTGTAGGTGTTCCAAGATGTCTCAGCTCCAGGGGCTTCTGGACGAAACTGATTATTTGGCTCCATTCCAATCTGCTTCCATTTTGGAATGGAAACTGCTGCCTTGGTTGCCTACTAGATGAACTGTGGGAAATGCTACCTTCTGGATTCTTCCAGATCTCCCAACGGCTTTGCCTTTGAAGACAGTCCGGACGTTTAATTGGTGCAAATGACAGCGGCTACACTTTAGTCTGGCACTTGCAGGTCAGCTCCATTGGCTTCCCCATTTGCTTCTGAGCTCAATTCAAAGTGCTGATCCTTGCCTTTAAAGCCCTAAAGGACTGAGAGGATCAGGTTACCTTAGAGACTGCATGCTCCCATATAGGCCTGCCTGTGGGAATTAAGGTCAAATGTCAGGCCTTGCTCTTGGTGTCATCTAAGGAGATCGAGTGAGTGAGCAAGAGACAGAGCCTTTTCTGTGGTGGTGCCATGATACTTGAATGCTCTTCCTGTTTCAATTTGTTCCCTCCCACTTGACTTTGTTGTCAAGTGTTGGCTGCATTACGGTATGTTCTTTGTTATTGCTTTTAGAAACGGATTGTTGCATTTGCACCTTTTATTGATTCTAGTATGGTTTTATGATTATGCTGTATGATTATATAGTACAATAGCAGGATATTATTATTAGTGCTGTGCCAAACCCTGCCCCCTATTTTATGGAATGTTTTCTCTCCCTGCAAAAGAGGCATTGTTTTTTCTGCCTATTTTGCAGTCAGTGGGAGAATTTTGAATTATTTTCTCCTTGGGGAGGGGGACAGGGTTTCCATATACCTTTTTAAGTTTAGGAGGTAGATGAAGGATCTTCTTTCTATTTTTTTCTTTTTTAATTTAAAAACTCCCCATACACTTGCAGCAGCACCAGACTTTTACAGAGAGGCTTCTCCAACCCAACAGCACTTCTTGAACTTCCATGAGACCATGGGACGTCACCCTCATTCATAGGCATTCAGAAAGAGCTCCAGATCTGCAGAAGCCTCTCTACAAAGAGTCCCAGGCTGCTGCAAGCAAGAACAAAAGGCTTGCAGCCCAGCAGGGGTTTCTGAATGCCTCTCTGCAAAGAGCTCTGTGCTGCTGCAAGCAAGAACAGAGTTTTTCTAAAGCTATAAAAGCCCTGTTTGTTCTTGCTTTGCAGAGAGGCTTCTGCAGGCCGAGAAGTGCTTCCTGAACACCTGTGAGAGAGGGAGAGGTCACATGGTCTCATGGGAGTTCAGGAAGAGCTGCTGGCCAGAGAAGCCTCTCTATAAAGTGTGTTGGGCTGCTGCGAGTGCGGGGAGTGTTTCTAAAGTTAGAAAGAAAGAAAGAAAGAAGATCGTTCTGCCATCACTTACACTTAAAAATGAAGTGGAAATCCTCTCCCTCCTCCCCAAGGAGAACATTATTTGAAATTCTCACCTCCACAGTCTCTTTCGCCAGAGTTTTCATTTTGCACCCTGTCCCCACAACTGCTGAAAATTGAAGAATTGAAATATTTGGTACAGCAGTGTTGTTGTTGTTGTTGTTATTAAAAACATGGCTCCAGAATTAGAGAAGGTTAACAGGCAGTCAGTGCTTTTTTTCTGGAGAAAAAGGTACCGGAACTCTTGGATTACATTTCCTCTGGAGTAGATGGCGATTAAATTGTAATCCAATTAATAGAAGAAAAGGTGCTGGAACTCAGTTCCAGTGAGTTCCACCAGAAAAAAAGCCCTGCAGGCAGTGCTACGAGAGAGGTAGTTAAGAAAGGGGCAGCAATCAGGAAGGGTGACCAAGGGTCAAGGAGAAAATACTTAACAGGAGTATACGACTTTAACAGCAGATGCTGCTCAACATGGAGGATGGTGGTGGAAAAAGCAGCCTGTTCCAAAATTCTCTCTTCCACACAACTAATATAATAAGCTCAAGAGCTCTTTAACTTCCTTTGCATAGGGACTGGAGAGTGGAAAAGAAAGTGTGTGTGTGTGTGTGTGTGTGTGTATAGACAAAATATAAAGAGAAAGGCTGAAGTTATAGGATAATGGGGTAAAAAAGGACAGGAAGAGGAGTATAAATGCAGAATTTTCCAGCAGCGAGATGCATTTGGGAAGGCAAAAAGCAGGGCATGAAGGCAATAGCCCCCTGCCACTGTTTGTCCTCCAGTAACTGGTACAGAGGTATGCTGCTTTTGACAATGGAGGTTCCATTATCATGGGACATAAAAATTAACAGGGAGAAAAATAGAGGGCAGAGGACAGAGCAGGGCTGAGAAATTGGTCATGGAGACACAAAAGGGAGAAAGGAGGTCTTGCACAATGGGAAGTGAGGGGTCCTGGGAAGGAAGAGGCAGAGAGAGAGAGAGAGAGAGAGAGAGAGAGAGAGAGAGATGACTGCTGTGGAGGTTCAGGAAGTTCTTCTGTTACCTTTGACAGTCCCTGTACTGTGCAATGCCCAAATATAGCATCATAGGGAACCCCCCTCCCCATAAGCAGCTGGTTAGCCCCATGCCACTACTTGTTTCAGGAGAAGTTGGACACTCCTGGCCACCCTAGTAGCCCTGTAGGCACTGCAGACACACATCATCTGGGACTGCATGGCTTAGGGCCCAGCGGAAAGGGTACCAGAAAAGCACAGCATCCGTCCAGAAACAGCACTCACGTCTTGTAGCGCTGGGATGAGGCTGAAATGTGGTACATAGAAAAGCATGGAATGGGGCGGGAGAGAAGTCGTCAAGGTGATGGTTTGAGTGAAATGCACCATTAGTGTCTGTCTGGTGTCCCATTTGTCACCTTGACCACAATCTGCTGATCTGTTCACCTGCTTCTCCTCTCCCTCCAGACAAGGGCTCTCCAACCTTGGGTCCCCAGATGTTGCTGGACTACAGGCTCCCAGAATCCCTTGCCATTAGCCATGCTGGCTGGGTATGCCGGGAGCTGTAGGCCAGCAACATCTGGGGACCCAAGGTTGGAGAGCCCTGCTCCAGACCCACCCTCAGACAGCTGCTGCTGCTGCTCAAAGCATCGGACTGACTGCTGGCTGCTCCAGTTGTTTCCCACCTGATCCTTGTCCTCTGCAAGGTGGGGAAGAGGAAAAACAAAATCCACACATGTGGAGGCTGGCTTTGATTCAGAGCACTCAGCAAAAGATTCAGGGCATACCACTGCCCAGTCTTTCCCAATCCAACCCCCTTAGTCCTCTTAGGAGATGCCAGTTTTTGAACCGGGGCCTTATGCATGCCAACGGTCTGCTCTGCCACTGAGCTATGTGACCTTTCCTCTATTACACGTACTATGTTCCAGCTTGAACAGGAACGACTTCCAAACGGATGGATGGTTTCACTGCCCAACAGTAGTGAAATAAAGATGGTGAGATGTTGGTACTTCCCACAAATTTCTACAGAAATCCCCCCCTCTTGCAAATGTTGATGTCAACAAATTATTCTCTGAATAGTTGAAGGCCAAAGATCTGAGATTGTCATTTGACATTTGAGATCAATATTTGATATTTGGCAGCCAATATATTAGACAGTATTTTACAGACAATAATATGGAATGGTATCAGTGCCAGCTCCAGATTTTTGAGGGTCCTTAGGAAAGACACCCTCAATGGGCCCCCCAAAGCATCTACCTTCTCACCGCCATCGTCACCAGCTGCTCTTGCTCCTCATCCTCTTTCTTGTCATTGCTGCCACTTGCTGGCTTGACAGGCAGAGAGCCAGGGAGCAAATAGCCAGTGGCCACTACTGTTCCTCTCTTCCTCGTCACCTCCGTTGTCTGGGCCTGAGCAAGAGGCAGGTGAACAAGCAGGCTGCAATGGTGGAGAGGAGGAGCAACTCCGGGGGGCTCTTGTCAGTGGGCCCCTGCTGGGGTGTGTGGGCCCTCGGCAGGTGCCCAAGCATGCCGGCCCTGAATGGTATTAAGCATTTGACTTTTAGTGATGTTTGCTAGTCTGTGAGAAACCAGACGGTAGCCCTGATCTAGTCATATTAGTTGTGTGTAATGTGGCTTCAAATGCGGACGTACATCCTCCATTGACACAAAAAGACTAGACAGTTCAATATGTGTCCCCCCCCCCCAAGGAACATCCCAATGCAACTGAGGATGTTCATCTAGAACTTGCCCATCTATATCTCCATTGGCTGCACAAGTAGAAGGCTGCTTGACTGCTTCCCTGTTCCTGTCTCCCTTGCTTGATTGGAGCACATTTCTATGAATGAAAAGAGAAATATATACTGAACATCTGGCTCCTGTTTTAAGATGCAACGGAATAGTCTGCTTTTCCATCCAAGGAATACTCTATTCATAGAGCAATTAGAAAGATGGAAATGATTGGCTGTTCATTGGCCTTGATGCATGCCTGTGTATATAGCACAACAGCTGGTAGCATGTAGGATGCAGCATCTCTGGTTCTTTAAGTTGGCCTGCTATAGGAGCTAACAAGGAGATATAAATCTCCCCAGGGGTAAACTTCTTGGGAAATTGCTTTCTCAGCAGAGAAAGGAATCTTGAACAGGTTGGGTGAAATGTTTGCATGTGCACGAGCTTCTATAGAAATGGGGGGGGGGGCGTGTTCTATATTTATGCAGCTGGGATGAGAATCCATATGACCTCTGCATTTTAGCCGCTGGAGTACAGAGGAATTGGTTTTGCAACATATTCACTGGATTTTTGAACTGGAAGGCCTCTCTGTTCACAAAAATATGTTCAAAACTCGTATGTATGTATGTATTTTATTTACTTATTTCATCTACACCTATACCCCATTTTCCCAGTCAAATATCATCAAAGCAGCTAACCCAAAAATATAATTATTTTTATTGACTGATTTATTTAAAATGATTTTTAGGCCACCTTTAAGGGTGGAACTCATAATCCATAAATGGATAATAAAATAATAACAAAACAAAAAAAACCCATGATGACTAAAAGTAGTCCTCAAGAGGTCAGAAGTAGCTGCTGCAGCAGCAGCAGCTCAGTTAAATCTGATTCAAAGCCAGCACCTAGCAAAGGTCCAGTCTAATAGAACAATCTTTGCCACCTAGGCAAGCAGAGATGGGGCCAGGAGCACCTCTCTTGAGAGGCTATTTCAAATTATGGGCCTCACCTCCTTCAAAAAAAAGAGGCCTATCTTGCATGCACACCTGCCATACATCCAAAGAGCCTCAAAGGTAGATCATCGCACCTAGCAGGTCCATACGGGGTCGGTGGAGCAATTCTCAAGATAGTTCTAATTGGCATTGATTTAAGAAACACGCCTAAGTGACAGCTCAGTTCACAAATGAGTTATGCTGGGTTTCCAGACCAATGGCAGTTCAGTTCAGGCGCAGCTGGCTGCACAGCCTTTTAACTACTTGCTTGCAGAGAAGCATAATTCAACACATTGGGGTTCCCCCAAATAAATGGTTTGATAAGTGCAGAATATTAAACTGTGCTGTCTTAACAGGTTAGTGGATTGTGCTGAAAATCTCCAAATAACACAGATACTTAGAATTTATATAGCACTTGCCATTGGTCTTAAGGTCTTTCCCTTCCTGTCTGCCGCCGAGTCAGTTTACACCAGGGTGGGTAACATGCAACCCGCGGGCTGCATGCTACCCCCACAGCCCCCTGGTCTGGTCCCCATCATCCCACATTTGGGGTGGGGGGTACGGGAACAAAAAAAACAAAGTTTTTTTTTTTAAAAAAAAATTGCAAACAAAATGGCATCTGGAGCTGCTGCAGAGCACCAAAAGAGTTAAAATTAGCTTGTTTGCAAGTTAATTTTAACCCTTTTAGGATTCCATAGCAGCTACGGATGCCATTTCGTTTTTACTTTTTTATTCCCCCCTCCTGTTTTTGACACCCATGAGGAGGGGTGAGGCTCATGGGGTGGGGGGTCTGGGGGTGAAAATGGCCCCCAGACATCCCAGAGTTGCCCATCCCTGGCCTACACAGCTCCCATGTCCTCAGCAGGGGCACTGGACATACCAAACCCACAGGGTGGCCATGTGTCCTACTTTACAGAGGGCAGTCCTCTGTCTGATAGTGCCCTCTATTTGAAGGTCTGTCCAATCCAAGTCCAGTTTAAAGATAAAGAACCATAAGAACGGGGGCTTTGAAGGACTATCAACTATTAGCACCTGGATATCAGACTCAACAGGCACAAAAGTCACAATCTCCCCCACTCTGGTAAGCTGTATTGTTTTTCTATTTAAATTATTTCTGAATTTTCATCTATAGTATAAATTAGCGCATGCAAATTTTATGCAAAGCTGTGTCATCTTCTTTGATTATGCATTTTCCTCTTTTCTTTTCTTTTCTTTTTGGTGGTATGTAAGTGGCCAGTTTAACAACTGCAGCAATAACCAAGTACACTGATTGGTTGTGGACATCCTGAAGGGCCACCCTATTCAGAAAGAAATGCTAGCTCCTGATTGGCTCTGGTGGAACCAATCAGAACCATATTTGGAAATCTAGCAGGTCTGCTGTCTTCTTACTAGAGAAATTCATTTGTGACTGAGAATGCCTTAGCCAGCCCAGAAGGAAGGAAGGAGGAAAGAAAGAGCAGGCATGCATGCTCAGAAACACCAGCTAGCTCAGCTCCATCTCAGCCACTGCCAGCAGCAGTAATGGAAGTCAGAAGGAGAGGATGGCTGTCCCATAAGTGAATGACCTGCTCTCTCTGGGGGAAGAGGGAGAATGTTGGTAGGGCACCCCATGCCTGCCCTTAAAGAGAAATTGCCCCTGGTATGGATGAATGAACTGATAGAAAGAAATGCAGATGCAGCAAGGTATCATGTCACTATGTACTAGAACAGCAATCAAGAGCACGCATAATTGCAAGCCAATTTAGAGCGTTCAGAATAAAATATGGTGGACTTTTTTAGCAGTCTTTGATGATGCTCATAATTGCCAACAACCTGGTTCTGAATTGGGTCGAGGAGAATTGGCCTGTCACTAAATACGAAGCGTTGATTGTTTCATATTACTTCCAGTCTGAAGCACCCAGATTATAGCTAGGGAATTGCTAAATGGCCCTTGGAGAGTTTTCTAGATGTAGAGAAGCTCACTATAACAAATTATGTTTCCAGAACACTGCTATACGTTCTCAATTGGTGTGGTAGGGTTCTTGCAAGAGCGGGGCTTATGATTACAGTCATGCCTTGGGTTGAGAGCATAATTCGTTCCGGAAACGTGCTTGTGTAATCCAAAACACTCTTATATCAAAACGAAATCGCCCCCAAAAAATTTGTACAGAGATTTTTTAATTTAAGCCGTACTACGGTACTTGTATTGCAAGACGTCGCTTGTATATCAAGTAAAAAAATATATATTTAAAAATTTGCTTGTCTTGCAAAACGCTCTCAAACCAAGTTACTTGCAATCCAAGGTATTACTGTACTTGAATAAGATAAGAATGGTAGTAGGAGAGCCAGCAGCCACCAGTTACAATGCAACCCTCCATAGGCCTAGATTGCTACCTTGGCCATAAGTGCCCTAGCAGAAAAATCACCCATTCTGAATAGTTTATTTTTTTATGTGAAAACAATGAATGGTGTCCAGTATAAATGGCTTGTGAGCCCTCTAGTGGAGCACAATGCTCCTCTGTACAACAGTAGCAACAATGGCTGATTGCAAGGGGGGGAAAACTAGGCCTTGCTGGCCTCTCTGCATTCAGTTAATAACATGACTGTTTTGTGTAGTGTAAGAATGTGGGCTGCAAAGTCCCCCGTTTGAATCTTGCCTCAGCTGTGAAATCTTTAGGCAAGCCACTGTTTCTCAGCTGCAACCCCTTCCCCGCCTGTGTGCAATCTGGAGATTGTAACAACAACAGCAACAACAACAAATGCAGGCCTGTGGCTTATGCTGGATCAGCTTGTCTGAGCATGGAAAGCTAAGCAGGGTCAAGCCTGGTTATTACTTGGATGGGAGACCCCTCCTCTAGTTTCCTGCATTGAGCAGGGGGTTGGACTCGATAGCCTTGTAGGCTCCTTCCAACTTTATGATCTATGGAATCTATGAAACAACCTACCTTACAGGGTTGTTGTAAGAATGACTGCAATGATGCCTGTGAAGCACTGTGAATACTAAAAAAAAAATGCTGTGCGCATGTGTCCTTGATTATATAAATAACTATTCTGTGTTATCCGAAGTCGCAGGGGTGTGTGTGCGTGCGCGCGTGCGTGTGCACATTTTTAAAGAGTCCCAAGGAAGGGAAATGTTCTGTAGGAATGGCTTCTGCCATGCCAACGATAATGGCTATCCAGATATTTCTGCCTACCTATAACAATCCATTTAGGTTGCAATCCTATAGCCACTTACCTGGGAGTAAGTCCCATTGAACTCATTTATTTATACATGTATAGGATTGTGCTGTAAGGCTCATAAGCTGTCCCGCCCTTGCTTTGTGTCAGCAGGCTATTCAGTGGTTCTTCCTTGGAAGTTTCTGGATGGTACCTCTAAACCTGTCCATTCTCAGTTCTTTGTTTTTCCTTTGCCCCATATTTATTTCTAGCATGTCTTACCCACTTTCTAAAACTACTGAAAGCAACCTTCCCTCTCCGCTTCAACCCTTCTGCGTCAGCCTTTTCTTCCCCAGATTCCTTCCCAGTCTTCCCTGCTGTTTTTTCCTGGTATCCCTACCCTGGTATCCTGAGATCTGACCCTGACCTTAATTCAGCTAAAGCGGATCAGATCCCCACAGCATCAACCACCAAGCCAAAGCTGGGAAGTCTGCTGTCCTAAAATGGCACCCTGTTCTACATTCCACTGCACCCCCCCCTCATCCCTCCCCCTCCTCCTCCTCCTCCCCCTCCTCAAATAAAATCAAGTGAACAGATCACTTAAAAAAAAAAGATAAATTATTCTCTGTGAATTACTCCCTCTAACCTAAACATCTGAAACTCATCAAGTACAAATTTCAGATGAGCTCTTGCTGGGAGCCTGCTCTCTAGGACTTCTGTGGCTTTTACAAGCCAGACTGTTAAAGGCTCCTATATTTGCAGTAGTGCAACCAAGAGGGACATGAGAATTACACCTTCTGTGGGCTAAACGTAGAAGCATTCAAATCTAGTTTTATCATGTCTCCTCCAAAATCCTTCCACCTGATGTTCATCTATCACTAATTGGCTCAGATGAAGGGATGAACCAATCTGTCAATTTCAGTTTCTGTCAATTTCTCCATGCTCAGGTTTGGTACTCTACCTTTGAGAATTTTTCTAATCTTAAATTCAATTTGTCTTGAACTCTGAGTTGTTGTTTTTAAGCGTGCATAAAAATTAGTATGCAAAAACTGTGTGCATTTTTCCTTACATCGTTTTTATATGCAATTTTGCCTAATACATTTTTTTTGCAATGTATTTCACTAAAATATTGCATTTTTAATGTTATCTTAATTAATATATACATTTGGATGTGCACTTTCCCCCTAATATTTGGATTTTTGTATGTATTTTTGACTGGAGAACTCCATTGCAAAATCTGGAGAAGCGTGAATTTCAAAGGGTAACTGAATTTTGCTTTATGTATTGGGCCAATAGTGTGAAATTAGGTAAATTCACAAGAAAATGCAAACTGAACACATTTCTTCCCCATCCTTACCCAGGTACCAAACCTTTCAGATCCCTTCTAGAATGCAATACTTGTGCAGAAAAGAGCTAATCTCTGCAGTTTCAACCCCGCTTTTCCTGAGGTTACCCATGGTACAGCTGGCCAAATGTTTGTGGTCCCCCACCCCACCCCAGCCGAGAGACATCAAATATCCCAGAGAAATCTCACCATCTCTCTTCCAATCATCCCCCTGCAACTTTCCGAACATATCCCGCCACTGTCTTCTGCTTTGTTCAACCCAGGAACGCATGTGTGGAAAACGGCTGTTAATCTGATCATCATGTATGACCCCCAGTTTTGCACAGGATGTGGGAAATGGCTCCCCTACAGGACAGGACCTCAGCAATGAAGTTTCAAGGAAAACTCTCCTGGCAGGAGTGGAAGTGGGATGCATTTGTGCTCCACACCCCCACTAGGTCATGAAGCATCCCTTGACCTGGAGATCGGAAATGGGGAAAAGCACAAACTCTGCAGCATTGTAGGCAACATGAAATATGACATCTCTGGGGAGCCCTGCTCAGAGTTGTCAGCCTGTAAAATGGAATCTTGCAAACAACTTTTCGGAGTCCTTCCAAGATGGGTTACTGCGCAGCACCATTCCTCCCAGTGTTGTAATTTAAGTGCTCCAAGGGGTCTGAGTCCCTTGCTGGAATTGCCGGAGCTCTGCATGCTGCAAATAATATTCTGCTTTTTCCATCTGTGACTAGATTTATGGCCCAGCGGCAGCCCCTCTCCGAGTCAGACCCATCTTCTAGAGTGGATGCTGGAATGCAGCTCATGTGATATTTTGCTAAACGTCCCTGTAGTGCCATGAAATCCAGTTATAAAGAAAACAAGGACATGTTTTAACAATAAAACCAATGTGCATGATCTAATTAAATGGCATAATAAAATTAGGAAATAAATGCACAAAGCATGAAAACCTGTTCCTTGAAAAGTGAATCAAATTGGCTCCTTTAAAAGAGAGAGAAAGAGAAAGAGAGAATGTCACTTGCGTGGGAAGCTGCGGGATCTTCGTTCACTCACCGGCACAGCAGCATCCAGCCTTGCTCATATTTTGGTTCTTCCTCCCACTGGGGGGAAATTAAAAAGCAACAGGCACAGAACGAACTTTCATGCTGGAAAAATGATTTTGCAGGGCAAGCTAAATAAAGGCCACTAAGATAAAGAAAAAAATGAATGAATAGATGGATGAAAGAAAGAAAGAAAGGAGAATTGATTCCAGGAGGGCAGAGATAAAATATCACAAAGGGCGCTTGCAGATAGAGGGCTCCTAGCACCAACAATCAGGACATAAGAGCATAAGAAGAGCCAAGCTGGATCAGATCAAGGGTCCATCTAGTTCAAGGGTCAAGGGTTCACACAGTGGCCAACCAGCTGCCCACAGGAAACCCACAAGCAGGACATGAGTGGAACAGCACCTTCCCGGCCATGTTCCCCAGAAACTGGAGTACATAGGCATACTGCCTCTGATACTGGAGGAAGCATATAGCCAATCAGGACTAGTAGCCATGAAGGAGATAGATAGATAGATAGATAGATAGATAGATAGATAGATAGAAGGAGATAGCCTTCTCTTCCATGAATTTGTCCAATCCCCTTTTAAAGCTGTCCAAATTGGTGGCCATCACTACATCTTGCGGAAGTGAATTCCACAGTTTAACTATGTGCTGTGTGAAGAAGTGCTTCCTTTTATCTGTCCTGAATCTCCCATCAATCAGCTTTGTGGGATGACCCCATTGGGTTCTAGTATTATGAGAGAGGGAGGAAAATGTCCACTTTCTCGACACCAGAATACATTGTGCAGCTATTCCATTTCCCCCCCCCTTTTTTCTTTCCCTTAACGAATTTTCCATGGCAAGAAAAAAGATGGAAGAAGTGGTAGGAAAACATGGGAGGCATATGAGTTGAAGGCATCATCATCTGGACCCTCTGTAAAATTCTGTGAATGAGGCAGGTCAATCCCACAGTAAAAGACCCGTCTAAATGCAGCTAAAGTCATCTTAATCTTTCTGTGGTAATTGTGTGGCCTCATCAGGAGAACATCTTCAATCCACGCAAGTGCCCTAAGACTCATTCTCCCACATGCATGGCTTTGTTACTACAGATGCTTCAGGAATTCAATCTTTGCAAATTTCAATGCTAACTGACCTGATTTGCACCTTCCCAGACTAATGTGCAGATTGGAACTTAGCTATACACTTGATTTTACACTGCCTGAATTTACCAATGTAGTGTTTTTGGCTCCAAAAGGTACGGAAATATGTTAAGAATGTCTATTGTGAGAGAAAATACATTTAGAAAGGTGTGTTTTGAGAGAAAGCACATTTAAAAATCTGTATTTAAATACAAATTTTCATCCTTTTAATAAAAATGTATATATCACATATTAATGCGGGAATGGGATGGAATGGATTTATGGCTGAACACATGCAAAAGAGCCACAGATTAGAAATAGACTGATTCGTCCATCCCTGCCAGAGACCATAAGGGTGCTTCCAGATGAGGCTTGAATCCTGCAATCACCTTGTTGCATCCATGGAATTTTGCAGGGGGTCTCTACATTGTCTTCAGTTTGTAGCCCTTTCATGATTTCCCACATTACTGGGGGGGGGGGAGCCATTATAGAAGAAAAGACAGACAGCCTGCACAATTCCTTCTGACTGGTAGCACTGGGAGCCCTCTGTCTGGAAGCACCTAAGTAAGACAAAGGAGGAGCTGGATTTTTAAGGTGCTGATTCTCACAGGCCAACAAAAGATAACACACAAACAGCCAACTTGCATTATAGTCCAGGAGAACCCAGACACCTGTACGTCATTGCCATTCTACACAGTAAAAAAGAGCAAAGAATGTGGTACAGGCAGCCCTCCAAGGCACTACTTTCGATGGGGGATTTCAAGAGTGAATGCTCCTTCATGTAAAACTGTTGGGGATTGCTAAAAGAGCTGGGAGAGGATATTAAAAGTTATTATCTCTCCCCTCTCACATTTGCGAGTACAGCAGAGCTTACCCCGACTACAGCGGAAAAACATGGATGTGTGGAGCTGCTGGTTAGAGCAGTAACAGCATTTGGCAATTACAGGCTGTCCCTTTGGACAGACTGGAACTTCACCTGGTTTCCCCCTTTATACTACCAATAAGACAAAAGTCTTTTGGAGGTTAAAAACAGATTTTTACTCACTCAGATGTTGCAGATTGGATACAGGCAGGCTTAAGAAAATATTTACAGCTGTGCTGGAATCATTCAGTAGTCGACCTGTTCTGAACTTGGGAGAAGTTCAGAACTGCTGTTCTAAGCTACATTTTCAGACATGCTACACTTACAAGTTCATGGCTCAGACTGTTTTCCCGGGGCAGGAAGAGAAGGCACTGGCTACGCCCACATCCTGCACCAGGGGGTCTGGCTAATGCCCACAGGGTGTCTGCTCTAGGATGCAGAGACTCTGTGATCCCAATTACGTCATGCGCCCATATATGGCTAGAGGTTTTGGCTGCTCACCCCCAACAAAAACAATATAAAAGCACCCCTGGCCATGAAAAGCTAGTAAGTCAGGAAGAAGGATTCTAGCACTAGCCGCCTCCTTGGTTGTCAGGGGAGGCTGGTGAGTCCTGTGTCAGTGGGACTCCTAATCCATTGCAGCTTTTCTTCTGAGCTTTATAGGAGCTATCCATGGTGCTGAACTCCACCCCCCAGAATAGGTTAACCACCATGGAGCACCACGGACAGCTCCTATAAAGCTCAGAATAAAAGCTGCAATGGCTAAGGAGCCCCACTGACGTAGGAGTCGCCAGCCTCCCCTGCTTCGTGTGCTAGTTTTCTACATGTGGTGTGTCTGTGCATGTGTGCGTTCTGATACGAGGGAGAATTCCAACATGGAATTCCCCACCTTCATTCTAGTGTGCTCCAGTTCTGGGAGGGCTCTACCACTTGCTTCTTCTGTGTGTGGAGATGGCTTCACTTTCAGCAATTTGCCTTTGGAATGACACCCTAGAGAATAAGTGGAAAGTCTGTTGCACAGGAGTCCAAAAGTAATCTGAGGACACTGTTGCATCACAATTGACATGTAACTTAACCTACACCTTTTGTACAGTTCCTTCATGCTGCTGGAATGCTATTAATGGAACCATTGTCTAAATATTAAGAATGAACACAATTTCCTTCCCTCTAGATAGGGCTCACAGTTTGGGAAGTTGACAGATTATTTTGGGGCTCTACAGTACTAATAATAGTTATCAGGGACTCACTGATGATTTCGCACCCCAAAAAATCACCTAAAGTTCCTCCTAATCACATTATATTATGGGGAGTAGTGATAGGGTGAACTCCCTGCATCAGGCATCTGAATTGGACTGGAACAATAGACTCCCCTCCCCCGCCGACTCAGAAAATAGCTCAGTTTATACTGAGCCCAATTCTGAGCTCCATCAAACCCCATCGTACCTCGAAAGATGTCATCAGGGAAATATAATGGTCTAAACCATGCTGGCTAGGAATTATGGGAGTTGTAGTCCAACACATCTGGAGGGCACCAGCTTGGGGAAGGCTGGTCTAACCCTTCCCCTGTAAAAGGATAGGCCCCTTTCTCAGAGTAAGCTCCTTGAAAACCAGCTTAGGATGTTTGCCAAGCAGTCCAGTCCATGGATAAACCAACTTTAAAAGAAAGAAAGAAAGGAAGAAAGAAAGAGAAAGAAAGAAAGAAAGAAAGAAAGATTCATTCATTTCCATTTCAGTTTCTTCCACATTCAGTGTTTTCAATACAGTATTGAGTTCTTTCTGTCCTATTTATGGAGAAATTTACAAATTCTGAAAAGTTCTTATTTTTAGCTGGCTGGGGCATGCTGGGAGTTGTAGGCCAAAAACATCTGGGGACCCAAGTTTGGAGAACACTGTACTAGACTGTCCTCTGTAAAGTAGGAGCACCCTGAGTGTACCCTGAATGTATGTGAAGCACCTTGAATACTCTAGAGCAGGCAGCCCCCCCCCCCACATGGTGCCTTCAAGATGTTTTGGACTTCAGCTCCCATCAGCCCCAGCCAACATACCCAATGGTCAGGCATGCTGGGAACTGTAGTCCAAAAAGTCTGGAGGGCACCAGGGGGAAAGCTGCTCTAAAGCCCTGTAGAGATGAAGATGATGATGATGGTTCCGTGGACACATAGAACCAGTTACCAGAATATACGCTAAAGGGGCTTGCTGAATCACAGCTTGGGCCAATTCTGTGCCATGTGTACATTGCTTTTTTGATTTCTATGGATCATACCTCCATGGAAGTCACATCCCTAAATTCTATGGCCAGAGATAGCTATTTCCCCATGTGCTCAAGAACCTGTTGTATGTCTTTCCAGGGACAGTCGTCGTGCTTTTATACAGAGGCCTCTTTTTGCACCATCGTGCACCTTTTCTCTACTGACCATTTTGGTTTTTTAATGGAGTGCACAACAAACACTAAGTGCTAATTTTGCATCTGCCAAATCAAGATGGTTAAGCATCCAATAGTACAGGCCCATTATTTATCACCAACCTGCAGGGGTGACGACGATAGGAACCATCAGATCTATCTCATCCATTCCTTTGTCGTTAGGCAGGATTAATTTATCCCAGAAAAAAACAACTCTGGGTAGCAGTTTCTCCACGATGTGTATTTTGTAAATCTTTGCAATGACAGGGATTGCACGACTTCCCTAGGGAAAAGATTCCACTGCTTGCAGCTGTACAGTCCTCTTCTCCCTTCAAATTTGACCTGAGTGGAGTGAAGCTAATGACAGCTGCACGCCTGTATGTAGTAGAAACAGATCCATGTATAAATAGATTTCTGCGACATGTTCTTGCTCTTTTGATGGCGATGGCTTTGTAAGATCATTTTCAGAGCCAAATGATTTCGGAGCAAATGACAAGAGAGCGGAAGGAGTGAGTGGATTGGCATGTGTACCCAAGAATGCTTTGAGACGTCCGTCGAGGCAGCCGGTTTTTAACTTTCCTCTCTGCTTTGTCCCTTTGGCACTTGTAATAAAAATGGAGCATCCTCTTTCTCCCCCCCCCCACCACCACCACACAATTTCTGCTGTTTATTTCTACCTGTCAGTCAGCCAATCAATCACTCCCACTCTGTCCCTTGGAAACATATGCATCAACTTGCATAACCCAGTGGTGTTAAATAATTAAGCTGTAGCACATTGTAAAAATAATAATAAAAAAAGTGATGCATCTTACAGCTGGAGGATAAAATCATTTGGCAACATTGGATGAGATCAAATATCCATCTGGCAAGGCTGTTGGGTGGGTGGTGGGGGGAGTCAGTCACAGGATGGACTGATATCCACTGCAATTGCTAGCGCCTCTTCAGAATTGCCATTTCTCAATCTTCCTCTATGGTTCCTTCTCACAAAAGTATTATTATTATTATTATTATTATTATTATTATTATTATTATTATTATTATTTCTTCTTGTGAAAGCACTTTGGATGCGAATGTCATTTTCTTTTAAGGAATATAATAATGATAAGAATTAAAGTACAGTAAGCTGAAGTTAGCCATATCCATCCATCCATCCATCCATCATCTATCTATCTACCTATCTATTTATCTATCTTTCTTCATGTTTAAGCAACATGAAGGTGTGACCAAGAGGGTGTGGCCAGGCAACATGAGGGCATGGCCAAGGATACAAAAGTTATTAGAGGAAACACACAAAATCTTATAGATTATAATTATTACATTATTATATTACATATTATTTTATAAGTGGCTTTTGTAATTGTTTTTACCTTACTTAAACCCTTAATTGTTGATATCTGGTGTTTTTCATGGGGGTGGAGGTCATCATCATCATCAGGCGATCACTCGTGACCGAGTAAGATTGTCTTCCGGGATAAAAGGAGGAAATTCTAAAGAAGATTGTGTAGACTCTAGCGATGGGTCCGTAAGTGACTGTGGAGGCCAATTTTAGATCCACACAGCTTCCCACAGTGAGGACACAGGTTACCAGATAGAAGATGGTCCTGTAAAGGATTCATTTGACGTGCTTTTCGCCTAGCACGTTTCTCCCTTTCACCTTGCACTCGGGCTTCTTCAAAGTCCATGGAACCTTTGTGAAAGGCCAACCTCCATTTAGATCGTTCATGGGCCAGAGCTTCCCAGTTTTCGATGTTTATATTGCATTTTTTTAGATTAGCCTTATGAACATCTTTAAACCTCTTATATTGACCACCGATATTCCGCTTTCCATCCTTGAGTTGGGAGTAAAGTAACTGCTTTGGGAGACGGCAGTCAGGCATTCGAACAACATGACCGGTCCACTGAAGTTGGCGTTGAAGGATCATTTTTTCAATGCTAGTAGTCTTTGCTTCTTCCAGTACACTGACATTTGTTCGCCTATCTTCCCAAGTAATTTGCAGGATTTTCCGGAGGCAACGTTGATGAAACCTTTCAAGGAGGTGGAAGTGACGTTTATAGATAGTCCATGTTTCGCAGGCATACAATAAAGTTGGTAATACAATGGCTTCATAAACCAGTGTTTTGGTCTTCTTACAAATATCCCGATCCTCGAACACTCTATGTTTCATTCGAGAAAATGCGGCACTTGCGGAGCTCAGACGATGCTGGATTTCACTGTCGATGTTAGCTGTAACAGAAAGATAGCTGCCAAGATAGAGAAAATGATCGACATTTTCCAGTATTGTCCCGCCAAGCTGGATAGATGGCATCACCAAAGGACTGGCTTGCACTTGCTGATGAAGCACTTTGGTTTTTTTGATGTTAAGTGAGAGACCAAGTTTTTCGTATGCTTCTGCAAAAGCATTTAGGATAGTTTGGAGATCATCCTCTGAATGTGCGGAGACCACATTATCATCAGCATACTGAAGTTCCACAACGGAGGTTGTAATTACCTTACTTTTTGCTTTCAGCCTGCTGAGATTAAAAAGCTTTCCATCTGTTCGATATATAATTCCCACACCGGTGGGAAGTTTCCCCTTGACAAGATGTAAAACCATGGCGATGAAAATGGCAAATAATGTTGGGGCGATAACACATCCCTGTTTAACACCTGATCCCACTTTAAATGGAGCACCATGAGAGCCGTTGTTGTCCAAAACCATTGCCGTCATGTTGTCATGGAGAAGTCGCAAGATATTCACAAATTTATTGGGGCATCCAATTTTCATAAGGATAGTCCAGAGAGCTGTACGG
Organism: Shinisaurus crocodilurus; assembly: GCA_021292165.1. NCBI lineage: Eukaryota > Metazoa > Chordata > Lepidosauria > Squamata > Shinisauridae > Shinisaurus > Shinisaurus crocodilurus. The sequence continues at coordinate 31,647,480 of CM037881.1, forward strand.
TCTACAGTATCAAAGGCCTTAGCCAGATCGATAAATGCCATATAAAGGGGTTGATTTTGCTCCCGGCATTTTTCTTGGAGCTGACGTGCAGTAAAAATCATGTCTACTGTCCCTCTAGAGGGGCGGAAACCATATTGAGTTTCAGGGAGGATCTCTTCCGAAATAGATAGAAGACGGTTTGCGAGAATCCTAGCAAATATTTTACCTGCGGTTGCTAAGAGAGAAATGCCCCGATAGTTTCCACAGTCTGTTCTATCACCCTTCTTAAAGAGGGTGATAATTATGGCATCCCTGAAGTCTTCTGGGATCTCTTCTCTTATCCAGATTTTTTCGATGAGTTTATGAAGATGTTGTACAAGTGCGGGGCCCCCTTCTTTAAAAATTTCAGCAGGAATCCCATCTGGTCCACTAGCTTTGTTGTTCTTCATTTGATTAATGGCTTTTTTTACTTCATCCAAAGTGGGGAGTATTGCAAGTTCCTCTTTAATTTGTTTTTGCGGGATTTGCGAAAAAATCTCATTATCCACCTTAGATTTACGATTTAAAAGGTCATAATAATGCTCTTTCCAACGCAGTGCAATAGACTCTTTGTCTTTTAAGAGTTTGGTGCCATCTTTTGATTGTAAAGGGTTTGTACCATAGGTTTTTGGTCCATAAATGGCCCTTGTGGCCTTAAAAAAGCCCCGTGCATCATGAGATTCTGCAAGTTGTTGAATTTCTTCAGCTTTCTTTTTCCACCAAGCGTTCTTAAGTTTTCTTGTTCTTCTTTGGACCTCAGCCTTTGCGCTAGCGTAGGTTTTTTTCTTGGCAGCGCAGTTAATATCATTTTGCCATATTTGGAAGGCTTTCCTTTTTTGGTCAATTATATATTTAATCTCATTGTCATTTTCATCAAACCAATCCTGATGTTTCTTAGTTTCATATCCAATAGTTTGTTCACAAGCTGCAGTAATGGAGGTTTTCAGCTTAGACCAATGGTCCTCAATGTTGTCAGGAGGTTCCGTAGGTAGATGTTCCTTAAGAAGTGATTGAAGACGAGTTTGCTTAATAGGATCTTGAAGGACTTGGATGTTCATTTTACGCCTTGGTTTCCTTCCTTGAAGCCTACGTTGGGGAGCAATGTTGATAACCATTGTGGACCGGATTAGTCGGTGGTCTGTCCAGCAGTCGTCGGCACTCACCATGGCCCTAGTAAGAAGTACATCGCGGCGATCTCTAACACGGACAATTACATAATCCAGAAGATGCCAGTGCTTTGACCGTGGGTGCTGCCATGATGTTTTAAACTTATTCTTTTGTCGAAAGAGCATGTTTGTGATAGTGAGATTATGCTCTGCACATATAGACAAAAGTAAGAGTCCGTTCGGGTTGCTATTACCAACTCCGTCTTTTCCAATAGTTTCTGGCCATAAATCAAAGTCACGCCCAACTCTTGCGTTAAAATCGCCCAGGAGGATAATTTTATCCTCCTTAGGTATCTCTGACAGGAGAGTGTCCAACTGGCTGTAAAAACTTTCCTTGATGTCATCGTCAGCATCTAATGTTGGTGCATAAGCGCTCAAAATAGTTACCTGTTGGTTATTGGCGAGCTTTAATCGAAGAGTTATCAGGCGTTCGTTAATGCCAGTAGGAACTTCTGACAAAGAGTTCACTAGTTCATTTTTGATGGCAAAGCCTACACCATGTATTCGTCGGTCCTGCTCAGGTAGTCCTTTCCAGAAGAAGGTATAACCTCCTTTTTCTTCTTTCAGCTGTCCCTCTCCTGCCCTTCGAGTTTCTTGAAGTGCTGCTATGTCAATTTTAAACCGTCTCAGCTCCCTTGCAATAATAGCAGTCCTACGCTCAGGGCGTTCACTATCTATGTTATCCAGCAATGTCCGTATATTCCATGTTCCAAAATTCAAATGTCTTTTTCGACCGCTAAAATGGTGACCCCACTGGACGCGGTAATCCAGTCAGGGGAGAAAGAGGTAGACTATGTTTAGGGCACCTTTTCTAGCCCCCTCCCCATACGGGGTGAGCAGAGTGGATCCTAAATAGGGCTGCTCAGTCATGGATACAGCTGCCGAGCTGCTCGACTACCTCGTTCCTTGAACAGGGCGACTGAGTCTGCATCCACCGCCCATGTGCTGGTCCATGACTAGGGGCTTCCAGATTCACAGTCCTGCCCCCGTTGCCATTCGCCAGTCGCCATGGGACTTTTTTTGTTTGTTTGTTTGTTTGGGTTGGGTTGGGTTGGGTTGGATGGGTTGGGTTGGAAGACGCCTGTGCGTGAAACTGTTTTATGTGGGGAGATCGGTGCACAACGAATCACCACACAAACTTGACAGAGTATGGCAGAGATCCAATGGCACGGTTACCCTGACGATTGGAAAACCATTCTCTGCTGCAGCCTTCATCCGCCTTCACAGCCGTTGTAATTTAGGTTTAATTATCTTCCGCCTGTTCTGCCGTTGAGGACTTTATGTTTTGGATCGTTCTTTGTCTGGTTCCTCTCCCCGGACCTTACCGCCATGGGTGACCCTACTGGGAGTACATAGCTCCCGACGGCATTGCTCACAGGATTCATCGGAACACGCAAGCCCACTCACCACTTCAAGGTGACGATCCGGCGAGGGGGCAATCTCTTTTTTTTTGTTTTAAAATGGTCAGGATTGGCACAAATTCAGCAGGCAAAGCTTACCCACCCACCCCACACCCCCAAACATGGAGCTTCAGAGAGAAGGGGAAGTTTCTTGCATTTCCTTCTGACACTGTATCTCACCTGTTAGAGGCACAGAGTCAGCTTTGTTAGGAAATAAAACCTTTGGCCATATAAAGATAGGAATCATGTGATAAATTCCCACATTCACCTCTTCCTCTGTCCAGGCCAGTGGGTGCAGCTTTTCAGCAGGTAGAGCAATAAGGCAATGGAACCAATTACCTAGGGAGGTGGTGAGCTCTCCCACTCTGGAGGCATTCAAGGTGCAGCTGGACGGCCATCTGTCAGGGATGCTTTGACCTGGATTCCTGCATTGAGCAGCAGGGGGTTGGCCTTGTAGGCCCCTTCCAACTCTACTTTTCTATGATTCTAAGATGTTCTTTATTTGAAGGGCTGTCTTGTCAAAGTCTGGTTTAAAGTCAAAGAACCATAAGGAGGAAAGAGAACAGGGGCCTTGAAGTTGCCCATCAGCCAGTGAACACCTGACCACAGACTGAGCAGGCCTCACAGGTCACCTCCTTACAGACTTTCCCACTACAGTGAGATATATTGTGTCTCTGTTTAAACTATAGTGATGATTTCCAAATTAGCATCTATACATATACATTGACATATGCAAATTTTATGCAAATCTATGCCCTCTTTTGTCCTTTTTTTGGGGGTGATGCATTTCCTCTTCTTTTGGCAATGTGTAAGCAGCCACCCTAGCCTCGCTGCTTCTCCCTTGCTTCTGTTGTCTACATGATCGATGGCTGCTGATAGAATCCGGGAGGGAAGGGCCCAGCCAGCAGCCATTGGCTCAAGCAGACCAGCAGACTAATAGCAGCATAATGCAAAATGCCGCTATTTGAGTGCCAGCCTAATTCTGAAAACTGAAATGGATGTATGGGACAATAAAGGGCTTTAATGACCTGTCAGCAACCTGTTTCACAACTCTGCATTTAATAACTGAAAATGAAGCAACACTGTTAGGCACTTGGGTTACAATAATCTTGATGCCATGTTTATTTTGCTTTACTGACATGGTGAATGGCTGGATTGTCCATAATCTGCCAGGTTAAAAGAGGGGAACTGTTGTCCCAGTGGTCATGTATTACAAGGACATCTATCCACACTAAATCATCCTGGACAAACCAGTTGGATGGTTGGGTTCAGTGTGGGTGTGGCTTGGTTTCCATCACCCTCCTAGATCTTCACCTTAACAAAACATCTATTAAGAACTGTGCAATTACATATTTCCTGCAACATAGTTGTACACACACACACACACACACACACACACGTAAACGGAGTTCATAAGGCCATGAAATACTGGGGTCAGCTTGTCTCAGACAGCATTTCAGCCTTGGCTGGCCAACCTGCTTCTTGTGGAAGGGAAGAAAGTGTCCGCTAGCTAGATTTCTTGCTCATTCTCTAGCACAGGGATGGGCAACCTCTGGCCCTTCAGAGGTTTTGGCCTTCCACTCCCATCATCCCTCCCCATTGGCTATGCTGGCTGGGGCTGATGGAAGTTGTAAGGCAAAGCATCGGGAGGGCCACAGGTCACCTGCCCCTGCTCTAGCAGCTAATTTTCAATAGCAGTTTGATGGGAGAAACAACCCAAAGAAGTGGAGTGCAGCTGGGAAAACGTGTAATAGAATTATGGCATATCACTCATTTTACAATAAATGTTTCCAGGAAAGAGAGCCTAGGAAGCTGCCTCACACTGTCTGTGCATGTTAGTCTATGTTAGTTCTGTCATGCTAGTTCTAGTCCTAACCCAGTTATCGTCACGACAGGCTGCAGAGGCTCTCTCAGGGTTCCCCACAACCCCCCCCCCCATCGCCTCCTATAGAATATTTTTTTAATGGGAGAGGTCAGGGACTGAACCTGGGACCTTCTCCATGCAAACATAGGCTCTACCACTGAGCTATTGTTAGTGCTAACCCAGAACGTTTTTATTCCTGAGGCAAAGGACAAGAAGGAATCTCTCCCCTGCCCCCATCCACGGCTTCCGGGAGCAAAAGCTGACCAGGCTGGCTGCTGTATCCTGTTTCAACACTGGTAACAAGGCAGCATCCTCCACTGCACCTGAGGGCAGATGGCTAGCTTAGAGCATGCAGGGCAGGTTATGTGGCAAATACAATTCTATGCATTCCATGCTCATCAGCATCTGGCACCTGAGACAGCCACCTCACTCTGCATAACGGTAGGGCCGGCCCCATTCACTCGATAGTACACAGAGATGGGTGAGCATCCCCCCCCATTCATTTGTGATAAGAATTTACTTTGCACATTGAAAATGGCAGATAAATATATAATTAATAGTGTTTGTATAGCATTTTCCCTAAATACTTGGACTGCTTCACATATATTATTGCAACATGCCTCTCTGAATACATTTTTGGGAGGATAGGGGACAATGATGGGGGGGGGGGCTCATGCCTTCATGTCCCTCTTGTGGGCATCCCAAAAGTTTCTGGCTGGCCACTGTAGGAAACAGGCTGCTGGACTAGATGGAACCCCTGGTCTGAACCTGCAGAGTTCTTCCCATATTTTTATCCTTACGAAAGCCCTGTAAGGTTGGCCGATATTATTATTCCCATATTACAGATAGGGAATTAAGGCTTTAGAGCAGTGTTCTCCAACCTTGGGTCCCCAGATGTTTTTGGCCTACAACTCCCAGCATGCCCCAGCCAGCTACGCTGGCTGGGGCATGCTGAGAGTTGTAGGCCAAAAACATCTGGGGATCCAAGGTTGGAGAACACTGCTTTAGAGAACAGTGGCTTGTCCAAGGCCTTTCTGGTCTAGGGAACTTTTTAGCTGCATTCTTCTCTGGCCCTCCGTTTTTTTAAAACTTAAGGGCACGGTATGCATTATCATTCACAGCCTCAGTTTACATGTAGCGAACATAGGTCAATTTATTTTGAAATCACTTTTTTATGGCTCTATTGAACTATTTTGCCACATTATTTATACGCTAATGCAATAGATCCCTCTGGATATCCCACCATCTAATAAATAATGTGACAAATCATTAAGCAGGGTGATAAAATCAAGCCATTTAAAAATACATCAACCTGGGTTGCCTTCGTGCAAAATGAGCTCAAGGGGGCTATCACAAAGATGTACACGTTCAGAGAACTTGGTAAAACTTGGATGATCAAGTAAAACAGACTGGAGGAATCGGTGGCATTCGCTACAAAAAGGGATGTGTCAGAAACACACATGCTGAAGGAACCAATCCAGTCGTGTAGCGGTAAATTTTGAAGGGCGGGCACTCATCGTGACAGTCCCCATAGCCACGCCCCCAGAGAGGGGCCAAAAATGGCAGGTGGTTGATCCATATCAACAAACAGGTTCTAGCGGTTTTCATCTCCACCAGGAGCTGGTCTTTTATAAAGCTCATAGGCCTGCATTGCCCATTCAAGACCAGGCCACCCCAAAATACTCTGCATTACAACAGGGAGCAATATACTGTTGCTGGGAAATGTCATCCCCTCCCCCCCCCCAGCTATTCTGAGGATTGCAGCTAAACTCAAAGGGAACATGGAAGCTGGAGCCGGGTCAAGGTACTGGCAGATGATGTCAATGTCAACATCCTTGCTAACCAAAAACTGACAGCACTGCGTTCCCTACGAGCCCTGGCTACACTTCACCAGTGACCCAATCCTATTGTGGGTTCTCAAAGAGCTACAGTATAAGAACCAAGTTTCCCAGCGCTGGTAAAGCCCCATCACTGGGAGGTGATTCCAGATCTCAGACTATTTATTATCGATATTAGTGCTATGCCGAACCCTGCCCCCAATTTTCGCGAAATTCTTCCCTCCCTGTGGAGAAGGCATTGCTTTTTCTGCCTCTTTCGGAGGGAGGGGGAGAAATTTAAAGAATTTTCTCACTGGGGAGAGGGCAGGGCTTCCTATTTATCTTTTAAGTATAGAAAGTGGCTGAGGGGGACTTCTTTCCGGGTTTTTGTTTTTGCTCTAAAAATGCCCCGCCTGCTTTCGCAGTGTCGCGACTCGCAAGGCTCTTAGCAGAGAGCCTTTCAGCCAGCAGCACTCCCTGGAATGCCCAGGAGACCAGGTGACGTCGCGCAGTCTCCTGAACATTCGGGGGCTGTTGCCCAGACGGAAGCCTCTGGCACTAAGAGCCCCACACTGCTGTGAGCAAGAACGGGGCTTTTAGAGCTTTTGTGGCATGGGGGGGGGGGAGTCATAAGGCTCTAAAAGCCCCATTCTTGTGATATTGTAAAAGTATTCATTATTGGTGAAGTGTTTTTTAAATCATAAAGTACTACTACTAATAATAAACAAAAACAACCGTACACCTCCATGTAAGATAACAGAAGGAACAAAAGATCAGAAGGAAGACCTGTGTGGATACTGTGACTCAAAGCGTCAAATCTCTCCAGACTGAGGCGTGTAGACCAAATGCTCACAGCAGCACATGTAATGAACGAGACTCATCTTTACAATACAGGCAAATTAGCGGGCCCAGGCATGCATAACAAAGGACTCTTTTTGTGAAGTACACGATAGTTGCTGAGTAATATGGGATGCTCAGAATGAAACCCTGTTGTCGAAAGACGCACCTAGACGTTACCGAGACACAATGGAATTGACGACACTCTTCCGGGTTTCTTTCTCTCGGTCTGGCAACATGAGGCAGCCTTTCCGCAGCCAGGCACCCTCCAGATGTGTTGGACTACAACTCCCATCATTTGGCCAACATAGCCGTTGGCTGGCTGGGGATGATGGGAGTTATAGCCTGACACATCTGGAGGGTGCCAGGTTCTTACATTTTAGTGTAATAAAATGCTTGATGTGACGCCATTGACTTGTTCCACCCGCTGCCTCACAGAATTGGCTGCTGTGGTGGTAGGCAGGCGTCAGGCTTCGCAAATCCAGTTTGCTTTTTCACTAAAACCTCCAGGTGCAAAAGACACTGTGACAAACCGGCGTGTCTGCACTAGCAATGTGCCGGATTTTTCAGTCTTATTTTCCACCATTTGTTATGGGGAGGGGACGAAAAGAAATTGCACCCGAATTTGTGGGAAGGGGTGAGAATTTCAGAGGCATTTCTCAGGGCACAGGGCTTCAGTGCTTACCTTACTGTAAGGAGGTGGCTGAGTGGTTGTGTGTGTGTGTGTGTGTGTGTGTGTGTGCACTCTTTATTTTACAACTTTGTTGTCCCTTTCTATCCTTGCAGCCTCGCTGGCTGCCTGCTTGTGCCTCCAGGAAAGCCCCCTCGAGGACTTAACCAGGACTTCCTCCCTTGCGGCTTTCCAGTGCTGCCTCCTCTGCTGAGTGCCTGAAAGCTGAGTGAGGAGTTGTTGTTGTTCTTGAACCAAACCAAAAATGCCCTGCTCAGCTTTCAGGCGCTCAACAGGCAGGCAGCAGCACCGGAAAGCCCCAAGGGAAGAAGTCCTGGTTAAGTCCTGGAGGGGGCTTTCCGGGAAAGCAACTGGAGATGCCGCAAGGACAGAACTGGGAAAATGGTAAAATAAAGAGTGCACACACACACACGCACGCACGCACACGCTTATCGCTTATCGCTTATCACACACACACACACACACACACACACACACACACACACACACACACCTCCCTCATACCACCTCCTTAAATAAGCTAAGCAAGGCTGCCTCAAAACCAGCACTGGCTGCAAATCACTCAGAGATCCACCAGCAGATCCTGATCTATCTTCTGCCCACACCTCCTCTAAGTGTTTCTCTACCAGAATGTGCAACCGCAGGCTCAAGCAATTAATAGGGAGCCCTAGTAGACATATTTCCTTGCATGCCTAGCTCTTCCACCCATGGGAGATAGTGAGTTGGGAGAGGATTAACCAGTGCTGCTCTCCAACATGTATTCTGACATATACTGTACACATTCTCTGTCCTAAAGATAATACACGTAGGGTTTAAAAGGGATGAGGGTTTCATAGGAAGAGAAGTTGGCTCTCAAACTCTTCATCTTATTTGTGAGCAGATAAATTGGGAGCGGGGGACCATTTTACTGAATTCCTCCAAGGGGAGGAGAAATTCTCCAACAGTTTATTTTGGATCAAGGCTTACTATTAGAAGTAGCCCAGCTTCTTTCTCCCCCCCCCCCTAAGTGTGTGTGCGTGTTGGCAACCTGGCCACCATTTTGCATCTTCCACAATGTCCCAGACATAGCATCGGTCTGGGACATTGTTGCGGATGGGGGGGAAGGGTGCACACCTCAAAAAACAACAGCAACACCCCCATACACTGGAGAATAATCAGACAACAGTTCTTCAAAGTGGCCTTCCATTTCTTGGGGGCTGGAATAAAAAGAAACATCTCAGAAATGTTCTTTTTTTAATTGAATTTTCCAAAACAAAAACAAATCGTATTTGGCTTCCGCCACCTTGTCTGACAAACATTACCAATCCTTATGCGATCTAAGTTTCTTCTATTTTCACAGAAAGAATTTCTGTCACTTTACCAATATTCAAAAATCAAAACCCAAAATTATTAAGTCACCTTCCCTCCTCCCCAAAAAGTCCACCAGAGGTTTCCAGTCTTTCTTGAATGAGGATAAAAAATTTCTCTAATTAAGCAAGTCAATTTCGCCATCTCTCAGAAATGTTCTCACAAGAATGTTCTCACAAGAGCTGCTGCTTTTGAGAAAGGAGATGGAAGGCTAGGGGTCCTTTTTTTCCTGAGCTGGGCATTCCCCCCCCCCCAAAGCTGTTTTTTCAACAAATAAAAGCTGTTAAAGCTGTTGCAGAAAGTATTTTACAGATAGGAGTTCTTTGCTTCTATTTTACCGGGGGGGTGGGGGGTGGAGAAGGGGATGGTGGAGAATCACTCCACAAAAACATTTGCTATTCTTGAACATTTCTACTGATTCCCAGGCTGACCGTTGGCGAAGGTATTTGCATATGTTGGCTGAGTTCACAGGGTCTTAATGCCATGCATGTTTCTGACATTAAAACTGTATTTAACTTAGAAAGATGTGACTGTTCTGGATACTCAGTAATCAGGAGTGACCCCATCAGTATGCAACGGGACTTGCAGCTCAGTAAAAGGGTCAGAAAAAACATTATTTATGGGTGATCCCTGAAACTTTCAGTAATACAAGCCCTTGACTGTATTAGTATATAGAGCAGCCTTCCCCATCCTGATGCCCTCCTAATGTTTTGGGCTACAATTCCCATCAATCACAGCCAGCGTGGCCAATGGTCAGGCATGATGGTAGTTGTAGTCTAAAACATCTGGAGGGTACCAGGTTGGGAAAGGCTAATATACAGGATATAGGGTTGGACCCAGATTTAGTCCTACTTAAGGCACAATCCTATGCAAGTTTAGACAGAAAAAAAGGCCTACAACTCCCAGCATGCACCAGCCAGCACAGCTGGTTGGTGCATGCTGGGAGTTGTAGGGCTTTTTTTCCTGTCTAAACTTGCATAGGATTGTGCCCTTAGAGTAGTACACCCAACTGAAATCAATAGGACTTAAGTTAGGTCATGACTGGAGGGCCACAGGTTCTCCACCCCTGGTCTAGGATGTCCAAGGAATCCAGGGGAATCTGTTGTTGATGGCAGGTTGGAAACAATTTCAACAAAATGCATCCCTTGTTACGTTCGCTTCTGCCCTTCCTCTCTTTTCTCCCCCCACCCCCATTGGTATCTCCCAAATTATTGACACTCAAATTTCAAGCTCCTTGGACCAGGGATCTGGCTTTTGCACCGATGGTGGGATGATGATGATGGGCTGGATCCAGGTTTATGCTGGATCAACCGTACTGGTGGAAGTGGCCTTTCCCACCCCCTCTTTCCCTGGGCGGCCTCCAGCCCTCTGGAAATGCTACACGGAGAGTCAGGAGACCCTGCTGAGTGGGGTGAGCTGTGGTATAGGGGAGAGAGGGTGATCCCCAAAATTGGGCAGGGGGCACTTCCATGAGCTGAGTCCTCCTTCTTACAGCAGATCCTGGATTGATGATGATGATGATGATAATAATAATAATATAATTTTCCTGAACCATAATACATTAAAAGTTGACCCTATGTGTTCTAGGCAAAGAGATAAATAACTAGTGTTCAGAGATGCTTGTACAAAAAATGAAAACAAAACCGCAGTGGCTGCTTCTGAGCTGTACCCTTTTACCTCCATGTAGCCGTGTTGAGGGGACTTAAAATGGATATGAATATAAGATGAGCAGCCTCACACTGAAGGCATATTTAGCCCCCATACTGCCGAAGCAGTGTAAAAGGTGGAGATGCCAACAGTACTGATTTTCCCGAGCAAAAACCTGCTCTCTTCCATTACGTTTACGAGGCCGTAGGGAAACCCCCATCAATGCGTACATTATATTTCATTATGCAAATATAAAAATCTTCTGGGTTTGCTGCCTATGAATGTTGGCAGGTCTGAAGGGGACTGAATAAGAAGTAGTTCTCGGTGAAGTATATACCAGATTCCTTCCCCTCACCCCACCCTACCCTACTGGTGGTGGTGGTGGGGAATCAACTTAATCCCATTCAAGGTTTCAGAAGAGCTGTGATCATTGGGAAACCTGCCACGGGCTACCAATAGAGAAGCTTGCTCTACGCTGCTCCCTGCTATCTTATCTACCATCTTGAGCTTTGGATCTGCTCATTTCTCATCTGGAAGATTATACAACATTGACACGGTTTCCCCATCCATGCCTTTGGGGCAACACGCAAAATCGGCTTTCCCAGCTCCTGACCTCTGCTAGGTGAACTGACCACGACTTAATTAGGAACTAAATTAAAATCCGTAAGATAAGGCCGTTCCTAAATGACTTTTTGTTTATTTGAGGAAATCAGTATAGATAGAGTTGGAAGGGACCTTGGAGTCCAACCCCCTGGTCATTGCTGACATAGTCAGCAAGGGTGCATGCCTGAATAGCCTACTACATGTACAGAAAGTAACTATCCTAGAACTAGCAAAATTCCCATCATCGTGATGGTGGGGGGTGCATACATGCAAGCACGTTTTCCCCTGTGTATAGAAGGGGGACTTGTATATAGCAAGGACTGTTGGGGATCCAGTGTGTCTCCGGCTGGCTTCTCACAACAAGGCAAACCAGAGTATGGATTGAGTGTGGGTTGTTGCTGAACCGTGGGTGGTTGTGTTATGTGAACCCAGCCACGCTAACAAACCATGGTTTGCTAACCACAAACAATCCATGAAGAGAACCCATGGTTTGTTGTTGGGTTGTGAACTGTGGGTTGTTAGCACAGCTGGGTTCACGCAACACAATAACCCACAGTTTAACAATAACCCGCAATTCAACAACAACCCATACTCAACCCTTACTCTGGCTTGTCATGCTGTGTGAACATAGTCTCTGTATGCTTTGTGCACAGATGCATATTGCACTCCCCTGCAGCCAGGAAACTACCCAGAGGGCCAGACTGGGACCACAGGCAGGCCGCATGTGGCCCCCGAGCCTGAGGTTCTGCACTCCTGCATTAGAGTATGAAGGAATGTTGGGAACTGTGTTGTGTGTGTGTGTGTTTGTTTTTAATATGCAGTGATAAGCACCCTGGGATGATCTCCTGAAATAACAGCCCCTGAACTTTACTAGTGAAAACAGGTCTTCAGGTTCTGACACACCAGCCATCTTCTGCATCATTCCATTGAGCCATTCGGTGTCGGTCCTCTTCACTTGCCGCCGGCACTTACCAATGATGTAATGCGCTTGCCTTGTATGACAACAAGACAGTTATTATACTAATAATTATAATTAACTGCAGTCAATTATCTTAATAATAGATTTCCCCGTACAAAAGAGGCTTTCAAATAGGCTTATTTCATTATGCTGCTGTGAAAAAAGAAAAAGAGAAAAAACGGCTCTGCAAAGTAAGGCAGGATAGACACTGAATTGAATGCATGGTGTCCTTCCTGAGTCCTCCTGTTTACTTTTTTAAAAAATAAATTTTATTTAATTATTATAAACTACGTACAAAATGATAAAACACAAACATACGACTAAAATAAATCATAAGGTGCACCCCCCCCACCTGCCTAGGGACCAACTAATATACAACCATCCCCTTAATCAATTAAATTCCACATTCCAAAAATATAACATATCCTGACAAGGCATACTCCCCTTCCCCTTTATCAATACATAGTCTAATAATTGATTCCATATATCCATAAAATTATTCTCCTCCTGTTTCCTGTCCAAAGCAACAGGAACAGATTCGGTGAAAGGCACACATTTCAAGAGCTTTACTTATGTCATGGATGGCCAACCTCTGTATTTTCAGTGGCCACCCTGTTCTAGAAACCAGCCCTTCCCAACCTGGCATCCTCCAGAGCTGTTCGACTACAACTCCCATCACACACACACACACACACACACACACACACACACACACACACACCCAACAGCTGGGGATGATAGGAGGCATAGTCCAATAGCTCCGGGGCATCAGGTTGGGGAAGGCTGCTCCAGACAGTGACCCAGGGTTGAGAAGTGCCTTTTGAATTACAAGCCAGACAGGGAGTTGTCTTAATTTGTTAACACTGGTTCACCCATCTTTTTTTCAGACTGATCAGAGTGGTGTACATGTTTCTCAAGTGGTCTGCAATAGAGAGTTCTTAGGTCCAGACATACCCACTTACTTTCAGCAGAGTTGTATTTGAGTTTTATTACACTTGAACTGCCCTTCCTGTAAGGAACACAGGGCAGTATGTTTGGATCAACCCTCCTTCCATTGTATTTTTACAACAGCCCTGTGAAGAAGGTCAGGCTGAGAAAGAGTGACGGGTCGAAGGCCATCCAATGTGAGCTTCACGGCTGAGTGGGGATTTGGACCTGGGTCTCTCCATCCCCAGTCCAACAGTCTAACCACTACACCATACTGGCTCCCAACAGAACTGAGCTGGCAAACCAGATGGGAAGTACAATTCCTTCCATTCACTCCCAGGCTAGCTAGAGCCCTGAACAAGAGCACCGATGTGAGGGGCTAGGGATGTGCTGCAGCATTTTATTGTGGGTCCCCATTTGTTCCACGCAAGTTCTATCGTTGCTTTATTTTGGCTTGCTGAACCTCATGGCTGAAACACTTTTTTGGAATTCATTTGCTTGGTTTGTGTGTTACATTTATATCCTGCCTTTCCCCCAAGGAGCCCAAGGCAGTGTACATGGTCCTCGTCCTCCTCTCCATTTTATCCTCACAACAGCCCTGTGAGGTAGGTTAGGCTGAGAGTCAGTGACGTGCCCAAAGTCACCCACTCATGGCCAAGTGGGGACTAGAACCTGGACCTCCCGAGTCCCAGTCCGACACTCTAACCACTACGACACCACACTGGCCTCTGGATCCAGCAGCTGTTGAAGCAATCAAATGATTGCTCATTATGTGTTATATTCAATATTTGGCACTTCTGTTGGTGGATCTCGAGTTCTGTGCCTGGCAGCATTCTTCTGTTTCTGAGCCTTGGGGGAGTGGGGAAAAACAAACATATATATATATATATATATATATATATATTTACCACTGTATTTTTCCTACTTTTGGATTGTTGTTTATGGTCTTATTTCAAATAGTTGTCATAAGCTCTCTTTCAAACCACTTTCAACTCTGTGTGTGCGTGTTTGTTTGTGGGCGGGTGGATGAGGGACTATTGCCCGTTTTCGGCCCAAGCCTGTTGCTTCACATCTGTTGGGCCCACTCACTCTCACTCTGCCTTGGAACTAGCTGCAGTTTCCAGTCCATTCCCTTTCTACTTGTTACGGTATAAAATCAACCGATGGCCATGCTGGCTGGGGATGATGGGAGTTGTAGGCCAACACATCTGGAGGGTATCAGGTTGGAGAATGCTGGTGTAAATAAATAGTGAGTGATGCCATAAAACTCCAGAGCCCTTTTTCTCTGAAGCAGCAAACTGATACCCTGAAAAGCTTGCTATATAAGCTTGGCACTGCTAGCAAAAGAAAGGAGCGTGTTTGCCTTGTGGCTTGCTCGAGAAAGACTCCGTGGCTAAAATTATGAGGATGTTGGTGGCATTCGTGTTTGTTTATTGTTTGTTTGTCTGTTTGTTTAAAAAAAGAAGAAGAGATTTCATGGTGTCTGAGAAATGTTTGAAAACATGGCTGCAGTGAGCCCTAAACCAGAAGCCACATTAAAAAAGGAAAGAAACCCCCAGAATATACTTTTGGAAAACCTCGACATATTTTTGGAGGCAGGCTTGGCTGGTGGTTTTGGAACATTTGAGAATAACACTGTTGCAGAGGAGACTTATTTTCATTTGATGTTTCCCAGCAAAGCAAAGCAAAGCACTGCCTTCAGTTCTGCACTCGGCTTTAACACATGTGAATTTTTAGACCCTCCAGGGGTCCCCCAAGCAACCCATGATGTGTTCCCCACACTCCACACAAATCACTGAACCATCTTCTAGTTAGGACACTGATACCCTTAGTATCAGCCTTCTACCACCCACCCATTCCTACCACCCCAGCACTAAATTAGAGAGAGAGCCAGTGTGGTGTAGTGGTTAGAGTGTTGGACTGGGACTCGGGAGATCCGGGTTCTAGTCCCCACTCAGCCATGAAGCTCACTGGGTGACTTTGGGCCAGTCACTGACTCTCAGCCTAACCTACCTCACAGGGTTGTTGTGAGGATAAAATGAAGAGGAGGAGGATTATGTAAACTGCCTTGGGTCCCTTGCAGGAAAAAAAGGTGGGCTATAAATATAATAAATAAATAAGAGGCCAGGCATCATGTGTAGGGTAGCGCACTTCAGCAGAGCAGGGTTGGTGGCGAATTCTAGGGATGAGGGAGAAATTTCACACGATTGACCCAAGATGCGAAGCGAAACTCAGAGACCCTTCCAAATTTGCATGTCTCAGGAATGTTGCAATGGAGTTTTCCAGTCCAAAAATACAAATACAAATATGTATATATGGAGAAAGTGCACACAGGAAAGGTATGCGTTAGTGAACGTAACATTAAAAAATGCATTATATCAGGAAATGTATTGGCAAAAACAATGTGTATATGAGGCAAAATTGTGTACAAAAATGCCGGTGTTCAAATGAGCACAAAAATTCGCATGAATTTTCATGCAAACTTGGGGGGGGGGATTGAAAGGTTGGGATGAGCTGAATTTAAGTTTGGACAAATTCTCAAACTTTGGGATGAACCAAACTCGAGACTGAAAAAATGAGACATTGGGAGAAACTGACGTTGACAGATTCATCCATCCCTAGAATTCAGGGGTGCGGGGGAAATGTTTTGGAGAAGGAAGTACGGAGATGATCCCTGGGCATCTGGTAGGCGGGGAATTTGACTTCGTTTCCCCCAGCTTGTAACATTCCCTTCTTCACTCACCCTTATTTCATTGCATTGCATGGCATTTATTACATTTCTATACCGCTCAATAGCCAAGACTCTCTGGGCGGTTTACAAAG
Organism: Shinisaurus crocodilurus; assembly: GCA_021292165.1. NCBI lineage: Eukaryota > Metazoa > Chordata > Lepidosauria > Squamata > Shinisauridae > Shinisaurus > Shinisaurus crocodilurus. The sequence continues at coordinate 31,663,578 of CM037881.1, forward strand.
ATTAAGGGCGCAATCCTATGCATGTTTAGACAGAAAAAAGTCCTACAACTCCCAGCATCCCCCAGCTAGCCATGCTGGCTGGGGAATGCTGGGAGTTGTAGGACTTTTTTCTGTTTAAACATGAATAGGATTGCACCCTAAAATTGTTATCTTGTCACTCTAGATTCTAGAGCCACCAACATACGGCAGCATATACCTGACATGGAAACTGTAGTGTGGGAGAGAAACTTCCTTCCTCCAGACTCTGGAACCAGTCAACCTCGCAGAGGAGAGAGCTGTGGAAACAGAGCTGTGTCCAAACTAAGCCGAAGAAAATGTCAGTACGATCCTGCAAAACATGTGAACTGACTCAGCCAGAAAGCACTTCATTTGAAGTGACATCTGGGGAGATGAAAGTTCTGCCTTTGTGATGTCACACTGGCACATGTATGTCACCTGCTGATGCTCCGAGTCATTATGATGACCATGCATGACTAGTCCATAGTGATCAAATATGTCCATTACCTATCTGGTAAAGCCTGTGTTTCGCATGCGAAAGGCCCCAGGTTTAATCCCCAGCATCTTCAGGTAGGATGAGGATAGTCTCCTCTCTGAAACCATTGAGAGTCACTGGTAGTCATTGTAGACAATTCTGAACTAGATGGACCAATGGTCTGACTCACTATAGGGTAGCTTCCCATGTTCTCATCATATGATCATTCAGTTCTCAGCCTCTAAGCCCCAGAATCATCACAGCCCAGTTAAACAGCCAGTTCATTAAGGGTACAATCCTATGGGTTGCTCCCTCAATGCTCACAAGCCCCTGAACTTGGAGGCTTACGAGCATCCCAGGCAGAGCAAGAGAAGCAGAGGAGGCCAATCTCCTCCTCCCTGCTCCTCCCGCTCTGCATTTCTGCTAGACTCCCATTTGCAGCCATCTTAGAATCAAAGAATCATAGAATAGTAGAGCTGGAAGGGGCCTACCAGGCCATCGAGTCCAACCCCCTGCTCAATGCAGGAATCCAGGTCAAAGCTTCCCCGACAGATGGCTGTCCAGCCGCACCTTGAATGCCTCCAGAGTGGGAGAGAGAGCCCACCACCTCCCTAGGTAGTTGGTTCCATTGTCTTATCACTCTGACAGTCAGGAAATTTTCCAAAACATCTGGAGGGTACCAGGATGGGAAAGGCTAATATACAGAATAGGGTTGGACGCAGATTTAGTCCTACTTAAGGCACAATCCTATGCAAGTTTAGACAGAAAAAAGGCCTATAACTCCCAGCATGCCCCAGCCAGCTATGCTGGCTGGGGCATGCTGGGAGTTATAGGCCTTTTTCTGTCTAAACTTGCATGGGATTGTGCCCTTAAACCCCTAAAAATACATCAGATAAAACCAACAAAAATATATATATAACAATTTTAAAACAATAATCACCGTCATGGAATAATCAACTTCGGCATGTGGTGTTAAAATCCTTGCAGAAACTGAGAAGTTGTTCTGCATGCAGAAAACTGTGCAGGATCCTACCATGCTGGGTGGTTGTGTGTGTGTGTGTGTGTGTGTGTGTGTGTGTGTGTGTGTCGGGCGGGGGGGGCTGATTCAGCTATTTCCCTTATATATATGTAAGTCAATCCTTTTGTGGAGGTAAGATACCTGATGCAAGCGTGCGTGAAGACCTAATGGCCATCCTTCACCCCTACACAGTGCAGGAGAAAGCAAAAATGGTTTCATTTATTACGACATAGTACATTTATATCCCAACAAGGAGTACATTTATATCCCTTCTCTCTTTTTTCCTCACAACAGTCCTGTGAGGTAGCTCAGGCTGAGACATAGTGACTAGCCCAAAGTCACCCAGTGAGGTTCACACACACCCTCCAACATTTCACAGATGAAAATAGGGACACACATGTGAATTTGTAAGAGGTATGGTTAAGCAACATGAAGGTGTGATCAAGAGGGCGTGGCCAGGCAACATGAGGGCGTGGCCAAGGGTATGGCCAGGCAACCAAAGGGCATGATCAAGTACAAAAGTTATTAGAGGAAACACACAAAATCTTTTAAATTATAATGATTACATTATTATATTATATATTATTTTATAATATTTTATGTGGCTTTTGTAATATTGTTTTTACTTTATTTAAACCCTTAATTGTTGATATCTGGTGTTTTTTATGTGGGGGTCAGTGCTTGCAGGGCAATCACTTTTTGTTTTAAAATGGTCAGGGTTGGTACAAATTCAACAGGTGAAGCTTACCCACACCCCCAAACATGGAGCTTCAGAGAGAAGGAGAAGTTTCTTGCATTTCCTTCTGACACTGTAAACTCACCTGTTAGAGGCATAGAGTCAGCTCTGTTAGGTAATAAAATCTTTGGCAATATAAAGATAGGAATCATGTGATAAATTCCCTCATTCACCTCTCCCCCGATCCAGGCCAGTGGGTGCAGCACGTATGTGTGTGCGCGCACAGAGAGAGAGAGAGAGAGAGACATCCTCGAGTCTGTTCCCTCCCTGCTTACTGTCTCTTAAAGGGACCATGGGCAAAATTGCAGCTAAGCTAAAAGTTTTAGCTTAGCTGCAATTTTGCCCATGGCTCCTTTAAGATAGCTTAAAGTAGCTTGCAGTTGTGGGAGGCAGGGGAATTTGGGACTCTGCATGACAAAGTGAGAAGCCATGATGGCTTAGGGGTTTTCAGGACTGTCCCGGAATTTTCGGGGCAGTTGGAGACCTTGGGTTCATGGCTGAGGGCTAGTGTGGCGTAGTGAGAGTTTTGGACTGGGACTCGGGAGATCTGAGTTCTAATCCCCACTTGGCCATGAAGCTCACTGGGTGACTTTGGGCCAGTCACTGACTCTCAGCCTAACCTACCTCACAGGGTTGTTGTGAGGATAAAATGGAGAGGAGGAGGAGGATTATGTAAGCTGCCTTGGGTTCCTTGCAGGAAAAAAAGGCGGGGTATAAATATAATAAATAAATAAATAAACAAACAAATAAATAAATGAGTGGGGAGTTGAACCGGAGCAGGTTCATGGGCATCAGGCAGCACGGCTTGGCAGCTGCCAACAGTCTTGCACTGCGTTCTCACCACTGCCCCTTCCTCCTCCTCCCCAGCTGTGATGCTGCTTTCACTCCATCCACCCTGCTGGTGTTGCCGCCACCCCGTCCTTCTCCCCCTCTCAGCTGCCTTGAGGGAGATCCTTCTCACACACATGTCTGCTGAAAGTAAACCCTTATAGAAGAGGCGGGATGACAACAGAGAGGGCCACCTATCACAATGGAGGTTAGGAAAAGACACAAAAGGCCAGCCAATGCAATGCCCTGCCCTACATCCCTAAATCGCAGTGGTGTAGCGGAGCCAGGTTTTGCAGGGATGCAGCAGCACATAGATCCATGATTCTGTGTTGTTAACCACCCAGAGAACTTTGGCTCTTGGGTGGTATAGAAATGAAATTCATCATCTTCATCATCTACACCTTTGGGGGCAGGGGGAACCCCATGATGTACAGTCCTCCTAGGACTATCTCATTTCAGCATGCTGGGGTAATGTGTGACTGAATGCTCACATGTTCAAAAACCTACTCCCTTCACTTGCACCAGCCACCACAGAAGGGTGCCTTCTACTGCCCACCGCCAGTTTGTGAGTAGGAAGAACTTTAGAGGTTCTCCCTTGTTGCTCAACAAGGGGTGCAACGTTCAGAGCACAGTGGCTGTTTCCTTATCACATGATGGAGGAATGACAGCCATGCTTATTAATATCCCAGCACTGATATAGCTTGCTTGGCAGCATGAGCTGGATAACCATGCAAGCGGAATTGGTTGCTGCTGTTTATTTCTTTTATTGTTGTGTTTTTAATTTATTTGTTTTCGTGCTCTTTTAACTAAGATTTTGTTTTTAACCTGGATGTTTTGGTGGAAAGGCAAGACATCAAACAAACAAACAAACAAATAAATAAATACCCTGGTGCAGGATTTTGGGGTGCAGGGGTGTCGGCAGAAGCATGATCTTGGTTTTACTTCAGGCAGAGACTGAGCAACACTCAGCCCGTGACGCACTCACAAATTCAATACGCAAGTTTAGAAAATGGCTGAACCAGTGGAGAAGCATTGCCATTCCCATATCCTTCCCGGTGCCACCCTGTACCCAAACCAAAATTTTTACTTATGAAAAAAGGGAGAACTTTTTAATGTCTGAAACTCCTGATAAAATCTTGCCCACAAGTTCACTACCCAGAGGAGAAATGAACACCCAACCACAAGTGAGAAAGAAATATGGAACAAGGGGTAGATACAAATTAACATAGCTGTTTCTTACAACATGATTGATTGTTGTGTAGTTTCAGATCCCAACTTTTAAATTGATTGCTTCCTTTGGCAAAGAGTCATTAATCCTCTCTCCCGCATGGGGCTAGAGAAAGTAAGTAAGTAACTTTATTACGGTCAATGACCAGCAAAGAAACATTACATTATAAATATAATAAACAACATTAAATAAACATTGTTTATAAATATTATACACATATACTAAAAGCCAAGTTATAAAATACAGATACAACAAATTTAAAACTGTCCCTTAGTCATTGGCACTACTGAATCAGAAAAGATTAAAACAGGATCGTTAGATTCAGCCAAAATCTTTAACATCACAGGAGCCAGAGAAAAGAATTGGGGGGCAGGAACAGCTGGGTGGGATTGTTTAACACCCCCTACCCAGGCACGTTGGTCCCGATCTGAATTGAGGGCCCATGTGCTTTATACCAAAGTGAAACAAAAATAGCATCAGCTACACATTTAACATAGCATGTAGTTTAGCACTCAGACTTGCCCGCTGGTTTGAGCAGCGAAAGGATTCTGTTGTATAGAATCACAGACTTGGAAGGGACGTTGGAGATCATGGAGTCCAGGGGTGGGCAATGTGTAGCCCTAGGGCCACATTTGGCCCTTGGCCTGATTTCATGCAGCCCTCAGCCTAATTTCAAACAGCCTTTTCATGCACTCAGTTGAGATCTATCCCTTCCCTGGCAGCCCAGGAAAGAGAGGGAGAAAAGGGAGCGGCAGAAAGAGAAAAGCAGTGACCCACCTATTTTTGGCTCCAACCCTGCCCACTGCTGTGCCGGGCCTCACCCAGCAACAACATGTGGTCCCCGACCACATATATACAGATTTCCAGGAGGTGTGGGGAAGGCTCACAGTCTGATGTAGATCTGACCCAGGACGAAGCTTGGCAGGGGGAAACCGAATGCCTCAATGAGAGCCAGCTTGACAGATTCACCCATCACTCAGGGCAGGGCGCTGCTAAGCACCAAAAAGATCTGGGCTCAGGCCCACAGGCCAAAGAAATGCACAGATTTGCATATGCTAATTTACATGTGCTCAAAAGTCTGTAAAGGATCTTGTCTCCTAAGGACACCTCTATTAAAAAGGAGTGTATGGACAGGGGAGAGGAGGGCATTTGATTTCAGGGGGGGGAACTAAGGCAGAAAGATTCAAGGAAGGAGGGCAGCAGGAGGTGAAGCACATGTGGGCAAAAACCCAGCTAATCCAGGGGGATCAGATGCAGCAGAGATCATCAGGAGCCCTATACAGTAATACCTTGGATTGAGAGCATAATTCATTCCGGAAACGTGCTTGTAATCCAAAACACTCTTATATCAAAGCGAGTCTCCGGTGGGCATGAGCGGGGCCGATTTTGGTCCGCTACCCCCACTTGAGGTGAGCGGTTACATCCCTACACTACTTGTCTTGCAAGACCTTGCTCGTTTATCAAGTCAAAATTTTCAAAAAAAAATTGCTTGTCTTGCAAAACACTCTCAGACCAAGTTACTTGCAATCCAAGGTATTACTGTACCTTTATTTCAGCAAGTGCCCATAAACATCAGGGTGATGAGGCAGATGGCCTCCCAGAGATTTGGGGCTCCAACCCTAGTGGGCTGCCCCCTAACACCACCTCTGCCATCACTACTGTTAGGATGTTTCTCCTAATGTCTAACCGAAATCTGCTTCCCTGCAACTTCCAACCTATTTGTTCTAGTTCTGCCCTCTGGATCAACAGAGAAGGCAGGACAATTACCAATGGTTGGCCACTGCAGAGAAACATTATCCACCTTAGACTCATCTTCGCACCCTGCCCCACCCGGAACTTGACATGAACCGGGTTTGACACTGAGCAACAAATAGAACCCGATAAATTGCTTTCCAGAAGATATATCTTCTTCTTGCTGAGATCCTGTTTTGTTTTTATTTTTTCCCTTTGAGCCATTGTCATGCATGTGACATGAGCTCAGCCTAGAGGAGCAGCAAAATCTTTTGCCTCTAGTTTAAAATAATAATAAAAAAGTTGACAGATCGCTTTATCATCTCCATGTTTCCAGACCATTTCCCCCTCCCGTATGCAAAGCACAGAGAGAGGAGAGAGGTTTGGCGGAGGACAGCCAGAGTTAACACAATACAACTGCAAAAAGGATACGCCTGCCATCAATCGCCTCCATGCATACGAAAACAAGAATCTGCTCTCTTGACACCAGACCTGTAGGGGAATCACTAGAAATATATACCACCGAGGGCTTTCTTTTCTCAAGGCTCATCCAACCACACATTTATGAGCAGGAAGGGACTACTTGAAATAACACCAAGTAGCATTATAAACATGCAAACTCATAATAAACGACAAGATGCAATTTTAACCAGCATGCAAAAGTAGCATAATATCATTTTCCTTCGATACATAGAGAGCCAGTGTACACAAATAATCGGTCATAAATTTACAAAAAAGAAAAAGTTATATATGGCCTCCTTGAGGGCAAGGCTACACACTATAAATGTGAAGCTACAGCTCAGAGATCACCAGGGTGGGAAAAAAATAAGAAGACTGCGAGCCATGCTAAAACTTCTCACAAAAGATCTGTGCCAGAGGGAGAAAAAAACACCCCAGGTCTTCTTGCTAATAATGTAGTGAGAGAGTTGTCAACTGTTAGGAGCCTGTGCAGTTCTGACATCTGCTGGAGAGAATCAGAGCTGCTTAGCTGTGTTTCATAAACCCCAATACCTCTGACATAGATAATGGGGATTCTCCTTTTGCTCAAGGTCTCAACCAATGTGAATTTTTCAGTCGCGCAGAGGCTCTTTCATTTTCTACACTGTTGCATGCATCATCATCATCATCATCATCATCATCATCATCATCATCATCATCAAATCTGCCACTGGAGCAAGAACACACACACACACACAGGCAAATCTGAATGAATCAACTTGTCTCTCATGCTGCACACAATTTGGGATTTGCACATTCCTTCGCTGCTAGTGGGTTGAAACAGCGTGACTGGGTTGAACGTTCCAAAAAGTCTAGATAAGAAAAACATGGTTGGTGTAGTGCATACAATGTTTGACACGGACTGGGGAGACACCCAACCATGAAGCTCACTGAGTGACCTTAGGCCAGTCACTGCCTCTCATTTCTAACCTACATTACAGGGTTGTTGTGAGGATAAAATAGAAAGAAGCCCATACACACAGCATCCTGAGTCCACCAGAGGAAGAGCAGGATACCAGGGTGATCAATAATGACTTGGCTGTGTTTATGAGCTGCTCTAGCATAGTGGCTATATAGCTGTGAACTCTAATTCCAGTCTCATTTCAGCCAATGGAGGCCTTAAGCAAGTCAGTGATCCCTTGGTACCTCACCTCCATATGGGGAGAGTGATGCAGGCCCTGCCTTAAGAGCTGCTGAAAAGATGACTGAGATGATGTATGTGAAACACTTAAATGTCCTATCTCAATGTTAAGTATGATTAAATATTAAAGAGCCAGTGTTATGGTGGTGCTATTACAGCAGGATTGGAGAACCTCAGGCCTTAGGGCCAAATCCAGACTTTGGGCCACTCGCTGACTCTCAGCCTAACCTACCTCACAGGGTTGTTGTTGTGAGGATAAAACGGAGAGGAGGAGGAGGAGGAATATGTAAGCCGCCTTGGGTTCTGTGCAGGAAAAAAAGGTGGGGGTATAAATATAATAAATAAATAAATAAATAAATAAATACAGGGTTCCCCAGAAGGCCCCACCCCCTTTCCCTGGCCACACCCCCTTCTCCCCAACCACCACTCATTTGGTAGTTTCCCAGCTTTTGCACTGTTTCCCCCCATTCTAAAAGGGTGAAATGCCTCTCCTGATGCTTAGTTACTGGCAGCGAGAGCTTTCAGCTACAATATGCTCCTATTTTTGGCCTGCCCCCTTTTCCTTTGACCCCGCCTGCCACTAGAATGTGGCCCCCAAGAGCGTCCCCAAAATGGAATTTGGGCTCAGGCTGGAAGAGGTTCTGCACCTCTGTATCACAGGAAGCCTATACTTAGAGACGTTTATTTATTTATTTATTTAAACCTGCAATGGATTCAAATGAGTTTGGGTTTCTATGAATCCAGCCTTAGGATTCCACAGTGGATTGGCTTTTTCCAAGTTGTGTGGTTCCTGAGGACTTGCAAATCATTTAAAAAAACTTTTGTGGGGGATTTGCACAAATATGCATTAGCGCAAATGCGCACTTGTGCAAATATCCATTTCCAAACAGGAATGACATTCTTGTGAAAATCTCATCTTGTCAATGAGCAGATGATGGAATGAAAGACACCTTACAATCCTGAAACACAGATGGAATGGATTTAACAAAATCTGTACATTCCTACTTATACTTCACTATTGCAAGTTACAGTGTTTTGAAAATCATGTCAACCTTTTCAACTACAATATACGTAGTAATATTTAATATGACATTTGGGGCTCATATTGATGTTGCTTGAACTTTGCTCTGACCTCTTCCCTCTGCTGCTGGTCAGCAGGTTTTGCCACCAATTTTCAATCCTTAGACAGCTCAGTGGCTTGTCCTCCAGGGCTAAGAGCACATGGAGCCATTCTGATGTTAAAACAATCCTGTGATACACCGTGACAGGGAGGTAGAGATGGATGTATAAGAAATCCGCTTTTGACCTGAATTTGCCCAGTTCACACCTCCTGGAACTGAACATGGAACCGAACCAGAACTGAATGCAATCTACAGTCAAAGTCTGTACATTTCAAAAGTGTTTGAAAAATGTGTACCGGTACTTTTGAAAAATGCACATGAAAAATGTGTACTTTTGAGAAATGCACACAAACATGTTTTAATGAGAGAAAAATGTGCACATTAAAAAAAAATACATGATGCATACATTTGAGAAAATGTGCATGAAATACACCCACAAAAACAAAACTCACAATCTTAAATGGACAAGAGTCAGAATTAACTTTGAAGTGGAATTTGGAGAACCTCAGCAACCTCAAGTATGGCAGATTCACAGAGAGCTCATATGGCTGGGCCCCAAAAAATTGATGAATATGACCCAGTGATTAACACTCAGAAAGATCTATGGATGCACACTTGGCTGTGAATGACATAGGATCACATGAATTATTTTTTACTGTGCTGAGAATTATAGAGGAATTCAGTATGTTTCTAGGGAAATGACTCCCAAACTACCCGATTCCGAGAAGACCCGGTCCTGGTGCAGCCGGGGCCCTCTACCGGCCTCACACCGTCCATGGGCTGTGCCTAAATCAGAAGGACTTGGGGCCCCCCATGAGAGCGGCGCCGGGGAGTGGATTCTCTGTACACCACATTTCCCGCACCCCACCGCGGGACAGGGATTTTGGCGGAAATGTGCCTGACAGGGGTCAGGGCCGTCCGGGCAGCACTCCCCTCCTGGAGCCCCCCTCCGCACACGGCAGTGGGGGGAGGGGATCCGCTGGCCTGAGCCAGCCGACAATGCCCGCCGGGTTGAATCCTCTGGGCAGACTGCACAGACCCCACCTGTTTACCTCTTAACAGTTTCATGCCCTCTTGAACTCTCTCTTCAAAGTTCTTTTCAACTTTCCCTTATGGTACTTGTTGACTATCGGTCTCGTGCCAGTATTTAGCCTTAGATGGAGTTTACCACCCACTTTGGGCTCCATTCCCAAGCAACCCGACTTAGGGAAATGACTCACTACATCATAAAGAGTTCCTGGGTTGTACCATTTATGCAAGTGGGAGATGATTGCATGATTGAATGCTCGCCCATGATGAAGTATTCATACACACACATGGAAATTTGGTACTTTAGGCTAGATAAGAACCATTCTCTCTGAAATCTAGTTTCCATGAGTGGGGGGGGTGGTGTATCAGGAGCATTTAGTAATCATTCCTTCTTTTTACAGTCTTCAGGGGGAGAGTGCCATTGCTTATGTAGCTGGAACAGCACCACCCATACACGAGAGGGAGCATCAGCTGCCTTGGGGGAACCCCAAAGGTTGCAGAAATTGAGAAAATGTTTAAGGAAAAATCATCTAACAACCTAATGAGAACTATGTGTGCTCAGTGCCCACAGAATGCTGACTGACTGTAGAGGGAACAGAAAACTAAGGAGAGGGAATGGAATAGAGTGGCTGGAATTCTGAACAGAAGCACTTCATGCTACAACATTTTGTTGCAGGTCTCACTTAATGTAATCCCCAACGTGCCTTCTGAAATGGTGACAGTCCAGGAGCTGTTTTGCCTGGGGAGCCCAGTAGAAAACATTATATTTTCCATATCGCTACTTCATAAAGAAACCATTTTCTATTTATTTATTTATTTATTTTAGTTGTACCCTACTTTCTACCAAAAAATGGCACTCAAGGCAGCTTACAGAAACAATTAAAATTGATTAAAATCATAAAGCAATACATAACATATAAAAACATAACAATTACAGAAAAAAATATTATTAAAAACAGCACCCAACCCAACACACCTACTTACAGACTAAAAGCCTTCTTATATAAAGTGATCCAGTTGCTTCCAGTTGCTTCCAAGGAATCTCAAAGTAATGGCTTCTGTGTCTTCCAGGAATAAGAACAACCTGATCCTAAAACTCTCTGCACCAACAAATAAGAATTGCACTAGAATTGCATTTCTGAGGTGTGTGTGTGTGTGCCTTTAAGCTTCATGGAATTTCCCCTATATTAAAAGGTATCATTAAAAAAAATAATTCAAAATGTAACATTGATATTTATTTATTATTTATTTTGGAGTATAGAGACAAAAACAGGATAGCTGGCATTGCAAGTCCTCTCATCTCATCACAGCAATGGCTGCACCATCAGCTTGGGAACAGGCCCATTTCTCATAGAGATGAGTTGCCAAACCCCAAGTCTAAATCAAGCAGTGTTAAGTAAGGTGAATATCCATCCAAACCCTTTCAACTGCTACTTAGAATGGCTGTTGCTTTTAATAGATCCGAGCTGTCGCCTACATTGGGCAGGGTGGGGGGATGCTTGCAATCTCTGGGAAGGGGTGAATTTATCAGCCTTCAGAAGTGCGCAAGGGAGCCACATGTCCGTAATACAATGCAGATGTTTCACAGCAGTTCTCCCATAGCTGCCTTTCCCCCCCTCCTGTAGCCAGTTTTTATTTCATTTTCTCTCTCCCTCCCTCCCTCACATCCTTGAAACGATTTTTCAAATGCAACAAAATCTTTCAAGATTTTACACCAGAGCAATTTCTAGCTTTTTATAGTTCACGTCTCATCCACTGCCCAAGTCTGCACAGTTTCCAAGAAGATGTCAGCTCCATGCATCACTAGCTGAAGCTATGGAAACCTGTGCAGCAACAGTTGCCTGATAGCAGATAATCCAAGGGAGAAGATGGGTTCTAATCAGATGCTTTGGACTCAGGACCAATTTCCTGCTTCGCAACATACCTTTCCAGTTGCTCAGGATCTCTCCCCCCATCTGTACTATGACTGTACAAAGTCAGAAACCAAAGGGTAGGAAACATCAGTACCCTACATTTGAGTAACGGGTTGCATTAACTGTAGGCTACAGCAGACCTTCGCAACCTAATTCCTCAGGATGTTAGATAAATCTGCAATGGACCCAAATGAGTTCAGATTTCTATGAATCTGACCTGTGGATTCCGTAGCGGACCGACTTTTTCCAAGTTGCGCAGATTCCGTGGATTTGCAGACCAATTTTTTACTTGGGGGCGCGGGGGGGGGGTTGTGCAAGTGTGCACTAGTGCAAATGCACATTCACAAACAGGAACGAAATTCACATTTAAAAAATCCAATTCCATCAATGAGCGGATGATGGAACAAAAGATGCCTGCCCTGACAACCCGCAAAACACAGACGGAACGAATTTAACACAATTTGTCCATTCCTGCTGGTGCTCTCCAGATGTTTTGGACTACAACTCCCTGGATTCCTAACCACTGACCATGTTAGCTTGGGCTGATGAAAGTCAAAGTCCCAACATCCGGAGGACACCATTTTGGGGGAGGCTGAGCTGCAGTATAGGGTTCCAGCTAAATTATGCAAATAGCTCCTTCCTAGGAGTCTTTCAATGCAGAGCAACAACAGCCTGTCCTTTTCTTGCTTTTTGGAGCCTTTGAAGATCCCTTGGATCTCCCACAGAACACTGTGTCCTCTGAATGTCGTCATGGCTGCTCCCTCACATATTCAGGCCGTATTCAAGGATGTGTATGTCCTGCAGTCTCACTGGGCAACCTTTAAATCTCCTGATGTGTCAAGAGATAAGGCAGCTACGGCTTCTCCTGCCTGCTCCCGGCACAGCCCTATTGTCTGCTCCCACTCCCAGTTTGCTATGTGGCATACGTGGAGCCCTGATCTGTCACAGCAGGTGGAGGAGGAAGGAAGGTGGTCAGCAAGGCCGGAGACGGAACAGAAGCTACGGCTGCCTTATCTCTTGCCACCTGGGAAGATTCAGAGCAGCTTTCCCCAACCCTCCAGATGTTTTGGACTACAGCTCCCATCATCCCCGAACATGGGCTATGCTGGTTGGGGGTGATGGGTGATGTAGTCTATTATTATTATTATTATTATTATTATTATTATTATTATTCTGCCCAATAGCCGAAGCTCTCTGGGCGGTTTACAACAATAAATAAAAAACACAATACAATATAAAATATATTTCAGTGTTCCTTGATGTTTTGTGTTCATGTCTTTTAGATTGTAAGCCTGAGGGCAGGGACTGTCTTATTAAGTTGTGTAAGTCGCTCTGAGAGCCTTTTCTGGCTGAAGAGCGGGGTATAAATGAAATAAATAAATAAATAAATAAATAAATAAATAAATACACAATAAAAACATTATAAAAAAAATTAAAAGCAAATTTAAAATGACACAAATAGCTAAAACAAGTTAATGCAACGTGACCAGTAAATTAAAAATAACCACCCCACCATGCACTATTTAGAGTTGTTAAAAGCCTCAGCATAGAGGCCAATCTTAACCTGTGGCGCTGAAAGGATTGTAGAGTTGGCGCCAGGAGGGCCAATCATGCAAAACTGACATGATTGTGTACAGAATTCAACATCCCTTAGCATCTCAGCATCCATTCGAAAAAGTAATCTACACCTTGAGTACTCAGTGTCTTGGGTACTTCAGCATTTGTTTGCACTATAGGGTTGCAAGTGTCTGGGCAGTGCTTGGTGAAATGCCAGGAACAAGAAGGGAGTCTCTTAGCATTTCTAGTGGTCCGTGCCTTGCGTAGCTCTTGTCCCCTCCACATCACTATCAAAAACTGACCAGATTATGCAGACGAAAGCAAACTTATGCAATGCGTCAGGTCACAGAATTCTGATTTTCCCCCCCTGGCAACCAGTTTTTAGTGCTAAGGCTCAACCCTGGAATGTGTGGAAATGTTTCTGTGCCATTTTACAGCAGAGAATGAGCCATGTACATTGTAAATAAAGAAAAATAAAAGACAGTGGGTTGAGGGAGGGAGGGAGGAATCAGGGGGGCAGCCCCACCTTGCTGGGGCTCCCAGATGCAGAAGCAGAGTCTGTGTTGGGGGGGGGGGAGAGGGAAAGAAAAAAAGGTGGAAGACTGAGCAGAGAGGGGAGCCACAAGGGACACAGCAGCCCTGACATGGAGGGATGGGGTGGCCACTTCCACATCACTAAAATAGAAGGCAAAAGAGGAGGACACAATAGATGCAAATTCAGAAGCCCTTACTATGACATCTCACCACGGTGGAGAAGGCTGTGACCAGGTGACCTGTGTGCGGGCCTGCCCAGTCTGCTGCCCAGGTGCTGAGTGTGGGTGGGCAACTTCAAGGTCCCTCCTTGCTCTCCCTTCTTAGGGTATTTTATCTTTAAGCTAGACATGGACTGGCCGGCCCCTTCCAATAGAGGACTGTTCTCTGTAAAGTAGGACTTATATGGCCAGCTTACGAGGCAGTCATTCGACTCCTCCTGTCAGCCAGCTGCCTCGACTCTGAGAGGGGCTGCGCATGAGTAAAGGCCTACTTGTGAGTAAAGGGCTACTCATGAGCAAGGTAAGGGAGAAAGGAAATGGGCGTGGCTGAAGAGTCACATATAAAAGGCTGAGGTAGAGGAAGAGGCATTTTCTTATGGAGTGGGATGAAGGGACATTTGTATAGGACAGCCTTCCCCCACATGGTGCCCTCCAGATGTTTTGGACTACAGCTCCCATCAACCAGTCAGCATGGCTAGTTGTTGGGGGTGATGAGAGTTGTTGTCCAAGACATCTTCAGGGTACCATGTTGGGATTAACCTTGCTAGACCTATTCTATAAGGAGGAGGCAGGTCACAGAACAGGAATTGTTCTATCTCCTATGTTGGTTCTATTCCAGGCCTGTCTAAGGAGTTCTCCAGTAAGGTTTATGTGGCTGCAAGGCTGGCACTCCTAGTAGGCAGAGTGAGGTGGGCTATGCCAGGTGGTACACAAAGGTTCCATGGACTTTGAAGAAGCCCGAGTGCAAGGTGAAAGGGAGAAACGTGCTAAGCGAAAAGCACTTCAAACGAATCCTTTACAGGACCGTCTTCCATCTGGTAACCTGTGTCCTCACTGTGGGAAGCTGTGTGGATCTAGAATTGGCCTCCACAGTCACTTACGGACCCATCGCTAGAGTCTACACAATCTTCTTTAGAATTTCCTCCTTTTATCCTGGAAGACAATCTTACTCGGTCACGAGTGATCGCCTGATGATGACATTTTGGGGTACCAATCAATAACGGGCAGTAAATTGTTAAGCATTTGGTTTACTACCAAGCAGGGCACCATTTGGATTTTTTTAAAAAAATGTTTTTTGCCTCGTACACAAAGAAATATTCCATCTCTGTGTATCCAAGTACAACATTCACAGTTAGATCAAGAAGGGACCTATTTTGGCAAGGATTCATTGCTGTTGGTTCCTAGAAACTGCCTCAGGAGCCATTGCGAAGTATTTGAACTTCATTGTCTTATAACATGGCTTGACCAGAAAAAAATCTCTAATAGCTTGCTGTCTTCCCCACCCCCCTCTGGCACACTTCCTGTTCCTTTAATGGTTGTATCCCAACAGAAATTCAACAGGTGCAGCTTTCACCAGCATGCAGGGTACAGCAATGGGCAAAGCTTTACTTGTTTAATGGCTGCCTGTTACCCATAAGCCCTGCCAGGGGAAAAATATTTTTGGTAGCAACCATAGTCTCTTAAGTATGTGCAGAGTGCCCATCCCTCACTGCAGACACTCACGACAGTCCCCACACAGCTGGGTTGAGCTTTAGTACTATTGTGCAGGGCTCCAAAATTGGCCTCTGCACGAATACTGCTCATTTTATAAATGGGCCAGAGAGAATACTGGTAGTTTGATAGGCGTCAAGGGCAGAATGTTGCCTGTAACGCAGAGGATTTCCCAGAAGGTGGGATGGGGAGCAGACAAAAGAAGGCAGGAGGCTCAGTGATATTTTGTCAGCTGTATGGGCTTGTCTCAGTGGGTGAACGCAGGCAGAGAGAGAGAGATTCAGGCTTCCCCAATATGGTTTTGCATAATTCCCCCAACCTTTTCCTCCCCAGCCCTGCTTGTTGCGAGGTGTCCACCTCGCCTAGTAATTATGTGGGTCATGTTAAGTACCGAAGGAGGAGTGTGTTGGGGTGATCTATTCTGATGGAATTTTCCATCCTGACATCACCAGACTTCGCGGCTACTGCAGGATGGGCGTGGAACGAACTGATGTCTCAGGCCAGTCACAAATATAGAAGCACAGGGTTGGGAGGGGCTATCAGGGGCACCAGGTTTTACCTCCTGCAGTAGCCCTAAACTCTCCTCGAACAACAAAAGTTGATGATGCAGCCTCCTCTGAAAAGCCTCCGAGGAGGATGTTTCGTCGCTTCCACAGGCAACTTGTTCTACTGTCCAATTATTCTGTTTTGAAAATTCAAGATTACTTTCATAATATTCAGCCCCACCCTACGCTGCAGCAACCTACCCACACATAGTTTCTTGCTGCTCCTCAAGGGACAGAGGAAAAGATTTTCGCTTGTTTTGTTTTTATGGTCTTTGGAGTCTTTGAAAGCATTTATCATTACCTTCTTTCTAATCTAAAGCCATTGGCATCTTTGGGTGTTTTCTAAGGCTGTAGTGAATATTCTTCCATATGGATTTTCAGGCCTGCAAATAGTGGTTGTCTGGGAGATGGGGTGGGAGTGGGAGAAACGTTTCCTGAGATATGCTTTGTGAAAATGTTCATCTTTCCCCCCCTCCTAATCCTGTTCGTTCCTGTTTTCCCTATCAACTGTTGCTTCTTCAACCATCTTTTTCTTCTGCTTACTCCTCCTTTCTTCCTTGATTGATGGGGATCATCCATGTGACTAATCAGCGATCACATAGTGAATGTGATGAAGTCATGATATTACAGAGCCAATCAGATTTGACTCAAGGATTATGTCAGTGAGGACTACTAATATCAATCGAGAGTGAGGGTAATATTTACTGGAACAGGCATAATGATGATCCTAGCCAACTAGTGATCACACAGTGAACGGAATGATATCACTGTGCTACACAATCAGATCTGGATATGTAATAATATCATTTATGACACATGACGCCAATTGAGAGAGAAAGGGATAGGGCAATATCTAAAAGGCAAATATTTTGATGATAAATTTGCTGAGCATATTCTCCAGTTCTTCATCCAAGGTTTCAATGGAAGTGTTGACTAAAGTTGAATCCAGGGTGAACCACTGTGACATAGATGTGCCCATCTTATAATGGTGCCATCTAATCTGATTGTTTTCTCCACATTCCCAATAAAACAAATATTCTATTTTAAAAGGGCATAATGTTGGCTTAGTAAATTTTGGTAAATTTTCTCCCATCACCCCGTTCAATGCAATACTAATGGGGGAGGGGGAGGCAGGATGTGGATCAGCATTTTTGCCTGAAGTAGGATATCGTACACATAGAGCAGATACTAAAAAAGAAAAGAAAAAAAGAGCGGGGGAAAATAAATTCATCACAAAAGTAGCTCAGATTCAATACCCAGAAAAAAGAGGAATTATATGACCTGTATATATTGTGCAAATTAAACCAACCTGCATGAGTGTCCTCCTTGTTTGGCTGCATTTTTGTGCTGCTTCTAGACATGGGTAGGGACTAGGAGTTGCACAGGGCACTGAAGCCTGACAGCTGCAAATAATAATAATTTTCAAAACACACATTTTCAAGCCAACCTTAGTCAGAACGACTGGAAATTTGCCTGCTTTGGTTTGTGAATGCTGGGAAAACTGGGGAAAGCATGCCAAAGGGGAGGTATAAACATTTGGACTCTCAGAATATGGTTTTGCATAGATCCTTCTTCAAGTAAGGAACATAAGAAGATCCCTGGAGGATTAGACCAAAGGCCTATATCTAGTCCAGTACCATGTTTCCTACATTGGCCAACCAGATGCCTCTAGGAGGCCCACAAGCAGGATATGAGGGCAAGAGCACCCTTCCACTGTTGTTCCAGTAGTTGATATTCAGAGGTATACTACTTCTGGTTCAGGAGGTGTGTTAGAAAAAAGCAACTGCCACCGTGATCAAGCTTACTCAGAATCATTCACAAAAAACTGTTATTTTCACCCTTTAGAAAAAATATTTTACATACACATTTAAATTCTCAACAATAAGCATGCTACAATTTCAAATATAAATCAAATCAATTGAGTATACATTTCCTCTTTAGTAACTGCCTTCCATCCCTTATCTTTCAGGGGTTTGGCGTCCCATAAGACCTGACTTTGCTGTATGTACAACACAGTTGATATGAGCCTTCCTCCTCTGTTTTTTCTTCTGGGATGGCTTCCAACGTCCTGTTTTTTTCTGTCTCTACACTTATTTTCTCCACTTATTTCCTCTGACAAGAAACCGGTTTGATCCTCTTGTTTCGTTGCCTTTCTCAATGAAGATCAAACCGGTTTCTTGTCGGAGGAAATAAGCATCCATGGCAAAGCATCCATGGCTGAGCCAGGAGCCAGAGCACTCCAGCCCAGGGCTTTTTTTCTGGTGGAACTCACCGGAACTGAGTTCCAGCACCTTTTCTTCTATTAATTGCATTACAATTTAATTGCCATCTACTCCCGAGGAAATGTAATCCAAGAGTTCCGGTACCTTTTTCTCCAGAAAAAAAGCACTGCTCCAGCCAATGACTCAGCTGCATCTGCTTCACTCGTGGGTTTCAGGCTGAGCAGCTTTGCCTGCCCTGTGTCCACTTATCAATGGGAGAAGGCCTGTGTGCACAGCAAAGCTGGTTCCTGGTGGATGCACCAGAGGGAACATCTTCCAGGCACGCACGCCAGGCACCAAACGATGTCAGGGGGCATGGTCACGTCCCTTTTGCATCAGGGGTGTCGCCACACACCCTTTTATGTCATTTGGCCCATGGTGGGCTGGGTGGGGTCATCTGACCACCCCCATCCCTGTTGCCCACCACTGAGTTTTGGGGCACTATGCACGTGAAAACAGGCTTCTGTGTATGTATCCCCAACTGGATGGGAAACTGCAACATGTTCCTCTCTCTGATTTAGCAGCAATGGTTGTATGTAGAGTGCTTTCTAAAAGCTAAAATCCTGGCAATCAGCTATGCAGGAAGGTTGGATTCCAACCTTATGCATGGGGTTGGATTCATTCCACCTTGTATACACACCTCACCACCCAACAGCCAATTCGCAAGATTTTAACTTCTTGTTTTTAAGGGCTCCATGAATGACTCCTCAGCTGCTTTGCACACCTTCCACTGGATCAGAGTGAGGAATGTATTATACCTGAGGTTCAGTTCCCCACTTAAACCAGAAGTGTGTGGGGGGGGGGGACGGACGACTGCTGCTATCTGGAAGATGGTCAGGCAACACACCAAAGCAAACAGTATAGATTTCAGGGGTCAGAAATGCACCAAATATACACCTGACTCCATTCGAGTCTCTATGTCAACATGTCCTAAAGTAAGCAATTACTGGTCTGTCGGTGCTGTCATGGGCCAAACCATCCCATGACAAGATGAACTTACATGACAGGGAACAACACATTGCACAGGGCAAGTTGGTTGCCACATGGAGCCAGTTCACACGTTACTTTTCCCACCTCTCTTACGCATTGGGCTGCTCCTGTGAGCAGAAGAGGGGGCTCCTCTGTTAATTCTGTAACAGACTCCCCTGACCTGGGTCCATCCAGATATTGTTGGACTACAACCCACATCACCCCAGACCACTGGCCATGCTCATCAGGATGATGGGAGCTGCATTTCCAAAACCATCTAAAGGACACCTGGCCAGGGAAAGCCACCTGTTATAGAAGAAGGGACTCGCAGATCAACCTGTTTGAATTCTGAATGTGAAGCACATCCTCCTCATGGAAGCTAATTTATGGATCTGGAGTTCTAGAGTGGCCATGTTTCCTCTTCTACAGAGGAGAGTCTTCTGATTGACAGGCTGCCAGAGGACTGTCCTCTGTTTGAAGGCATCCTCTTTTTGAAGGGCTGCCCTGTCCAATTCCAGTTTAAAGAAAAAGAGTCATCAGAACTGTTGCCCATCGACACTTTGCACCTGAACAGCAGACTGAGCAGGCAGGCACACTATTCACCAGGTCACAGCCTTCCACACTATGATGAGATGAACTGTATTTCTATTTAAATTATAATAATTATCGCTAAATTTGCATATATATATATATATATATATATATATATATATATACATGTAAATTAGCACACGCAAATTGTATACAAATTCGTGTCCCCTTTTGTGGTGATGCATGCATGCCCTCTCTTTTGGGTGATTGATAAGTGGCCAGACTACTGATGCTACATTAGCTCAAAGCAGTGAAAAGTAATGTGTGAACCAGCTCTCAGTGAAGATGCTATCACTACATTTGTACCAGCAACCTCTCACACAGTTGATATTATGCAGGGTCAGTTCCATATTCACTATGCACAATGCAGTCTTAACCAAGGCAGTGTCCGAAGTAGCTCCGCATTTCTACATGAGGCCATAGAGCAGCACCACACAGGTCATATAAGTCTGTAAACCTCACCCTTTTAGAATCTGAGAACTTCACCAGAAGTCATAGAAAGATAATTCCATAACTATGTTGACTGCACTCCCCATTCTGTACAAGCACTGAAGTGCCCTCAATAAAATGGAATTTAACAGCTCCAGATGTGGTAGAAGAAAACTCTCCTCAGCTCCAGAGTGTTCTGTGTTTCACCCGGATGATCTAGACGCTCAAGTTCTAGGGGGTCTCAGGAAAACGTTCAATTGTGTGTGATTCCATCCCCGTCAGGAAAGACAAAAGGTGCATTTCAATATCATTGACCGAGCAAGCTTTCCAAAACTACTCATTTTATAAGGAGTTATGTTCTTTGGCCTCCTCTCTCGGGGGCAATGCCCTCCCTGTTCTTCTCCGCCCTTTTGACATGTCTTCCAAAGAGTGTCAAATGAAAAACACAATATTTCATTTCAGATCTTCCACTTTGCAGCCAAGAGAGACAAAACCGCCTTCCACTTGCCTAGGCCAAGAGAACAGAACATTATAAAATCCTTTCAACCTTTTGAAAAGTTTGTTTTTACAAGTCACTATGGGTTCTCCAGTCTCAGTTCTCCTTTCCCCCTTTTTAAATAACCACAAAAAGAACCTTGAAAACTAAAAGAGACACGAGTAGACATTTTTTTCCTCCCACCAGTTTCCTTTCTTGAGATTTGGACTAGAGAAAGTCTTTATCCTTCCAATCCCTTTGGACTTCTCCCAAGTTGCTACTTACACAGCATGCATGTTAAGGTGCAGTCACATGCCTCTAGAATTACACCCTCAGCCACAACAATTAGAAATCATGTGTTTGGAATTAACTACTCTAGTATTTGAGCTTTGCTTGCAGAATCAACTAAATATCCACACTGACTTGGGAGTAACACCCACTGAACTCAATGGGACTTCCTTCTGAGTAGACATTTCCGCTCATTTCCAATTGCTTTAGGAGGTGCTAGCTTCCCATTGCGCAAGCAGTAGGTCCTGCTGACGCACACGCAGCATTCGATACTGCCTATATCCCCCATTTTGAGAGACACATGAAAAAAAAAAGTCCCCCTTCCAGGGTTTTGTTTTGTTTTTAAGAAATCAGGACCTCTTGGACTACATATTAACAATTTCAACTTGCCCGTGAGCCCATGAAGTGAGTGAAACTATACATTTGTATATGCACACGGATATATATCTGGGCATGGAAAGACTAATTACCCAGATGGGTAGAGGAGGTGTTAAAATAGATGTTTTAACTACACCCTAATATCCCAGAAGACAAACTATTTGTTTTCACATTTTATTCCCTTTCATTTGCACGCTGAGCCAAGGCCCACTGTGTATGTTATTATGAACATGATCGACAGAGTTATGGCCAGCACTGTAAAAAAAGTAATTACAAATTATGAAGAACGAATATGGTTGTTACAACATTTGAATGAGGTGCCCCAGCTATGCGTCTTGCAAAGATTTAAAGCCTCATTCTTTATTTTCTCTATCTATCCATCCATCCTTATTAATATGTACATAAATGGTAAAGCGCTAGCGTATGCTATTAAAATGGCCCTTGGAAATAAGACCTGCCACAGTGTCACCGTGGCCTACAGGAGCTACGAGTACACATTAACAAAGTATTGTTTTGGGGAGCTAGATAGACGGACAAGCTATTGTGAATATAAATAGACTCTCCAGCATTTACAGTCTTCTAATAAAGATGAGATATTATTCTTCGAAATGCAGCATTTTGGCAAACTATTTAGTGGCCATGATCTACTCACCTGAAGAGTGTTCACTGTCTAATGCTAGAAAGGCTGCATTATCTCCTTGGCCTCTTCTGAAGTTAGAATGATGGACATGTCAAGGTTTAATATAACTTTGTCCTAAAAAACCCCCACACCAATCACATAACCCCTCGATTTCATATAGAACCACACCTAATGACCTATGTAATAGAGCCTTGCTCTTGGTAGAGATTATCTGAAAATATTATCTTTAGATCTGTAAAAATACAGGGTGGAAAGAGGGGAAGCAAGACATGGGCATAAGCCAAATGGTTGTGGTTGAGATTCTGAAATCATGCTATCCTATGTCTGTCTGCAAAAGGATTCTGGGAAAGGGGAGGCAAATTGGCAGAATGTTCTATCTTTGCTTTCTAGGGGAGAAGCAAGTTTCCTCTAGAGCAGGGGTGGGCAACTTGTGGTCTTCCAGCTTACAACTTCCATCAGCTCTAGCCAACATAACCAATGGGGAGAGATGATGGAAATTGTAGGCCAAAACATCTGAAGGGCCTACCCCTGCCTTAGACATTCTGCAAAAGCTGTGCCTGCAACTACTAGTGATGATGTGAAGAAATAAATGGTCCCTGCTTTCAGGGGGGGGGGGTTGTATCCAGCACTGCGGGTGGGCAGTATGAGGGTGAAAGGATCCTCTGGAATGCAGCCAGGTGGCTGTGTGGGCTGGACCAGTTTTCTCCAACCTTGGGTCCCCAGATGTTTTTGGCCTACAACTCCCAGCGTGCCCCAGCCAGCTATGTAGGCCAAAAACATCTGGGGACCCAAGGGTGGAGAACACTGGGCTGGACCATCATCTGGCCATACTACAACCTTGGGCCCTTCCCCTGGAGCTAATCAGTTGCATTGGTTCATCTCCTGGTGGAGCATCAGAGTGGGCCAGAGAGGAAACGTCTTCCTTCTTGTCCTCTCCTTGCTTATAAATCAGGGATCTAGCCCAGGCTGCGGCATTGCTGTCACTGTGAGTACAATGACAACTGTTCATCAAAGCTTTGAAGATGTGGCTTCATAGCAGTCAACCGTTCTTCTTATAACAGGACTGAGTTCCAACTAGAGCTGTGTGCAAATGGCCTCTCAAAATTCTCCACCCTATTTTTGGGCAGAGAAATTAGGGGGACAATTTCACAGAATTTCTCCAGGGGAAGGAGAAACTCTCCAACAGTTTCTCACAGGTAGGGCTCACCACTGGCAGGGGTTGTAGCACAACTTCTTTCTTTTTCCCCAAGGGTTTTTGTTTTTTTGTGCTGCTGCTGCTACAAGTGGCAACAACTAGGGATGTCTGCAGAGCTCGATTGGGGGGTGGGGGTGGAAGTTCGGCAAACATTTCAGATTGAGATTGTGGGCACCACTTACATTACGAAATTTAGATACTGAGTTCTAAGGTTTAAAATTCAGAGGTCAGCATGTGGCATCTGACATTTGGTTGGGGGGGGCAGTGATCTATTTTTATGAGTGTGTACATAAAAAAAATCATATTTGTGATGATGGGAGTTCCAGCGAAAACTTGTCAGATAATATAGTGGACAAAACAGAACTGTGTTCATAAAATCATCAGCTGACTCAGTGCTACAGATACACACAATCACAGGTACTTATGTTCAATCTTAGACTATCAGCCCTCCAGAACTTTTGATTTCCTACACAGGAGCATTTTCTGTATAAAACTTGCATCATGTGCAAAATGGTCCTTCTGTCATTGATTCATAATATGGTCATTTCACAGTTCTTTGTCTCTGTATTCAGATTCTGCCCCACGTTCTGGGAGAGGTATCAGTTAAGAAGATCTGTGTGATGTTGGAAGCTGTTAGTACTATTTATATGATCTTAGGGATCAAATATTGCCTGGAAGAGACACCATTATGCTACGTTCTGAGCTATTCTTCCTGGTTGGAAACACAGCTATGTAAATAATTTTAAATGTGATTTCCTAATTAAATCTATTCAAACTAGAAACAAAGCCATGTATAGGTGTGCACGTGTGCGCACGCGCATTGCGGGGGGAGGAGAAGATTCTCACATTTTGAATTTGCTTGTGGAAATCCACATTCAGTATTTGAAAAGTTATAGAATTTCAGGCTATTGCAAAATGGTGCGAATGCAGCTTTCTTCACCTTGGGTAAGGCTGCTCTTTTGTATGCTGCTGTAGTGTCCTTTGGGAGAAGAGAAGGCTGTGTTTGTTTCCCTATGCTATCCAATATTCCTGTGCTGCCAGACAGTGCAGCCTCAACTCTGGAAGCAACAGGCCTCCTTTGGTCTTTATGTCTGGCCAATCTACAGTAATCCTATTCATTGTATATGTTTTATAGCACTATAAAAAGGTGGAGACCTTTCTAGTTCAGCTTGTCAAGGAGTGGAGGGGGGTTGAAGAATCCTATTGAGATAAATGGATAGAGCAGAAAATAAAAGCTATGAAAGCTTCGGTGTGAAAGGTATGAGTTTAGGTAAAGGGTCGTGTGCCCTTCGGAACCAGAGTAGACATTGATATTAGACAACACTCTCTTTTCAGAATTGGAAAGAGGAACCGGGAGCTCTGGTTCTCTCTGTGTGTGAACAGAATCCAGATACCAGTTCACATATGCATATGGTCCCATTCTGTGGTCCCTTGAGACTTGCAAGGGAAGCTGGTAGCATCTAAAGGCAGTCAGAACAAGGCAAGAAGAAAATAGGACCTCGGATAGTTCCAACTGGATTCTGTTGGCTCGAACTCTCTCCTACTACAATGATAGAAGGATGTTGTCTCAGCAGAGAGCTAGAGCTAACTGAGGCCTGAGATAAGCTGACAAGACCTGTAGTGTGGTCAGCTCCACCCCTCCTGGAGGAGCTGGCTGGACTGTTAAAGGGCCCTTGCCTGATTTTGTAGCCTGAGATTTGTGCAAGGCTGTGGAGATGTAGTTTCTGCTGAGGAGTCATCCTCTGAACCAGAGGATGATGGCAGAACTGTGAATAAGGCCGGGACGGCCCCTCGAATAAGGCACTGACTGTTCTACCTCTGAGGAAGTAGCCTGTGCCTCATCTTCATCAGAATCCTTTGCTGCACGCTGGAAGGTCTGAGCGCTGGGTTTTTTTTCATAGATTCATAGATCATAGAGTTGGAAGGGGCCTACAAGGCCATCGAGTCCAACCCCCTGCTCAATGCAGGAAACTAGAGGAGGGGTCTCCCATCCAAGTAATAACCAGGACGGACCCTGCTTAGCTTTCCACACTCAGACAAGCTGAGCCAGCGTGAGCCACAGCTCATGATACATATGTACAAATGCCTTTGCCTTTGCTGAAGCTTATGTATAGAATCATAGAATCATAGAAAAGTAGAGTTGGAAGGGGCCTACCAGGCCATCGAGTCCAACCCCCTGCTCAATGCAGGAATCCAGGTCAAAGCATCCCTGACAGATGGCCGTCCAGCTTCACCTTGAATGCCTCCAGAGTGGGAGAGCTCACCACCTCCCTAGGTAGTTGGTTCTATTGTCTTATTGCTCTAACATTCAGGAAATTTTTCCTGATGTTTGGAATCTGGGTTCCTGTAACTTGAGCCCATTATTCCGTGTCCTGCAAACTGGGATGATCGAGAAGAGATCCTGGCCCTCCTCTGTGTGACACAACCCTTCAAGTACTGGAAGAGTGCTATCATATCTCCCCTCAGTCTCCTTTTCTGAAGGCTAAACATGCCCAGTTCTTTCAGTCTCTCCTCATAGGGCCTTGTTTCCAGACCCTTAATCATCTTTGTTGCCCTCCTCTGAACCCCCGAGGGTTAAAGTGTAGTTAAAGTGTGGTGCCCAGAACTGGACACAGTACTCAAGATGAGGCCTAACCAGTGCTGAGTTAAGGGGAATTATCACTTCCCACGATTTGGAAGCTATACTTCTATTAATACAGCCCAAAATAGCATTTGCTTTCTTTGCAGCCACATCGCATTGCTGGCTCAAATTCAGTTTGTGATCTACCACAATTCCAAGATCCTTCTCACTTGTAGTATTGTTGAGCCAAGTGTCCCCCATTCTGTAACTCTGCATTTGGTTTCCTCTCCCTAGGTGCAGTACTTGGAATTTATCCCTATTAAATTTCATTCTGTTGTTTTCGGCCCAGCGCTCCAGCCTATCGAGATCACTTTGAATTTTGTTTCTGTCTTCCAGAGTATTAGCTGTTCCACCCAGTGCTTTTTTTCTGGAGAAAAAGGTACCGGAACTCTTGGATTACATTTCCTCGGGAGTAGATGGCGATTAAATTGTAATGCAATTAATAGAAGAAAAGGTGCTGGAACTCAGTTCCTGTGAGTTCCACCAGAAAAAAAGCCCTGGTTCCACCCAACTTTGTGTCATCTGTAAATTTGATAAGCATTCCCTGCACCTCCTCATCCAAGTCATTAATAAAAATGTTGAAGAGCACTGGGCCCAGGACCGAGCCCTGTGGTACCCCACTCGTTACCTCTCCCCAGTTTGAGAAGGTACCATTGACAAGCACTCTTTGAGCCGATTCTGTAGCCAATTGTGGATCCACCTGATAGTTGTTCCATCCAGCCCACTTTTAGCTAGCTTGCTAATCAGGATATCATGAGGCACTTTGTCGAAAGCTTTGCTGAAGTCCAGATATATTATGTCCACCGCATTCCCACAGTCCACAAGGGAGGTTACCCGATCAAAAAATGAGATCAGATTAGTCTGGCAGGATTTGTTCTTGACAAATCCATGCTGGCTTCTAGTAATCACTGCATTGTTTTCAAGGTGCTTGTAGACTGACTTCTTTATAATCTGCTCCAAAATTTTCCCAGGGATTGATATCAGACTGACTGGCCTATAGTTCCCAGGTTCCTCCTTCTTGCCCTTTTTGAAGATGGGAACAACATTTACCCTCCTCCAGTCATCTGGCACTTCACCTGTCCACCATGATTTCTCAAAGATAATAGACAGTGGTTCTGAGAGTTCTTCTGCCAGTTCCTTTATTACTCGAGGATGCAGTTCGTCAGGCCCTGGAGATTTAAACTCGTTCAAAGTAATCAGGTGTCCCTTGACCGTTTGCCTATCAATCTCAAGCTGATACATCAGGATTTATGCTGGTATATGGATATTTACATATCAACAATTATTAATTTCAGGGAAGGGTTATGTTTCTGTTTTGTTTTTTGTTTAGATTTGTTTTGTTTTGGTGAAATTCACAATAAAAAATAAATAAACAGATGGTGGTGATGAGACATATAACCTATGTAGGAGTTTTTCACAGCACTTTCCATGTAGGAATGACCATAAAATGTGAAGCAACCCTAACCACAAAAGTGAGCTGGGAGTTCTGGCATTTCAGGCATATTTTATCCTGCCCATCAGATCCCTTCCCTGCCCCCCCCAATTTTCAATGCCAGTAGGAGGAGAAATCCCTTTCAGAGCAACCCATCAGGGTTGTACTCTCAATGATCTGGGAATAGAAGAACCAGGGCACTCTGTGTCCTGCTCTGCTGGCCTAACCACCAGACCACACTTTTATTTATTTATTTATTTATTTTATTATATTATATTTGTTAATTGCCCATCTGGCCAGTCACCCGGCCACCCTGGGCGATGTACAATTAAAACAATACAATAAAACATTATAATTTAAACAGTATAAAAATTATTTTAAAATCCTAACCCACCCCATATTCCCACCTGAAATACCATGTTTTTAATGCACGGTGGAAGCTCATCAAGGAGGGGGCATGGCGAAGGTCACTAGGGAGGGAGTTCTATAACTTGGGGGCCGCCACAGAGAAGGCCCTCTTCCTAGTCCCCACCAGCCTGGCTGCTCTGGCTGATGGGATAAGGAGAAGGCTGTCTGTGGCAGATCTTGTTGAGCGGCCTACTTGATGTTGCTGGAGGCGCTCCTTGAGATAAACTGGGCCGAAGTCATGTAGGGTTTTAAAGGTCAAAACCAACACCTTGAATTCGGCTCGGCAAGCAACTGGTAGCCAGTGCAACTCCTTAAGCACTGGCATGATGTGATCCTGGTGGCGGCTGCCCTTAATCAGGCGAGCCGCCGCGTTCTGTACCAGCTGAAGCTTCTGAACCGTCTTCCTGGGTAACCCCACATAGAGCGCATTACAGTAGTCTGCACTTTTACACATTTTCAGAAATGAGATTTACTTCTGGGCAGCTGCCTATGCTTTGAGGCCAGTTCAAATGGGAGCAAAGAAAGCTGCTCTCTCCAGCCGTTAATAGGCAGGGTTCTTGTATTCGTCAGGTTGACTGGCATTGATAACTCTGCTGTGTACCAATTTCTCTCTTTTTTCCTGTTTTATTGCTCATTGTAACTCATGCCAGAGGAAAAGAGACAGAGAGCAACATATCAATAATGTACGGAGATAGAGCCTGAGCCAACTGTTCAGTGCTTTTCGCAAAGGAACATCATTTCCCCAGCCCTACAGGCTGCTGGCTTTCACCCAGGCACCTGCGATTTGGATTTGGTTATCTTAATATGCATAACTACAGGTACTATGATTGGCCATAAAAATTTCCAGCCCTTTGTTGAACAAGGGAGGGAAAGAGGAAGGGAGGGGGAAAGGGAGAGGGGGGAGGGGGAGGGAGAGAGAGAATATATAAGAGCCTTGGATTCCAATGAGTGATGCAGTGCTCCCTTTTTTTTGGCCAATTTGCTATGTTTACTGCTCTGTGTTGATTTTGCTATGTGCCCCCCGCCTTGTTTTTGTATCATACAAGAGACAGCTGATACACTCTGCAAAGGCTTGTTATTTCCTCTTTAATGTCAAACAAGAGATGCTTCTTCTCCAGGCACCAACGACGTTAGGGTTGCAATGTTTTTGTTTTACAGACATGCCAGCATCTCAGACAGAGTGCACCTGAGCATGCACACAAATTCTCCTTTGTGTGTGTGTGTGGGGGGGGGGAGGACCTAAGATCAAGGCATCCTGAGCATGTGCAGACTGTTTTCTTGCTTGTTTGAGGGCTGTCCAGGTGTTCTGTGGCTTGTGGTGTCTTAAGACAGCATTAGCCCCACTAGCGAGCTTCCGTGCTGCCTGGGAGGTGGCTTGGGATGAGACAACAAGCGGATGCCTGACAGAGAGGAAGAGGCCCAGTTCTCCTTTGCACTGACATAGCAGCTGGAAGTCCACCCCACGCATACAGTTCTGATTCATGCACCTTGCAAAATGGCAACAGCTGCCTCCATGATGATCCTCTGATTTGCGGTAAAGCACCATGTATGCACATTTACATGAAGAGCCAGTGTGGCGTAGTGGTGAGAGTGTTGGACTGGGACTCGGGAGATCCGGGTTCGAGTCCCCGCTCGGCCATGAAGCTCACTGGGTGACTTTGGGACAGTCACTGACTCTCAGCCTGACCTACCTCACAGGGTTGTTGTGAGAGGGTAAAATGAAGAGGAGGAAGAGGATCGTGTAAGCTGCCTTGGGTTCCTTGCAGGAAAAAAGGTGGGATATAAATATAATAAATAAATAAAGTAAAAACAAATAAAATACATTGACATGACACAGCCTTTGCCACTGACT
Organism: Shinisaurus crocodilurus; assembly: GCA_021292165.1. Lineage (NCBI taxonomy): Eukaryota > Metazoa > Chordata > Lepidosauria > Squamata > Shinisauridae > Shinisaurus > Shinisaurus crocodilurus. The sequence goes on from CM037881.1 coordinate 31,693,176, forward strand.
CAAATGCACTATGGTACCAATGTAGCCCACCCTGCCTTTTATGTGTCACCTTAATGCACATGATGTGCACACCGTCAGCAGTGAATATTCTGGTTGTGTCTGTAAAATCCTGGCTGGCCGACCAAGCATAGGGAGCATTGTGCAGCGCAGTATCTAATTGTGTCTGTGCGGCAGATGAAAGGAACAAACCAGATACACGGACTTAAATGGGTTATTCAATTGGCCACAACTTTATTATTTGTCTGAATAGGATTGGTAGAGGCATAGGGTGTGGATCCTGCCATCAGGCAGCCTGACGCCGGTCCGATTCCCCTGTCAGGAGCACTGGTGGTGGATGTTGGGGTCAGGAGCCCACCATGGCGCAAACTGCTAATGTGAACCCTCCACCCCAGCTGTGGCAAGCTCGCAGCCCACGTGCTGGCCTGGTCTTGATGCCACATCCCCACAATTCCTTAAGGGGATCCGCACCGCGGGGGAGCCAAATCCCACTCCCCTTACCAAATGGATCCAGCCCAATGCCTATCACGCCCACAAAGTTGTGACGTCAAGGGAAAAAAACCAATACAACAGCCAAGACTGATCACCTACATATAGATCACAGTATTTTTCCATGTATAAGACTATACTTTTTCCTAAAATCGTTAGACTAAAAATTGAGGGCTGTCTTATACACGGAAGTAAGCCGAGGAGAGAACCGCACGGTTGCGAAACTGCCCAGTGGGGGGCGTCTTATACATGGGGGTGTCTTATACATGGGGGCGTCTTATACACGGAAAAATACGGCATTTACACTTTGAATAATCTTGCAACAAGGAAGGCAAAAACCCTGCCTCGTGATTGCCAACTGGAAAGCAGGTAAAATGCCTTCCCAGCCCCGATAACTGGTGACAGACTTTTGTCCACTGCAAGATTTACTGTTACTCAGTGTGGGTGGGTGGGGGAGTCAGCAATGGCAATGGCTGAACTGCCCACGAGGCCCCTCTATTATGGGCCTTAGGAGGACCTGAGTGAAAAGTGCATGCTGCAGCTCTCATTCTGGCCCCGCCCTCACTGAGCCAGTCAGCCTTTTGATTGGTTTGGCACCTGAACCACTGGAGGTGCCCTTGCTGCCGCACAGGCACCAGCGGATCCCTTCATTTTTTCCACCACCGGCCATGCGTGCGCCGACAAAGACGGCTCCCTGGTAAGCGGGGAACTTTGTTTTCTCACAGGATTGCTTGGTATTTGAGGGAATCACAAATGAGTGTTTGGGTAACCTTATTACCCACCACATGCATTCAGAATCATAGCTCTCAAACCCCAGCTTTCTAACTGAAGACAATTAGGGACATTATTAGGGAAAGAATGAAGAAGAAAAGGGTTATCAAACTTTGTATAAGCAAATGATGAACCGATACTTAGCAAACACCCAAGGTTGTAAAATCTGCTAGTACTACAAAATCCATAAAATTATGCTCACAGAGACTGCAAACAAAGAAATGTTGTATTTTTAATGCTGTGCACCTCTTACATAATAACAAAAGATGTTTTTCTTACAAGGTGTCACCAGAATGGCCTCTTTCTACACAACAGCTCGCGGGTGCACTTTGGTTCCTGCTCTATTCTAATTATTATTTCTTCTGAATATTTATATATACCCCACAAGACAAAATAAAATCACATGACAACAGTTAAAATATAATGATAGATAATAACACCAAAACCAGCAGGATAAAAGAGCAAAATAAGCAACCATCAAGAAGTAGAGCAAAATCTTTCCTCCCCTGAGTAAGATCTCTCCTCTGAAGCTGGTATTTGCTTTGGGGGAAATCCCCCATTGGTGCCAAATAGGTGGGCAGCGGGAGGTTAGGTGGTGCCCACCTAATTGGCACCAATCGTAATGACCAGCACCTTGAGAGGGAGGTTTTTTCACAGAACTGCAGCATGGCAAGAAAAGGTTAAATGATCCCCCCCCCATGCTTGTTCATTATCAGCCCCCACCATCTGTTATTTAGAGGGGGGGTTGTTGTTGTTTAAAAAAACCTGCACATTAAATGCAAAGACACATTTCATATCACATTTAGGCTGCTTCCAGATAGGGGGACTCCTAGCACTACCAGTTGGAAGGCATTGTACAACAATTCCGTCTTTTTCTCCTCCACGGATTTTCTGCAGTAAGAAAAAATTGCCCACAGAGCTTTGGCTATTGGGCGGTATAGAATTGATAAACAACAACAACAACAGGCAGTGGGAAAGCTCGGGAGGGTCATGATTGGAAGACAATGTCGTCTGGACCACCCACCCCCCTAAAATTCCATAAACGAGGCAGGGTGATGGCACTATAAAAGCCTTATCTAGAAGCATTACTAGTTTGGCTTGAAGAAAAGTCTGAAAAGGGAAGAAAGTTGTCCGTAGAAACAGGGGCCAAGAAATGTGCCCCCCAAATGGTTTAGGTACTTCCTAAGCCACCCAGAAAGCTGCAATTTGGTATGAACATAATCCAAAACACAGAGATTGCTAGTAAACTCTGAGAATGGGATATGTTTACAGCAAGTGGTCCGAACTTGGGAAATGAAGTTTGCCTCAATGGATAGGCCGGATTCCAGCAAAGAACAAGCCAAGGCACACCGTGGGACAGAAGGCTGGGCTCCTTGAGACTCCTGTTGCCATCTTGGCTGGGGCATGCTGTAGGCCAAAAACATCTGGGGACCCAAGGTTGGAGAACAGTGCTCTAGAGCGAGGGCAGATGCAATAAAAACGATGCTCGCATTTTAGGATGTTGGAGAAATCAGTAACAGATTCAAAGGAGTTTGGATTTCTATGAATCTGACCTGCAGATTCTGCAGCAGACTGGCCTTTTCTGAGTTACGTGGATTCTGTGGACTTGTGGACCGGTTTTTTGCTGTGGGGGGGATTTGCGCTAATGAGAATTAGCGCAGGTAGAATGAAACTCTGGTAAAAATTCAGATTCTGTCAATGAGCAGATGACAGAACAAAAGATGCCTGAGAATCTGCCAACAAGCACAGACGGAACAGATTTAACAAACGCCATACATCCCTACAACCATGCACCCCAGACAGAGGCAGTGTTAGGGGCGGCCCACTAGGGCTGGATCCCCGAATCTTTTGTTTGGAGCCTCGAATCTCTGGGAGGCCATCTGCCCCACCACTCTGCTGTCCATGGGCACTTGCTGAGAAATAAAGGTACAGGGGCCCTGAAGATCTAGGTTGCAACTGACACGTGCTTCACCTCCTGCTGCCCCTCACCTCGAATCCTGAGGTTTTATTCTGAGGCTTTATTCTGAAATCAGATGCCCTCCTCTCCCTTGTCTATACATCATCCCATTTTACAGATAGGGCTGTCCTGAGGAGACAGGGTCCTTTACAGACACACAGAGATATTTTATAGCATATATAAATTAGCATACACAGTTTGTGCATATATATTTTTTTGTCCTCTGGGCCTGAGCCCCAGATCTTTTCAGTACCTAGCACCGCCCCAGACCCCACAGCTGCAGGGTGAACCCAGCTTCCTCGTGACTTTGCAACTGAAATGACAGGTGTGCTCCACAGGAAATCAGATGGAGGCTCAGCCACCAGCCTTAATGCCAGCAGGAGTTTCCCTTCTGGAGCTAATGGCAGTACAGAGCGATGCTTTTGATTGAGGGAAGGGATTAACCTGAAATGAAAATGTCCCGCAGCTATTTAAAAAAAAAAAAAAAACAGTGGAAAGGCTTCCTAATCATATGTTTGGTATCATGCCTAGCCTTCAGAAAGTAGCCCTCACTGTCTTTCATGGGGTGACCTTACATTCTTGTAAGCGTAGGGGGGAAATAGATAACACACCCATTAAGTAGCTGCCATTTGAGAGCTTATATAATGGCTGCCTACCAGGGAGGCTGCATAGCTACATGAAGCATGCAGTGGAGACCCCAGGCATCCTGGGAGATCCTTCCACTTACAGACATGACAAGGTTCTTTCTATCCAACACAAAATTGTTCAAGTAGCGAGCATGTGGCGTAGGGCAGCTGCAACTTGAATTCCACAGCTGCGTAACTGACCGCAACTTGGGACCCTCCAGATGTTTTGACCGCAACTGACCGCAACTGACCGCAACTTGGGACCCTCCAGATGTTTTGGCTTACAACTCCCATCATCCCTCACCACTGGCTATGTTGACACGGGCTGATGGGAGTTGTAGTCCAAAACATCTGGAGGCCACAGGTTGCCCTCTCACTCCTAGGCTGCAGCAACTGAATCTGCAACCTGGGTGCATACTTCACACAGAGAATAATAGGACGATGCTGAACACCCCCTTTAGGACATGGAGTGTGCTAACTGAATACCGATAAACCAATGGAGATCCTCTTCCTAGACTTGTCTCAACCAGCTTTCCCAACAGCCACACACAGCATGTTTATGTGGCTTGCTCCTGTTGTGTTACAACAACCACCTCTGCATCAGGGCTGCACCAAAAAGGAAGCCAGTGAGCAGGACCCTGGTGGTTTTGCTTCTTGTCGGAAGATGACCGAATGTGATGCCATGCCCCTGACTGGGGATACCAGGCCAAAGGATATTCCTGAAAGCAGGAAGGTTATCCACATTCCTTTGGCAAAAGTGAAAGCTGCATGTGATCCTTAGGGAGCATCACACACAACAAATTCCTCAGCTGGTAAAGGAGGGGCAACCAATTAGCTGCTCTTCTAGCAGAAATAGGTAAGAGCCTCCACCATCTGCATCCCCCTACTTAATGGGGAGAGAACCCAGGCACAGGGGATGGTTTAGGGCAGCCTTTCCCCAACCTGGTGCCCTCTAGATGTGCCAGACTGCAACTCCTACCATTCCAAGCCAGCATGGGAATGATGGGAGTTGCAGTACAACACACCTGGTGGTTACCAAGTTGGGAAAGGCTGGTCCATATCAGGGGTGGGCAACTGGTGGCCCTCCAGGTGTTTTGGCCTTAAACTCACATCAGTCCTAGTCAACACAGCCAGTGGTGACTGGTGAGGGATACTGGGAGTTGTAGGCCACAACATCTGGAGGGCCAAGCATTGCCCACCCCTGGTCTACACAGTTGAACCAACAAGGAATTTTGCAGATTGCACCCAAGCTTCCTGTGCTCACATCTGGTGTGTCTCAGAAGCAAATGCCTCACACAGCTGCTTGAGCACTACCAAGATGAATCAGGAACCCCACCTCGCCCAAGCTGTCACATGAATGAGGCTTAAACAGCAGCTTCCATTTTCCCTTTCTGCAAGCCAAATGGAAATGCAATTAAAACTGGGTGTGCTGTGCTCTACTTTGTGTTCTCTCTTCCATGATGTCTGGAAATGCAGACTCAAAGGTATCCTTGACCTCTAGTCTTCTACCTGGGGAAGAACTGCTAAGGGATCGTACAGGGCCAACTCTATGCCCCCTCATGGTTCTGAAGCAAGGAAGATGCATTGTTGTGAAAAAGAAGATTATTTAAAAGCCTTGTTTTGTTTTGTTTTGTTTTTGAATTCATATGCTCACTGAAGGAAGTTCATGAACGGGAATGGAATTTCTATTTCAACGGAGACAAAAAGGCAAGGGGGAGAAGGCCAGCAGAAAATGCCGGTCGGTCCGGCAAGGAAGGAGACACAAAGGGCTGGACTTTGTCTGAAGCTCCTGGCTCCCTTCTTATGGAACTGTTATCTCTCCATCTAGCGATCAGAACATGCATAGCAGGACATCAAGAGCACACAGTCAAGAAATACAAACATTCCTAAATCAGGACTAGACTTAAACGCCGATTTATGCAGTCTGCAAAATCCAGTAGAAAAGCTTTTTCCCCATTTCAGGCAGCAAACTGGGGTGGGGTGGGAGGAGTGTTGCATGTTTGAATGCTCCCTGTGTTCAAAAGAGAGAGAAACAAAACCTACCTGAACATAGAAAACATGGGAAAGGAAAAGGGGTATAAGGAGGGCAAGCACAGTCATTTTGGGTTGGGTGTGAGAAATGGACCCTGCCCCCTTTGAATCCTCAGTGTTGTGGAGAGAACACAGGGATGGGACGTTCTCATCAAGGGCAGAACAGAAAGCAATCCTTTCTGGTAATTATTCCTTTTGGGGTGGGTGGGCATTGTGAAAAGAGGTGAAGCGTTCCCCCACTAAAAGTGAGGGAAGAAAGTCCTGCCCTCACTCTTAGCTGGCTTTGTGACATCATCACATAGCCAAATCTGATTGACCATGCAGGGTTCATTACATGATCACCGACTGCTCGGGAGCACAATACTAGTAAGAGTACACACACAGAAGCCCAAAGCAAACAGGGGCAGCAGCAGATGACGGAAAGCATGCACAAAAATGAAGAAAAAAGGTAAACATTTGGTGGTATTGGTTTGTTTGAGTGGAAGACCGACAACCTGGTCTTCTGCGTGGGTTCAATGCCAAGGGGGTAGCAAGTCCTGGGGCGGCCTTCTCCGAGATCCCCAGCGACTATCACCCTTAGCCCAGAACAAAGGGATAACTTATAGCCACAGAAGTATCTTTTAGAAAACAAGTTTATTTACAACATTACCTTCACAAACCCAGACACACGCCAGCAATACAGCTTACCAGTACGGTACAAAGTAGCAAGCAAGAAGTCTTGAGGACACCGTGATTTCAGGGCTCTCAGCTAGTTAGTTCAGCTCGGGTCCCGGCAGAGGCCCGGTCAACCGCACGCTGCTAGCTGGGTTCCCGGCGGAGGTCCGGTCTACCCAAGCGGCTAGCTGGGTTCCCGGCGGAGGCCCGGTCTACCCAAGCGGCTTGTGAGTGATTTCAGCTTGGTTTCCCGGGGTCCCGGTCAACCCAAGCGACCAGTGATTTCAGCTAGCTGGAGTGTGCCGGGTGTGGCTACCCGGGGTTGCCGATCCTTCGTTCTCTTACCTCAGGCATGGGGCAAGATTGTTGATCAGGTCCAACAACCCAGTTCCCTTGCGCAGGGTGTTTTATACCTTGGTGTTTCAGGTAGCTCCTCCCTCCGTGATCAGGTGAGTTGACACCCTCCCTGAGGGGCAGCCTTTTGGGTCAGGTGGGGTGACGCCTTCCCCCCATGGGGTGGGGTCCCTTTGAAGCCACTTGCTTAATGGTCTCATCTTATGGTGTTGAGTGGCCATTTCTTAGGGGTGCCGAAGTGTCTGCTCTGGAGAGGTATTCAAGTCTTATGTAGATGGGGCTGATATGCGAGAGCATTGACAAACCTGGGGATGCTTCCTGCCTTCCCCCCTGGGGTGATTCTATGCAGATGTTGTTTGTCCCCTTTGTCATCTGTGGAGACTGGCTGTCTCCCCCCCCCTGGGTCTCTTTCCCCCTCCTTGGTGAGTGTGTGTGTGTCAGGCAGGGGGCTTAGGTTGGCTTTCTCCACAGTTTGTTTACTGTACTTTTAAACCACCCAATAGCTGACATTCTCTGGGCACTGTACAGTACATTAAAAACATAACATACAAACATTAAAACAAAAACAAAACTGCAGAATAAAACCAAGATATTTGGAGAGGAATGCTTTGCCCCTCTCACACACAACTGGCACAGCACTAGTTTCAGCCTCCCTTCCCCATGCCTGGCAGTCCTGCCCCGTGCCTGGGGTGGTGATTGTCTCCCATTTCACACCAGACATTAAGGAAGATCAGAAGCACCAAAGACTGACTCATGCTGCTTTTGACTGTCTCCAGAGCAGGGCCGGCGCTACCGCTAGGCAGACCCAGGCGGCTGCCTAGGGCGCGTGGCGGAAGAGGGCGCAAACTCTGCGCCCCTTCCTCGCCTCCGGCGCGCTCCTGCCCTGCCTGCCGCCTCCGCCGCTCCTCCCCGCCCGCTTGCCGGCCGCTGCCGCCGCCGCAGCAACCGCCCCCCGCGCGCGCGCCCGCCAACCATCTACCTACCTTCGTCCCATCGCGTCGGAGGAGGAGGCGGCGGCAGCAGCAGCCAGCAGCGGTGGGCGGTGGGAAGGTAGGTGGTTGGCGGACGGGAGCGCGGTCGCGCGGTCACGCACGCGCGCGGGGGGTGTTGCAAAGCAGGGCTGCTTTGCTCCGGAGGCCCCCCCCACGGCACAAGGGGGGGTGCCTAATATAATTTGGCCTAGGGCGCCAAACAGCCCTGCACCGTTCCTGCTCCAGAGTCTAGCAGGAAAAGAGAGCTGACATAACACCCCAGCCCTGAGTTTTCTGCACACTGCTAAGGATTCAAGGGGGAGGGCTGGTGAGGTTGTTCTCTAGCTTTGCACCAGAAGCCCCACCACGCGTCTCCCAGTTCTCTGGGCATCAGCTCTCGGCAATGCACCAAAGACATGGGGGAAGGCAGGGTCTCCCACTTTGACCTGACCTGAGCCCCTGGCAAGGTCCAGGGCATTGCATTTTGGAGAGACTACGCTCTCCTTCCTGATTTCTCCAGGACCCCATGCAAAGTGAAGAACGCCACTGGTGGTGCTCTGGCGGTAGCAGCACGGCGGGTGTACGGCGCCAGCAAAAAACTTTTGGAATGGTTCCCGCATTTTCAGGGCAGTTGGAGACTATGTGTAGAGCACTTTCTTTGAAACATATAGCTATTCCCTCTCCCAGGGTCTGAAGGAATCCCAGTCCCTAAGGCCTGGAGAATAAGCTGTCCAAAGGGATCCAGCCAGTCTTTTAGCCTCTGGGTAGCTCAGTGCAGGAATGTCGATCCTCAAGCCTGTGGGCAAAACCCAGCCCACCTGGGGTCCCAATCTGGCCTTCCAGGCTTCCCCATATGGCCATGCCCCCTCCCCATGCCCATCCCCTTCCCCCAACTGCCAATCATTTAGTGGTTTCGTAACTTTTGAGCAGTCCCCCCCCCCCCCCCCATTCTAAAAGCTTGAAAGACTTACTGGCAGGAAGAGTTTTACGCTAAAATATGCTGGTATTTTTGGCATTTCTAGTAGTTTAGCCTCACCCCCTTTGCCCTCAGCCCCTCCCACCACTGGAACGTGGGCCCCAAGAGCTTCTCTGAAATTGAATTTGGCCATCGGACTGAAAGAAGTACAGTCCCTAGCTTAAAGAAAACCCCAAACCGTCAAGTGTATTAATAGACCTGGAGGAATCTAAGGGTCAATTTACATCAAGCATGCTTAAAATGTGATAAAATACTCATGCTAAGCATAATTGTTTATGCTTAAAATGTACTAAAGTATTCATGCTAAGAATCAGGGCTGAATTTAACAAGAATTAGAGAGAAGTTGGCATCTCCCACATTGTGGGAGAAGTGGTGCTCGCACATCATAGCAGGATACAATTCTATAGCATGTTTAGACAAAAAAAAAAAGTCCTACAATTCCCAGGATTCCCCAGCCAGCATGGCTGGCTAGCTGCTGAGAGTGTGGATTGTGCCCTCAGTGTATTTGAAATAAAAATAAAAATAAAAATAAAATGTATTTTCTCTCAAAATGCACTTTTTAAAATGTAATTTGATACTTTTTTGATCCGAATACTGTGTCTGATCATTGAGAAAGTGTGAGAGTCATTAGAGAATGAAACCCCAAAGTACATATTAGTCCAGCAGCAGTGGATCGGTAAATTCCTCAAGCATGCCTACTTTCCCCAACCTGTATGCCAGCACACACAGCTTTAAAATGTTAACAACCACCACCACCACCACTCAGCTCATTGGATTTTTGTAAGGATGGTATATATTTTAAAATGGTATATACCAGTAACTCAAAATGCTTTTTTAGGTTCTGATGCGGCCAAACTTCTGATACGTCCATCAGGGATTCTGGCCAGGCAGGCCTTACCCTTATTCTGGCTGTTGAGCATAGACAACAAATGAATCTGTGTCCATAAGTGGCAAATCTTTTTACAAAACTGGCCATTCACAGCATGACGCACATCTAGGTGACTCACACTTTCCAGTTCATTATATAAATGTCTGAGTCAACATGACAAAGTTGACATGACAACCCATTCCTGTGGTCCATTTCCCTTCCATCACATCTGCAGATCCTAACTCATAAATCACCTTTGGAACCTTATCAAGGGTGTAGTAAGTTGTGATGTAGAATTGCATTAAAATGGTCACATGGCTGGTTCAACATGAGTTTATATCAGCCTGGACTGACTTCACGCATTACGCATCATCCACAACCGGGTATTGTCAATTAGCCTTTTGCTGCTTTACATGATCTCAACCCAAGGAGTCGGTTCTCGGAAAAGCTGTCTGCAACATGTTGAGTGATCAAACAATTGGAACAATCAAACCCAAGGCACCAGCATGCCAATTTATTAACACTTACCTTACAATCATCAAGTTATGGAGCAGCACACTGTATTTGCTTAAGGCAAACAAACATTAGACAAACCAAATCAGATGGAAATGAATCCAGAACAAATTTCAAAGGGGATTAAATGATTTTTGACATTACTGCCATAAATTTGTAAATGTATTATCACCGACTGGTGATACATCTTTTTACCTGCTTAAGATAGGGCAGATAGCAAAGAGGTAGAACTGTCTAAGTGCTTACTGAAAAGCATAGCCAGAAAGTGCTGGTATTTATTTATTTATTTATTTTATTATATTTGTTAATCGCCCATCTGGCCAGTCACCCGGCCACCCTTTCACCTTTCAAGTCTTAGACAGCCTAAGTCAGCCATCAGATTGGCCCTCCAGATGCTTTAGACTCAAAACCCCATCAGTACCAGCCAGCATAGCCAATTATCAGAGATTATGGAAAATGTAGTCCAGAACATTTGGGGGGCACCAGGCTAGGGCAGACTAGCCTAGGACCAGGTTATCTGAAGAACTGCTTGAGACCATAGGAAACAACTCAAGCCCTGAGAGCAGTTTCAGGGATCCAGCTCACTGGCATGTCTGAGTTACGCTCAGATCAAATTTAATTCATTTAAACTCAGATTGGCAGATACCTGGGACAGGACCTTTTCAGTGGTGGCACCACAGTTCTATCACACCTCCTCCTGGGGAAATCTACCAAGTCCCCCCTCTCTCTGTAGACATGCTGAGAATACCTTCCACAGGGCTTTTTATAATAAAGCCATGCTGCCCCTAAGCTGGCTCTCAGGATCTGTTTTGAAACTTTTCTTGCTGACATACTTTAAGAGGTTCCTTTCTCATTGTTCTTAATTATAATTTTTATTATATCTTATATTGTAAGTCACCATAGATTTTAAAGGTTAGATTTTAAAGCATTTAGATTTTAGATTTAGGCCTTTAGATTTTAAATCATAAGCTCAGGGGAGCTTGCCTATCGTGTCCAGCTGGTCTCCCATCCAGGCAGTGCTTAGAGCTAAAGAAAACCTTACCTTTGATAGCTGAGCCTTACCTTGTGCCTTTTTTCCTGCTAAATGTGACCATAAAGCAGGGGTGTCAAACGTCTTTCAGCACGAGGGCCAAATTCATTTTTGGAGAAGCTCTCGGGGCCCACATTCCTGTAGTGGGTGGGACCAAAGCAAAAGGGGTGGGGCCCAAAACACCAGCAGCGTGTAGTGTAAAGCTCTTACTGCCAGCCACTAAACCTTAGGAGAGGCATTTCAACCTTTTAGAATGGGGGGAAACCGGTACAAAAGCTGAGAGTCCAGCAAATGATTGGCAGGCAGGGGAAATGGGGTGGGGTCAAGGGAAGGCAGCATGGCAATTTGGGGAACCCCAGAAGGCCAGAGTGCGACCCCAGGTGGGCCAGATTTGATCCATGGGCCAGAGGTTCAACACCCCTGCCGTAAAAACCAAGACCAAAATCAGAATGCCTTGAATAATGTGCCGTCTACTATGGGGCTTGCTTCCCAGCTCATGAAATCGTTGTGCAACTGGCTATATTCTCCCCATTGCATCTGATACTGCTGTCGGAGCAACAGCTGGAAAGCGCTAGACAGGTGTGAGTTTGGCAGCAACGTTTTCTTTCCAGAAATCATTTCCCAACAATGTCATAATCACTTGGAAAGCAAAAGGGAGATATAAAAAGATACTAATTGTGTTTCTGTTGATTTTAACAATGACAATTAGCAAGCAAAGGAGTTTGCAAGAAGACAACAGTTCTGTGCTTTGTGTGAAATTACTCCATGTTTGAGTTTCATGACACACAGCTAATTATATCTTTGAGAACAACAACAGGCTTACATCACTGCGTCATTATATCGTATCTCATTAATTTCACCTTAATGTTTGTTTCAGTGGTTATTCTGTTTTGCATACTTCTTAATGCATGGAACACCTCAGGCCCCGGGTTCACAGTCCTCCACAAGTTCAAGTGGGTGAGTTTGGGCCCATTAAATGTGTAATGTGTAATGGGTGTGGTGTAGTGTGGCGTAGTGGTGAGAGTGCTGGACTGGGACTCGGGAGATCTGGGTTCTAGTCCCCGCTCGGCCATGAAACTCACTGGGTGACTTTGGGCCAGTCACTGACTCTCAGCCTAACCTACCTCATAGGGTTGTTGTGAGGATAAAATGGAGAGGAGGAGGAGGATTATGTAAGCCGCCTTGGGTTCCTTTCAGGAAAAAAGGCAGGGTATAAATATAATAAATAAATAAATAATTTCAGGGAAGGGCCATAGCTCAGTGGTAGAGCACGTGCTTTGCCTGCAGAAGGTCCCAGGTCCAGGTTCAGTCCCCAGCATCTCCAGGTAGGGCTGGGAAAGACTCCTGCCAGCAACCCTGGAGAGCCATGGCTGCCAGTCAGTGTTGACAATACTGAGCTAGATGGACCCATGGTCTCACCTGGTAGATGGTAGCTTCTATGCTGTCACAGCCTTCCCCAGCCTGGTGCCTTCCAGTCATAGGGATGTGTGAGGAATCCAATGGGGGGGGGGTGAAAATCTGTCAGATTTTCATTATTCGTGCCCACCACACCCCAGATTCTGGTTGGTTGGCCACATGCTGGCACCAGCTCACTGCAGTGCGAGTCGAGCCAGCTCGCGGACTTCCGTCTGTAAGATGGGCTGTGATTTGCATAGCTTTTAAAAGTGCTAATGGAACTTACGCAAACCGGCATCTGGAAAGCACATGGTTTAAACCTGATTCGCACAAATCATGCTAGATCCACATGGTTTTCAGGTGCTGGTTTTCGCACAAAAGGCCTTTCTTGCACAAATCCGCATGGTAACCACATGGATGTAGTGCAATTTCCACAAATCGCCTTAAAACCATGCATTTTTCAGGTGCTGGGGTGTGCAAATTCCATTAGCAGTTTTAAAAAATACGCAAATTGCAGTCCATCTTACAGATGGGAAGTCCTAAAAAAAAAACATCACTTGACTCAGCCCACTTCCGATTATCAGATTGGAAGCGAGCGGGAAATCCGGCAAGCTCAAACAAGCCAGATTTCCCTGTTTCGTCGGTACATCCCTACGAGTTCCAGATGTTTTGGACTACAACTCCCAGCATTCCTGACCATTGTCTATGCTGATGGGAGCTTAAGTCCAAACTATCTTGAGGGAACCAGGTTGGGGAAGGCCGCTCTAGTGCATTTGTGCAACTTTACTACTTTTATTTTAAATTAGTAAAAAAAAAAAGAGCAGCTATGAGCGTCTAAAGATATATGAGAATTTCATTTTTGCTCGCAATTCAAGTGAGCATGCCCCATGTGAGGCCCCGAATGCTTGCAAATCATCAAACACAATGCTCACATTCATCTTGTTCCCGACTGCACGTTCGATTTGCGCAAATCTCCCATTCACACACAAAGCGAGCGGCGATTACAAACGCAAATGGGATTCAAGTGCAGGACGAGCAGCGAGACAATGATCGGAGAATCCTAGCTATCTCAAACATTAGCCATTCTCCCATCCCTCTAGTCAGCTCTGAACTGAATCAGGGCGACAGTGCAGGGGGAGAGAGTTTAGCCTTTCTCCTCTCCCCCCCCCCCTGCCATTTTCTAAACCTGCCCTTCCCTCTAGAGCAGGTATTTGCCCTGTTAGGGTGGCTAGTATGGATAAAGAACAGGTTTCCTCTGGAGCCAAATAGCAGCTTCAGAAGGGTGACAATGTTCATTGGGGAAATGGCATGGAGGTAACAGCTGAGCCCTCACACCACAGTCCTGGGCTGCTTCCAGGTGAGGTTTTTATGGCACCTGCCTCATTAACAGAATGTACTTAGGGGGAACCCAGAGGCCGCCATCTTCCGCCTGTAATCCTTCCGTGTTTTCCCACCGCTTCTTCCATCTTTTCTCTTAACATAGGGGGCCCGCTAAGACAGGAAAGGCACAAGAGCTGCACAAGGCCATCTCAACGGGAGTGCCAGGATCCCTTTGTCTGGGAGCACCCCTGATCCAGGTCAGCAGCCCCCCACTATTTTTAAGGGGGGGCGGGGGAATAAAGATAACGCAAATGTGATCTCACGTTTAACGTATCATGTAGTTCATCTCTTGGATTGGCAGAGAGCAGGTGCAGCAGTGGAAACGAACACATTGTTCCTCTGGGCTGGGGAAGGGCCCTGGAGCAGTGTTCTCCAACCTTGGGTCCCCAGATGTTTTTGGCCTACAACTCCCAGCGTGCCCCAGCCAGCGTCGCTGGCTGGGGCATGCTGGGAGTTGTAGGCCAAAAACATCTGGGGACCCAAGGTTGGAGAACACTGCCCTAGAGGCAGGGCCCTGACAAGAGCTGTGTATACTAAATCTGCAGTCGAGCCGCCTGCGTTCTCGGAGCCCCACTGTTAGCTGGGAAAACTGAGATGCTGATATTCTTAGAGGCCCTACCCAAAGCCCCTGCGTTCAGATGAGGCCAGTCTGGCTTCCCACAGTCCTAAGTCGCACTTTGGCAAGGTCGCCTGGCAGGCGTCCAGTTCCTTGGAGAGCACATTTGTGTCATGTAACTCTCTAAAGGGTGCCGTCGAGTCCCAGCCCTGCTTTGCCCTTATACAGCAGCTTTGGGACATGTGTCATCTGGGTAGCATTGCCAGGTCTTGAAATGAAAACGCTCTGGCATCTAGGCCGAGCCTGGAAGCAAAGCCTGAGAGCATAGCCTTCTACCCCTGGGTGCTGTTGTTGGTGGGGGGAGCCCACAGAAAATTCTCTGTTCATCAACGCCGAAAGTGTACAGCTACTGCATGTGTTTACAATCCCCCTCCCACCAATCCAGACTGAAACTGTGCCTCAGTCAGAAAGTAAAAAATAATAATCTAGAGAGCAGACAACTCAAGAAAGGGAGCCAAGCTACAGTTTACAGTTCTAGTCACACATATAACTTGTACTGTCAAGGATTAAGCAGCTTAAAAATATATATACCGTATATCAACCATTTTACAGATGGGTAACACTGAGGCTAAGTGTAGTTCCAAGGACAAGCCCTGAATCCAAGGCAGAGAACTCAAAATATGTAGAGCAGATGAAAATGAGCCAAGCTACTGATTGCATTACACTTATTCAGCATCTTGATTCCTGTTTTTTCAACACTTTCCTAAATTACACATGGTTTTGACTGGGAATTAAGCTTTTCCTCAGGCTTTATAAAAAAAAGACTACCAAGCACTGATTGGTTGCGTGCTTTCTTGGAAAGTGCCCATGTACAGGCAAAGCAGTCTGACAACTCAGGCTGGGAACGGTCATAGAGATGTCATCTTAGATGCCTTAACAAGCTTCTTCCCACATGTTCATCCATTCCAACAATGAATTAGCTTAGAGTATCTGCCCTAAGATGTTTCTGGCTTGGGTCATCTGGCTAGGGCAGCCTTTCCCAACCTGGCACCCTCCAGATGTGTTGGACAACAACTTCCAGCATCCCCAGCCAGCTGGGAGTTTTCATCCAACACACCCAGAGGGCACTGGGTTGAGGAAGGCTGGGCTAGGGACTGGTGGGCAGCCTCTGCTGCCACCATGATCCTGGGTCAGGCAGCTGTTTCAGGTGGTCATGAAAGGGCAGCAAATTCTTATTAATTTAATTTATGATTCTTGCATTTTTACTGCCAGGGAAATGGACTTGTGGGATTTTCTGCCTCAAGTTCCAAAATAATTTTGTTTGCCTTGGGTACGATGCACCATGATTTGTTCCTGTGACATAGTCTCCAATTGCCCCGAAAATGCTGGGACCCTCATGAAAACCCTTAAGCCATCGCTGCTTCTCACTTTGTCATGCATAGTCCCGAATTCCCCTACCTCCCACAACTGCAAGCTACTTAAAGGGGCCATGGGAAAAATTGCAGCTAAGCTTGCAGTTTGTTTAGCTGCAATTTTGCCCATGACCCTTTCAAGATAGCTCTGCTTAGGCTTGAACAGCCACAGTAAGCAGGGAGGGAACGAACAGACACTGCTAAGCTGTGGCCAGACAAGGATGTGTGTGTGTGCGCGCGCACATGCGCACGCATGCTCTACCTACTGCCTCTGCTGCATGTTGCTGTGGGAAAGGGATTAGCTGGGTGAAAGCCTGGACCGATGGAGAGATGAATGAGGGAATTTATCACATGATTCCTATCTTTATATTGCCAAAGATTTTATTTCCTAACAGAGCTGACTCTTTGCCTCTAACAGGTGAGTTTACAGTGTCAGAAGGAAATGCAAGAAACTTCCCCTTCTCTCTGAAGCTCTATGTTTATGGGGGTGGGATGGGTGGGTAAGCTTCACTTGTTGAATTTTTGCCAATCCTGACAATTTTAAAACAAAAAGAGATTGCCCTGCAAGCACTGACCCCCCCCCATGAAAAACACCAGATATCAACAATTAAGGGTTTAAGTAAGGTTAAAAAAATTACAAAAGCCACTTATAAAATATTATAAAATAATATATAATATAATAATGTAATAATTATAATCTATAAGATTTTGTGTGTTTCCTCTAATAACTTTTGTACTTGACCATGCCCTTTGGTTGCCTGGCCAGTGGCCATACCCTTGGTCACGCCCTCATGTTGCCTGGCCACACCCTCTTGATCATACCTTCATGTTGCTTAACCAAACCTCTTACGAATTCACATGTGTGTCCCTATTTTCATCTGTGAAATGTTGGAGGGTTTGCTGTGATTCTGACCCAAAGTTGGCCTGTGGCCTGGCCAACTCACACTGGAGAATATGCGGTGGTAGGACAGATTGCACAATTTCAGGTTGCAGGGGGGGAAGGAAGGAAGGCTCACATTTTTGAATGCCTCCCCTAACATTTAAAGCACACTGATGTGCTCATTTTTCTTATTTACATGGCGGTTTGTTTGTTTTTAACCAGAGAGTGCCTTTTTTTTTTTTTAAGTGACATCCCCACCCCCAGTTTGAAGTGGTGCAGTCCTTTCTGTCACCTCAACATTCCTACACCTCATCCTGCTGCATGTGTAGATTATTCTGCCTGAGGGTTTACTCTCCAGATCACTCCTTGGGAAGCTGAAATGTGGTGGCAGCCGAAATGGCCCTCCATCCCCACAAGCTTCTGTGAGAAGAACCCCAGCTGCATCCATCATACAGAAGCAGCCCAAAGCAAGGGAAGTCCCAGGATCAGAGAAGAGGATGAAACCAGGCCAAAACATAAGCAAACCATGTTCAAGAAGCAAGACGAAACAAGCAAAGATGAAGATGGATGATTGCCCACTACAAGCGCCACCAGCGTGCAACTATTTTCGAGGCAGAAATCATTAACAACATTGTGGCTAGTCTGGGTTATACTAGCACCAGTATCTGAACAACAAAGCATACCGACTGTCAAGACCACCACCACCCCTTCTCTCTCTTGCATGCACACACACATGCACACACACCAACTCTTTGGATTTATGTTTTCATAAGGAGCAAAAGACAATTCTTTCCATCTAACCTCAGGAGCCACTCCCAGGCCAAGGGAAAAATTTCACAGAGGTGATGAAAGCTTATTAAAAACAACAACAACAGAACACCGAAGTAGATAGACAAAGCAGATTAGTTGGAAAACTTCTGAGGGCCTGAGGTGTGATCCTTGAAGGACTCACAAGTCTCCAAACCCTTGATAACTTCCCCCCCACTCCAGAGATCACCTGTCAGAGGTAATCTATTCGTTAAACAGGGGCATGGGAATCTCATAATGTTTCAAAGGCTGATGTTGTATACAAGTGCAGCCTGAGGCACCAACCTTCTAGCAGAATTCCCCTCTGAAATAAGCAGGAAGAGCTGTTTCATCTTAATGAAAATCTAGTTATCGAAGGAGGGAGGGGGCAAAGAGAAGGTACAGACACAAATACCATGGCAATCCACTGTGCTTACAGTAGCCAGTTCTGAAGAAAATGGTACAAATCAAGAAAGCAAAGGATGATTATCCACAGTGCCTTCGGCAGGATGTTCTTATTTAAAGCAATTTCCTGAGGGAGTAACCATGTTAGTCTGTTGCAGCAAAAACAACAACAAAGAGTCTTGTTGTGGCACCTTGAAGACTAACACATTTATTATGGCATATGCATGAAAGGTTGTCCTGAGTTGTAGGTATATATGCACAGGGCTTTTTTTCTGGTGGAACTCACCGGAACTGAGTTCCAGCACCTTTCCTTCTATTAATTGCATTACAATTTAATCGCCATCTACTCCCGAGGAAATGTAATCCAAGAGTTCCGGTACCTTTTTCTCCAGAAAAAAAGCACTGTATATGCACATGCGGGGAAGGATTATAAACATTGAGGTCAGGGGGAAATGAAATACAAACAGTGTAGGCAGTGATTATTTTGTTATTGACAGACAGTGGCCATTCATAAAAACCGTTTGCCAACAAGACTTCGCTATTTGCTATGGGCAGGAATCTTATAGGAACCTGTCACTTATTTCTTTAAAATATTCATACCCTCCCTGTCCATCTGTCGTGATCTACCAAGTGGCTTGACAGCAAAATAAAGACATTATGTAAAACATAATTATTAAACAACTGTAATAACCTAAGCAAAAATGTCCACAGGACAACAGAAGCAGCAAGAAAACCACACAATTTATGAAAGGCAATAATGAATGATCAGAAATTATTTCTTGGCCCCATGGTGATGGGTGCACTTTAGTAGTTATATGTATGTGTGTGGGGGGGTGGGGGTTGTATTTGTTTTATATAATGTTTGAAATAAAGTTTAAAAATTATTTAAAAAATAAAATAATAAAATGGAATCGTGCAGCTATTCTGCTCTTTTTTCCTTAACGGATTTTGCATGGTAAGAAAAAAGACTGGGAGAAAATGGTGGGGAAACCCGGAAGGTTACGAGTGGAAGACGACAATGTCTGGAACCCCCTGTAAAATTCCATAAATGAGGCAAGGTGATGGCAGGATAACAGCTTCATCTGGAAGCACTCCTGGTCGCATCAAGCACACGTAACAGCATCTTGCAATATTGCCTGAGAATATTGTTCAGTCCCAAGAACGAAGTAAGGTTAGGGAGGACAATGCACGTGACCATATCGCTTTGTAAAAAAACAGCTTCTGGAACGTTAGGGACATCAAGGAACCACAACCAAGAGTGGCCGTACACCATCAGCATTGCATAGGTGACATGTGGACATGTCTAGTCTGTAGCCACTAGTCAAGACATTTCCAGCATGGTTCAGAGTACAGAACTTTTATCTCTTCAGGGTGCATTTTCCAGTAAAACAGTCAAGTGGTTTATGCAGAGCTTCGTACACTGTACAACTTTTCCTCAAAGAAAGCTTGCAAGATGCTGCTCTCGCTTGCCCAGGGCAAGTCATATTTTCTTTTGATGGGCAAATAAAATATAATTAGTTTTGTGTTGTTGTTTTTTACATCATCATCATTATGCTAAGGGTGAGCAAGGAGATTTTTGAGCTGGAAATTTCTCATGAGGGTTTGGTAATGCACTTAATGACTCTCAGGCACTTGAGAACATGCCTCTCAGACACTCATTTATTCAAGTGCTTTTGACAGGTCTATAGAATGATAATTTTTTTCTTTTTTCTTTTCAGGAGATGCTGAGGAATCACTCTGGATTAGGAAGGAAACAGGTCTTGTCTAGCCCACCCCGTGGGACAGCACAGTCATTTTCTAGCATATATGTGTGAAGAAAGGGGGAGGGAAAAACAATCCCCCCTTTAAAAAAAAAATGATAGGTAGCTGTGTTGTCAACAATTTTTTTAATATTTTTTTTTTTAAATTAATTTATTATATATATTTTTCTTTTCTTTTTCTGGGCATCATTGTCAATTTGATTCTTTTCCCACACTTGGGCAACACGCACACTAACACCAACATGTGTGATGAATTCCTTCATGACGAAAGGATATCAGGTGCTCCTGATATCAGACAATAAAATATTGATATCAGGTGCTCCTGATATCAATAAAAGACAAGGCTTTTATTATACAATCATCCTTTTTATTCATAGAACTTTAAGCGGGAGTGGTCCAGATGTTGCGGTCTTCCATTTGTAGCCCTCCTGTGTTTTCCTTAGGATGGGCAAACAAGCAATGCTTGATGTCAGCAGGATTCTCCAAACATTGTCTCACCGCTCATCTCGTGCCTGATTCCCATTCGCATTCACTGCTTGCTTTGCGGAAATGGGAAAATTGTGGAAATGGAGCAACGATCAAATGGGGGATTTGTGCAAATTTCCTTCTTAGTCTAAAGTGGGGCTTATTCAATAAAAGGATTATTGAAAGCATGCACTTCAGAAAGTTTTATATTAAAAAATGTATAAAGCAACACATCAGAAACAAAGGAAGTACAATATAAAGTGGAGCTAATTAAGTCTGCAGAGGAAATTTGCACGAATCAAACTGGGAATTCGGAACAAGACGAACACGAGCGTATGTTCAACGGTTTGCGAATATTTTTGGCGGACCCGTGGTCATGCTCACATTTGAAGCTTCGAATGAGGCACGCTCACATGTTTTGTGAGCAAAAAGAAAACTCTCACCCATCCCTCGTTTTCTCACTGCTTCTTCCATCTTTTCTCTTCCCCCCAAAAAAAAAATTGGTTAAGGAAGAAAAGGTGGAATAGCTACACAATGTCTTTTAATTGGTATTGCTATAAGCCCTCCAGCTGGAAGCACCCCTGGACCCCATGGACTCAACATCAATTTGAGACCCCATGGACTCAATTTTATTATAACAAAATGCAATAATAAATAAATTTGTGGAATACTGGGCTGGGAATGTCAGTCCACTGTGGAATCTGTGGGGCAGACTCCGAGAAATCCAGGCTCACCTGAGCCCATTGCCAATTTCTCCAACATCCCTAGATGATGGTGGGTGTAGTCTGACAACTTCTGGAGGGCTGCAGATTTCCCATCCCTGCTCTAGTAGTATGGCCAGAGACTTGAAGATCTAGCCATTCATTACTTCAGCGGTGGAGAACCTCAGGCTAGGGGCCAAATCAGCCCCCTTAGGGAACCAATCCAGCAGCTGGCATTCCCCAGATCAGTGTTCTCCAACCTTGGGTCCCCAGATGTTTTTGGCCTACAACTCCCAGCATGCCCCAGCCAGCTATGCTGGCTGGGGCATGCTGGGAGTTGTAGGCCAAAAAACATCTGGGGACCCAAGGTTGGAGAACACGGCCCCAGATGACCACATGCCCTTACAAGATGCTGACCTTTTAAAAAAAATTATTTTTTTGTATTTTGGCCCTACCCCCCTTTTCCCTTTGGCTCCACCCACTAATGGAATGTGGCTTCTCTGAAACTGAATTTGGCCCTCTGGCCTAAGGAGGCTTCCCATCTCTTCGTTATTTAATCATAACTGACACAGGTAGTGTCGGGAGCACATAATGCAGGCCACATGCTGAAGCTAAGCAGGTATGAGCCGGGTCAGTGCTTGGATGGGTGACTGCCTGGGCTGTCCACATCTGTTCTCCTGCATTGAGCAGGGGGTTGGACTCGATGGCCTTATAGGCCCCTTACAACTCTACTATTCTATGATTTTATGACAGAGCGAAGACAAGCAAAGGCACATCATTGGCCTTGAAGGACTGCCTTCACCCGTACCGACGTGCCCACATTCTGAGATCATTGTCAGAAGCCTTGTTGAAGCCCCACCTGTCTGAGCAATTAGGCTGGCAGGCACGAGGGATAGGGCCTTCTTTGTACTGGCCCTCCACTTTTGGACCTCTGTTCCAATTGGTATCTGCCAGGCCCCTTCACTACAGGCCTTCAAACAGGCCTAAAGACTTCCTTTAAAACAAACAAACAAACAAACAAACAAAAAACCTTGGCCTATAATTGAGTCAGAACTTTATTGGTGACCATTGTGTATATGGTGTTAAATGGTTTTAATTGTTAATTTTGATCTTATTATTGTTTTATTGGTTTTGAACACTATTTTATTGTATGCTGTGGTTTTATATTTTGCATGCTACCATGGGAGAGTTTCCCCTAAAAGGTTTTATAAATCTTTTAAATCAATCAGTAAATCATTTGCCCCATGGCCGATGCCAAGCCAGCTCCATGATGATTGATGTCTTCTCTTCTGCCTCTGGCATTGACTTCAGATCTTGATGACTACTACTTTATTCACAGCTGGCATGGCTACAAATGAATTTCCTATGCAGAAAAATTAGTCAGCCATTTTCCACCACAGGTAAACTATTCATTAAGTGTTTTTGATAATCCATAAAGAGATGTATGAGATTATTAATACTGTAAAATACAATTGACAATACTTGGCCATCGCTTGTGGCCACACACACACACATATTAGGTCACACACACAGCATGTTATTGATCATCTTAGAAAATCATTTGGTTCTCAGTTCTCCCTGCCTCTTAGAATCAGTGGCTTGTCCTTCTCTGTTGTCTCTGTGACTCACCAAGCACAAAGACATAAGGTGTTTCTTGACATCCTCTGGACTGCCCTGGGAGGTCTGATGGAGAAAGCTATCAATGGCTACTAGTCCTGATGGCTCTGTGCTAACTCCAGTATCAGAGGCAGTATGCCTACACCCATTGCTGGTGTAAACCGCCCAGAGAGCTTTGGCTATTGGGCTGCATAGAAATGAAGGAAGGAAGGAAGGAAGGAATAAATAAATAAATAAATAAATAAATAAATAAATAAATAAAACATGGGCGGGAGGGTGCTGTTGCACTCATGTCCTGCTAGCATTCATCAAAAACTGCAGGTGTTCTACTACAGGGCAAGAACAGTTAAGCCATCTAGCTTGTTCGTCTATCGAGTGTGAACTTGTAAGAGAAATTGACTTTGGAGATTTATGGTTTTGCAATGAAAAACAAAGGTTTTAAGTGAACTGGTCTATTTATAAAATGTTTGCAGCCTCACTGGTCTATTGGAACAGAATATTTTTTAAAAAATACTGTATCTCAAAATATCGCCAGAATAATACCTTTATTAAGACCAACCAAAAGCTCACAAAATAGTCAGCAAGCTCTGTAGCATTCTTCTTCAGGGTGGATGTTATATTAAACAGAAATAGCGGGGGGGGGGGACGACTGGGTTGGGCCATGGTAGATAAACCATGGTGTAATTTCAGAAATGTAGAAAATGTAATTCTATAATTAAAATAGAAAGTCTTCTTTCATGACTCATGAGATTGTATGTATGGGGTGGGATTGTGGAACGAGTGTTGTAGAGGGCCCATGTTACAAGTTTGTATTGCCCCCCCAAAAAAATGGTGCTTGGGCCTTCTTCACAACTTCTTAATTCATATGATTTCCTCATAGTTTAACAGTGCAACTGCAATAGCATTGTTTACGCTGCTGAATCAATCCCCATCAACAGCACACAGCCCCATTTGTCTCTAGGCCTGGCATACTGACAGTTTTAAAACTCTTCCAGAGTTGGAATGTCCATAAACATTCCATAACATCTTAGAAGCTGAGGTAATGGCTGTGGAGGACTTATTTGAGTACACTGACACCAACAAGCCTCGGAAGCCATCACTGACAATGGTTTAAAAAACCACGGGGTGGAAAAATATTTGGGGCAGACATATATTAAGAAATATGTCAGTAAAGATAAAAGAATTTTTAAAAAAAACTATTTGGAGATGGTATCTGACTCCAGTAAGATTAAATAAAATAGACAGTAATTGTGCTCCATCGTGTTGGAGAGGTTGTCAGGAACTTGGTACTTATGCTCATATGTGGTGGAGTTGTAAAAGCGTATTGGATTTTTGGAATAATATTTTTGCAGAAATTTCAGAAATTATTGGCATTAATTTGGAGGTCTGTCCAAAATTAGCATTGTTATCAATAACGGAGAAACTTCTGTGCTCTCAAGAGCTAAAAGAATTAATTGTAAGTTTGTTAACGGCAGGGAGATTACTGATAGCAAGGAAATGGAAAGTTCAACATCAGTATTTAATTATAGATTGGTATAAAGAGGTGTGGGATATTGCTTTAAATGATAAATTAACATGTAGTATTAAATGTAAAAAGGGGCAATTAAAGAAAAATAATTTTAAGGATATATGGGGACCATATTTAGATTATGTTTTAGTAAAGGGAAAAGGGAGTAAGCCATGTCAAGATATGATGTATTTTTGGAATATAGATTAATAATGGATTATGTGGATAGAATTATTTTTTGGCCCCGTGATGACGGGTGCACTTTGGAGTTTATGATTTGTGGGTTTATGTTCTTTTGTATGTGTGTTCATTAAAAAAAAACAAAAATTAAAAAAAAAACCAAAAACCAAAACATCTACAGCTGTTAGTTGTTCTTTTATTGTTGTTTATTCATAACCCAGGTTAGTAGCTGGCTATCATTCTGCTGCCTGTAGTTACATCAAGACAGAGATAGCTGGATAATACAAATGGGGACGACGACAACTCAATTAAGCTACCAAAGTCTGCTGCTGCTGCTCCTTTGTCTCACTCCTGCCACTGCTCATGCACTCAGAGGTCAGGGAACAGCCAGCCACAGCAGCGAGGTGCAGCGGAAGGACCGGGGGAGGGGCGTCTCTAGGGATTTGCAGTTGGGATGGCGGCAGGGGAGTGTCCTGTCAAAGGCAAGTGGTTCTTTTAGGATCCAGAGGCAACGAGCACACTTAATGGGTGAAGGTTAAAAAGCTTTATTAGCAAACTAAGGAAAAGGGATTACGGAAGCGAGACAGATGCGGAGTACAATGCTTACGTCCCTTCTGTTGTTGGGAACCCCTCAAAGAAACGACAACGGACGGACTCCTTGGCCAGCACACAGCACCTCCTGCAGCGAGGTCTGTGTGTCAAGGTTCTGCCCTCCTAAGGATTCCCTAATCTTTATATAGGTTTTCTGTGTTTACACAATAATTGCACCTGTTCTCATTAAGCTGGACAACATTGATATGTTTTGCACCTAACTAATTGGGGAAGAATCTCAACAGATGATGGCATATACATCTTAGACAGACACCAGGTTCCCAGGCCATCTGATGGTAAACAATACTTCTCAGTTGGCCCAGAAGCCGCCTAGAGCCACTCAGTTCCCAGGTCATCTGAGCCCATCCAGGTGACGAGCACCCGTTCCCTAAGCCATTGAAGTCCGTCCGGCCAACAGATAACCAAGCGCCCTTCCAATTATGAACCATTGAAGTCAGGCCCACTGATTTTAACTGGCAGTCTTCTCACGGCAAACTCTAAACATTATGAGCTCATTGGTACTAAACACTAAATAGTAAGAGACAGCAAGAAACCGCAAATTCAGGCCTGCTGGAGACACAAAGAGCTGAGCTGGTATATTCATACAGCAGAGACCCAGACACAAGTACAACAATGGTCATACACCATTGTCTCCTCAAAATCACAAAGCTCTTCCGACTTTTTCCACTACAGGGAGGCTGGTGACTCCCGTTTTGGTGGGGCTCCTAAATCCATTGCAACTTTAATTTGGAGCTTTATAGGGGCTATCCATGGTTCTGAACTCCATCCACAAAATCGGTTCAACACCATGGAGCACCATGGTTTTTACTTATTTGTTACATTTCTATCCCACCTTTCTTCCATCGCGGAACTCAAGGTGGCTACATGCGGTTCCCAGGTGGTCTCCCCTCCAAGCACTGAACAGACCCAGACCTGCTTAGCTTCAGCATGGTGGCTGCCTCATGTGCCTTCAGACCATACCCTGGGACAGGATAGCTCCTATAAAGCTCCAAATAAAAGCTGCAATGAATTAGGAGCCCCGTTGAAATAGGAGTCACCAGCCTCCACTGGATAGAGGGGAAATGTGGGTTGCATTTTATTATGAACTAACCTAATTCACACTTCCTGAACTAATATGGAACCAAATTGCAATTATCCTTCCATTTTTGCACTTCTCAAAATTTTGCAATGTACTTTCCCAAATTTTTTTTTAAAAAAATGCTTACATAACTGCACATATTAGGAGAAATGGCATAGGAAAAGGCATATTTTAGGGGAGATTTCTCGCAAAAAATTACATATATGGGTGGAGAAACATGTACAAAAAAATGTACACAAGTTTTCAGGCATATGAAGATGCGTATAACATTTTGTGCAGACTTAAAAAAAACATTTGCAAACATGCAGAAATGAGATGGAATGAACTTGTGCATGGAAAAGTAAGAACATTCTAGAAATGGAAGGAGACGGATTCACACGTTCCCCATCTCGGACTTAAAGCATAGTTATGCAAATGACAATAGAAGGAAGTCCAGGCAAGGAGTAAACAGTAGTAGGAAAAACGTCAATTTAAATTATATTCAGGGGGTCTAGCATTCTCCCCGAGGGGGGGGGGACTGTAATTGGAAAATACAAACATTTATGATTGGATTATACAGTACATTGATCACGCGTGCTTCCACCACTACTTAAGCTTCATCTGAGAAAAACAGATGCCTCCTGCTCCACCAAGCAGTCATACCCCTGCACAGAAGCAAACTTCCACATGGGTATTCCCAGCTTAGGGACCGGCAACTGGCAGTCCGCAAATGGCATCTGGCTTGCAGAAGGCCATCACGTGGCCCGGTAATATTGCTGGGCATCCTGGTTTTGCTGCTGGGAGGCAAGCATTCCCACTACCGCAGCCGCTTTAAATTGAGATGGGGCAGGGGCAACCATGCAGCTTCCCAGCAGGCTTCATGTTAACTGTATTTAGTAAGCGAGGGGTTAAGGCAGGGGTGGGCCAAAAGTTGATCTCCGGATGTTTTGGACTTCAACTCCCAGCTTTCCTGACCACTGGCCATGCTGGCAGGGGCTTCTGGGAGTTGAAGCCCCAAACATTTGGAGACCTACCTCCTGCCCACCGCTGGATTAAAGTGCAGCCAGGAAAAGTGAAGGAGGACAGGTGAAATAGGGGAGGATTACACGTGTGGCTTCTTAGGATGAGGAGCTGCATGTGCGAATGGGTGCTGAGGCTGCAGCTCCATGTCCTTATCCAGCTATCAATGCGCTTAGAAAAGCACTGTCAGCCACGCCAGAGGAAGTACAGGGGGCTGGATTTAGCTCCCTCCGGTCAGGGGTTAAACCTGCTACAACTATGAGAAGGATCTGAGGAGACCATGGATGGTGGTGGTGGTGGGGGGGACACTGGGTGTAGGAGTAATAATAGTGAGGGCAGGGCACCCTGAAAGGCAGGCTAAAAATATTTTAAATAAAGAATCCCTTCTGAATACAAATGAACATAAATACTGACAGTATGGACACATTCCTTCCAGTACAGCAAAAAGGCAAGGTTATCTTCGTACACTGGAGATACCCCCAAAATGAATGTCACCTCAGTCTGAGGCCACCATAGGGGAAGCAGCACTGCTGCCAGCTCTACAGCCTGAGGAGGTTGCTTGTCCTCCTCTGACTCCACCTCCAAAATCTTGGCCAACCAGGAGTCCCCTTAGCCCTGCAGGAGCCAACACTTGAAGAATTGAGCATGGCCCCTTTAAGCACCCGTGGCTTTGCAGAGGAGGTGGAGCTAGAAACCCTGACCTGCCTACAACCTATGTAAACTTTCAGTGGGCTGTAGACCTTTGCTGGAATAACATCCTAGTCAGCTCTTAGGTACCTGTATATCCAGACTGAATTCTGCCCAGCTTCGTTCTGTCCCATTCTAGGGTCCCTTGAAGCTTGCAGAGGAAACTGGTAGTAAGTTCAAGGCAGGAATGCAGATCAAGGCAGGAAGAAATTTGGACCCTGGATAGCTCCAAGTCGTCCTACTGGCTGGAACTCTCTCCTACTAGAGCCAACTAAAGCCTTATATAGGCTTACAAGACCTGTAGTGTTGTGGTCAGCTCCGTCCCTCCTGGAGGAGCTGACTGGGTAGTTCAAGGGCCCTCACCTGATTAGGCAGTCTGAGACTTCTGCGAGGCTGGGGAGAGGGAGTTTCTGCTGATAGCTCATCCTCTGAGCCAGAGAAGATGGCAGGCCTGTGAATAAGGCCAGGAGGGTCCTGAATAAGGCACTGACTGCCTTATCCCATAGGGAGTAGCCTGTGCCTTATCGGAATCCTCTGCTGCATGCTTGAAGACCCAAGGGCTTGGGGCCATGACACATTCAGAGTTGTCCATGGTTCTGCCTCCTTTCCTAAGCTCGTACCCTGCTTTCCCAGTTCCCCTTATGGAGGTTGCCTGGAATAGGACACCTTCCCGCTGAACAGTTATATGCAGTGCTTTTTTTCTGGAGAAAAAGGTACCGGAACTCTTGGATTACATTTCCTCGGGAGTAGATGGCGATTAAATTGTAATGCAATTAATAGAAGAAAAGGTGCTGGAACTCAGTTCCGGTGAGTTCCACCAGAAAAAAAGCCCTGGTTATATGGAACTACAATACATCTCGCCCTAGTGGGGAGGACTGTGGCCAGTAGGTGACCTGTGTACTTGAAGGGTTGTCACACAGAGGAGGGACAGAATCTCTTCTCGACCATCCCAGTTTGCAGGACACGGAATAATGGACTCAAGTTGCAGGAACCCAGATTCCAAACATCAGGAAAAATGTCTTGACTGTCAGAGCAATAAGACAATGGAACCAATTACCTAAGGAGGTGGTGGGCTCTCCCACTCTGGAGGCATTCAAGGTGCAGTTGGATGGCCATCTGGCAGGGATGCTTTGACCTAGATTCCTGCACTGAGCAGGGGGTTGGACTCGATGGCCTTGTAGGCCCCTTCCAACTCTACTTTTCTATGATTCTATGAAAGCAGTGGAGCAGGTATCTGATCCATCATTCCAGGACAAGGATTCTCTCAACTGTATTTTGTTCATGTTAGGAAACCATAAAAACACCTAGAGAAGGTGAGCTGTGCTACTATTATTAAATTAAAGATAGGGTGGATTCTGCCGTGCACCTATTGCAGAGCTGAAACGGGCTTGTGATGTTTGGGAAGAGACCACTGAGACGTGAGTCATGACTTCATTCTTAATAGAGCATTATTGTTTTTATTGGTACAGGCTTGAGTGTGAAACCTCAAGTTATGAGTTCTGCGGAGCCAATAACGTACCTTGTCCACATCTGCTCCAAGAATTGAAAAGGAGAATGACAGAACAAAGCCTACAGATGGCTCAGACACTGACCCCTGAGTGGCAAAACTCTTTGGGTGGTGGAGGAGCAAGTGAGTGCGCCCTCCCCTCCACCACACAGAGGAAGACACAGTCAAACTGCAAGGGATGGGTATCAGGGGTTGGCATCCTTGGGCAGATGCCAGGGCCCCACCACCCTGGAAGGGCCCACCACTTTGTGGAACCCCTTGGAGTTGTTCCTTGCCACTGCTGCTTGTGGCAGCTCTCATGCTTGCTTGCCTCGCAAGGAAGGGAAACTGCCACAGGAGAAGGGGGGCTCACCGGGAGCATCTTCCCCAAGAGAAATCCAAACCTGTAGCTGGCATGGGCTCTGTGTGGAAGCTTGTATGCATCATTGCCTGGTTAATGCCATTCTGCTCCAAGGTTGGGGGGGGGGGGAAACACAAATCAGGCAAATTGGACTATCATGCATATGGGCCTCTGCATGGATGACCCACATCATGTTGTAATTTAGGTGTGCAGTGCAAGAAAGGATGGCTCTGACCACTCCTTCATCACATGACGACCCTTGCTTGCTGCCTGGGTAGGTTTGATCCCATTGCAGAGCATTGGTACTCTGCACATGTTTTTTTCCATGACTAGCAGAACTAGGATACAGTATGAAAACAAGGAAATACATCAACATTTGTTTTAGTGTGTTTCACATTAAATAGGTGACAAAATCCAGCACTTCTTGTTGGCAGAGGATCTGGGTTGCGCACAATTTCAGTTTATTTCTGTTAGCCCAAATTATACATAATCCTGGATCCTTCTCTCCCTCCCCGCCCCCACTCTTCTCTTCCATGTATTTATTGGCATCTCAAAGGTGCTCATTAGTATAGTATCTATTTGAGAATTTTAAGTTCTTTATTGTTCTGTTTTATTGCTTTTCTCCAAGTAAAACCAAAAAAGGGGGGGAGGGCTGGAGGAAGAGGACAGAAAGACAAAAAGTACATCCCATGACCAGTCTGCCTGGAGGGATATGATATAAAACACAGAACAATTTGTCATTTACAACAGGAAATAAAAATGAAATATTAAAGGGACACTGCCAACTTAAAAATGATTCTCCTGTCTGAAAATGTTTTACCTGCTTTTGTAACAAGAAATACTTTGGGTGTCCTTAACTGAAAGAGACCATAGGAAGCGGGGGGGTGGGGTGGTTCTCAGCTTGTTTGCTTTTAGGGTTTGACAGCAGCAGTGGATTGTTGTTAATTTTTGCTGCTTCCCAGTATCAGTTCTGAGCAGCTGATTGAATCTTCTTGCTGTTTTGGCTTTTTCACACAATCACTAGGGAAAGGGGGGGGCGGGGGAGCTGAGATTGAAACTGGTGGCTGTAAAAGCACAAAACTAGCAGAGGCCTCAAGGCTATCTGCACAGCGTTAGAAGACAATTTCATATCCTCCCCCTTTTCTTTTTCTTTCTTTCTTTTTTTTTTTTAATGAGGGGGCAGAACAACACTAAATGTGGGAGAGTGAAGTGGCGGACCATCGGGTGACTTGTAAAACCCTGCTGGCTCATGCTGGCTACGGTGGGAGCAGGACCGGTGTCAAGCAACATCAAGTAGGCCGCTCAACAAGATCCGCCACGGACGGCCTTCTCCCTGTCCCATCAGCCAGAGAAACCAGGCTGGTGGGGACTAGGAGGAGGGCCTTTTCTGTGGCAGCCCCCAATTTATGGAACTCTCTCCCCAGTGACCTCCGCCATGCCCCTTCCTTGATTAGCTTCCGCCGTGCATTAAAAACGTGGCTTTTCAGGCGGGAATATGGGGTGGGTTAGGATTTTTAAGTTTTGTACTGTTTTTAATTGTGTTTTATACTGTGTGTGTGTGTGTTCCCCCCCCCTCTTGTATTTTATTGGATTGTACATCGCTCAGAGTGGCCAGATGTCTGGCCAGATGGGCGATTCATAAATATAATAAATAAATAAATAAATAAATAAGGGTAGGCATGGTTGGGTGCTTGCCAACAGTCTGCACCCTTGAAGGGCCCCATTGAGAAGAGTCCCTTGGGGTTGGGGAGGGGCAATGGCAGCGGGTGACAAAGGTGGTGATGAGAAGGTAAGACTGGCGGAGGAGCGAGGGGACCCATTGAGGGTGTCTTGTCCAAGGGCCCTCCAAAACCTGGAGCCGGCACTGGCCGGGAGAGATGGGGGGACAGGCTTTCCACAAAGATGCCCGGCTTGATCTCCACTGAAGGGGACATAACTATGCCAGTTCCAGTTGATGGGGCCCAATCCTGGGATCTCTCAGTGGGGATGAAAGGGATGGACCCAAGGCCACTTCCGACACACCTAGGAACAGTCTGTCTGGGAGCCCTACCATCGGTGGAAACACCACTGGCACTAGGTCTACCACCCCCACAGAGCTTTCCATGGGCATACCAAGAACCTCAAGTAGATGTGTGTCGTCCCCATCCCCGTCCCCCAAGTGGTACAGTTCCCCTTTGCTGGTGGAGGGGTATATTTCTGCCCCTTCCTAAGCCCCCCTCAGAGAGACGTCCAAGAGGGTTTGGAATAGGATTGTGCTGCCGGGCACCAAGCTGTCTTGGCATCTTTAAAAGAAGGGCGAGAGCAATCGCCAGAACAAGAAGTGTCAGATCCAGAAAGTTCTGGAAAGTGCTGGAATGCAGAACTTCAGAAAAATCCTGACCAATGTGGGAAAGAGAATATGAAAGAGCGCACATTTGAGTGATCCAGTGTGGTATAGGGGTTAGAATGTGAGACAAGGACTGGGGACAGTGAAGGCTTGGGTTCAAATACCCATTCTGCCATGAAGCTTGTTGGGTGACTTTGGGCCAGTCACTCCCTCTCAGACAAACCTACTTCACAGGGTTGTTGTAAGGATAGCAATAGGAAAGGGGGAGAGAACCATGAAAATCAATGACACCTAAGAATTGTATCTGGGAACAGTTTTAGGGATTCCATGGCTTGAATGAGAGATATCTCAGGGTATGAGGCTGGGACGTCTAGTGAGCTACCATGGACTGTGTTTAGTCAGACCTGAGGACTCTCTTTTTATTTATTTTAGAGACGTGCAAACCAGCAAAACTTGAGCTCTCCGAATTCCATCTTGGAACTCATTCTGACTCAAGCTGGTCTCCAATTGTCATTGTGAGCTTTGGTTTTCTTCTTTTCGCATGACAATCCAAGTGTATTTTTGTGCATATTTTTTCAAACGTACACATCAATTGTGCACATCTTTGAGATCTAAATTGATAAGAGAAGAATATGCACAAGTGTATTTGTGCCATATCCCATACTGTTCTGGAGACTCCGCATCCAGGGGCACAGGGGGCTGAAGTGGGTAACTGGGATCAGTGAAAATCGGGTGCCCCACTTTGCACAAGCAGAAGTGCTTTCTAGGGGTGTGCACCAACCACAAGATTCAGTTTGGACCCCAATTTGGTGATTCAGAAAACAGCCCAGTTTGGCTCCGACTGACTTGGAGGCTACCCAATTCAACTTGGACCCAAAGTGAGATTCGGAAATTCAGATCTTCATGCCCCCCCATTGACTATAATTTGAAATCAACAAATGGCTTTAACTTTCTTTCTGTTTGTCATAATTGGATGAAATGTGCAACCCCTTATGAGGGGATAAAACTTATCAAATTTCAGACAAATAGGTACAGGGTTATATGTGCTATGTGCCTTTAAACTAAAGTTTGATTTGTATAAAAAGGGAACTGCTGATAATTTTTTCAAATTTCTTGACAGAATTGGATGAAATTTGCAGGGATAGTTGCTGTGTCTGAGAGGATCATGCCTGCCAAGTTTCTGATGAATAGGTACAGGGAACTTTGTGCAAGAGCAGCATTCATAGTTTGAGCATTTACAAAAAGCGGATGTGCTTATCCCCTTCCTTTGTTGCAGCCAAGTGATATGAAAATTACATACAGCATAGAGGTGGCCCTAGTTAAGAAACCTGGGGGGAAAAAAGATCAGATGTTGTCTTCTATGTGGAAGGGGTGTGTTCAAATTTCGCAGGGAGTGTTTCACTTCCTCTTTTCTCCCCTCCATGGATTTTCAGGGCCAGGGGCAAATTTTATGAAACTGGTAATATGTACTCAAAGAGGTGTCCCTAGACAAGAAACCTGTAAAATTTCAGAGGGATACGTGCAATCATTAGGGGAGTTATGATGAATAAAAGGCAATGTAAGCCTCCCCCCTTTTCTTTCTGCTCAATTGGCACCAAAGTCACAGAAAGTGCAAAAGGGCAGGGGTGGATGATGGATGTGGAGCATGCAGAGGCAGAAAGACTTGAGCATCCAGCATTTTCCAAGGAAGCACCCAATGCTACACCTTCGCAGGTCTCAGAGACTCCACCAGAACTCTTTTAACAGTCCTGCTCTTGGGAGAGAGAACTAGCAAAGAGCACTGAGCACTGGATCAGTCCTGCAATATATTATTTCATCATCCCTCCCCGAACACACTAGGATTGGAGAGCCCTGGTAAAACGATGCACTGTGTTTAGAAGCTAGCACTGCCAGTTACAAAACTACACTCCCTCCTCTCCCTCCCACCTCTGCCCACCCACCTTGGTGTTTTCTTTAAATGGAGAGCTTGGGGAGAAATGTATCAATTGTGGGAGACACACTGCCTTTGGCTCTGTGTCCCTCCGAATCCAAATCACTAGTGAATCTTCAGGAGTGTTCAGATTCAGATTCAGTCCACTTCGAACAAGCCCTGCTTTGAATCGGACATCTCCTGAAACTGTCCAAATAAAACTGATTCGGTTCTGAATTCAGGATTCAGCCAAATCTGAAGCACAACTCTAATTTATTTAGATATAGGCTTAGGTATAGATACAAATATATAATAATCTAACAAATAAATCTAGGTATTTCTCCACCAGCTGCCAAAATGTGTCAAAATGATACACTTCAGAGATCAGATGGTAAACATGAGAATTTATAGCAGAGGTGGGAAACTTGCAGCCCTCCAAATGTTGTTGGACTCTCTCCCATCAGCCCCAACCAGCAGAGATGATAGGAGCTATAGTCCAACAACATCTAGATCAGTGTTCTCCAACCTTGGGTCCCCATATGTTTTTGGCCTACAAAAGCATGCTGGGATTTGTAGGCCAAAAACATCTGGGGACCCAAGGTTGGAGAACACTGATCTAGAGCAAGTGTGAGGAACATGTGGCCCTCCAGTTGTTGTTGGGCTGAAACTGCCATGAGCCCTAGCCAGCATAGCCAATGGTGACAGATGATGCGGGTTGCAATCCAACAATATCTAGAGAGCCACATATTCCCCATCCCAGATCTAGGGGTCTGTGGGTCCTTCACCTGGTCAACAAGAAATTGTGTCAACAGGGAACTATTATAAGTGACTAGAAACTAGGGGGCTAGAAATTTAAGACCTATGAAGATCGAAGGAATTAGGTTTGGGTATGTTTAGCCTTGAGAAGAGTGGGGGGATATGGTAGCACTTTTCAAGTACCTAAAGGGTTGTCACACAGAAGAGGGCTGCAACCTGTTCTCTATCATCCAAGACTGTATGAATGAATATTTATTATTAGACTAAATTCTAATATAGGAATAAATTCCTATAAATTCATTCATTCATTCATCCAAGACTGTAGGACACAAAATAATGGGCTTAGGTTACAGGAAGGCAGATTTTGGTTGAACATCAGGAAAAACTTCCTAATGGTCAGGCTGTTAGACAATGGAACCAAGTGCCTAGGGAGATGATGGGCCCTCCATTGCTGGAGGTATTCAAACGGAGATTGGAAAGCCATCTGCCAGGGATTCATAGATTCATAGATCATAGAGTTGGAAGGAGCCTGCTTTAAACTGGATTCCTGCACTGAGCAGGAGGATCGTACTCGATGGCCTAAATGGCCCCTTCCAACTCTATGATTCTATGACAGAGTTAGGCTGAAGTCCAATGGAATCTTGTGAATTGGCTGAAGTCCAATGGAATCCATTTTTGTCAATGGAAGTCCCCAATCAACTTCTGTCTCTTTCTACCTTCACCAATAGGACCCATAACCAACATTTTTAGCCCTATACATTAGCAAAGAGACTTGTCAAACCCTCTTTACAGGAAGACCTTGCAAGTGGACTTGGTGAGCCAAACTGTAAAGGTTTAATTCTAATTTATATATTAAACAAGAAGGATTAACAAGGTGACCTTTTCAAGTGATTCACGTGGAATCACTTGATAATGGCATTTCTAGAATAAAGGGGTTATTAACTCTTGAACTTGGGTTCTGAAAAATGTTAATCATTCAGTACATAATATCATATCCCTTAATTCAAGAAACTGGAGCTGTGAGTATAGGGTTTAGAATAGATCAGAACAGCTAGGGGCAAAGAAGACAAGATGCAAGAGAGATACCTGATCAGCTCTCCTAATGTTTGCATTTATTTATTTATTTATTATTGAACTAAAAGCAGTTTCATGGGAGGGGAGTTCCAAACTTGATTAGAGCAGTAGCACTGTCAGAGAAGAGTTTTCAGCCCTTCCTATTAAATAGTAAATAAATATAGGAGATTCAAAGAAAAACACACAGAGACTGTAAATCAATCAGTATAGCCTAATTAGCTTTGAATATCAACCTAAGCCAATTTATGCCAGGCAAAAAAATCCACCTCCTAATATTCTTAAGTTGGGTTTGCCTAATGATACAGCAAAGATTTAACAGCAGCCATTTTGGACACTATTGAACAGACACATAAGCTCCTGAACAGCTACTTCTCTTTGTTTCAGAGTTTATTTATTTATTTTATTTATACCCCACCTTTTTTCCTGCAAGGAACCCAGTTTATGCCTTGATACAAAACATTCTCCCCTAGGGATGGCAGAGAAATCTGCAATGGATCAAATGAGTTCGGATTTCTGTGAATTCGAGCTGTGGATTCTGCAGCGGACCAGCTTTTTCCAAGTCACATGGATTCTGCGGACTTGCAGACTGATTTTTTTTTGCTTTGGGGAGGGCTAATGGGCATTAGTACGAATTCACATTTGCATCAGCATATTTGTGTAAGTGTGCATTTGCGCAAATGTACATTTTAGTGCAAGGAGAACAAATTCTGGTAAAAAGAGAAAATAAAATAAAAGCTGATTCCATCAATGAACAGACAATGGGATGAATGACAATT
The DNA here is from genome assembly GCA_021292165.1 of Shinisaurus crocodilurus. Lineage (NCBI taxonomy): Eukaryota > Metazoa > Chordata > Lepidosauria > Squamata > Shinisauridae > Shinisaurus > Shinisaurus crocodilurus. The sequence goes on from CM037881.1 coordinate 31,729,521, forward strand.
CACAAAACACAGACAGAATGGATTTAACAAAGTCTGTACCTCCCTACTCTCCCCACACATACACAAATATTGGGGAGAATGTTTTGGATTCGTGCCTTTCCCCTATGCAGTTTCCCCCTACCTAAATGATCCTCCTAATGCCCCACAGTGGATGACATATAGGCAGGGCTCCTAGAAGCTTGGGGGATGAGTTAAGCGGAATAGCACGCAGCAAGGATCCAGACTAAGTTGGTTGCAGTTGGGTGCCATTGAAAGCAACGTGAAAAGTTAGTCATGACTAACTCAAGTCCTAACTATTGTAATGGGACCTAAGTGTGACTTAGTCTGGTCTGGATCTAAACTCCTTGATATGCAAAAGGCCCCAGGTCCAGTCGCTAGCATTTCCAGTTAGCGGTGGGAAAGCTGGAGAGCCACTGGAACACCGTCGGGAGCCCTGGAGAGCAACTGCCAGTCAGTATCAACAATACTGAGCTAGATAGGACAATGACTTGACCCTATACAAATCATCTCCTGGTCCTAACAAATTCAGAGATATCCACAGCTGCTTTTTGGCAAAAAAAAATTTATAATGTTGGAAGTTCTCCCTCACATCTCATCTGTTTTCCTATGGCCAGGAAGGAATATGGTATCTATCTATCTATCTATCTATCTTGTATGTGAATGTTTGCAACATCAACTGTTTGTTTAGGTTATGGGGACACAGCATATTCATGAGTACAGGATGTAAATGCAAAGTACAACAGAGTACCCATGTTCAGCTGGAAGTGGGGCCAAATAAGGGTAGCTATAGGGTGGTGAATACAGTAGATGGATATGTGGGCTTTACACAAAGAGGGGTCATATGAGAGGCAGGAGAGTGGCAGTTTAAATAAGTAGTTGGGGCTTATTTAATAAGCAGTATTGTTGGACAAAAGATGAACAATACACATAGGCCGACCAAATGTACTGAGTCCCCAGTGTTGTTGACGTCTTCTGTCTGAGCGTGGAAAGCTAAGCAGGGTCAGGCCTGGATATTACTTGGATGGGAGACCCCTCCTCTAGTTTCCTGCATTGAGCAGGGGGTTGGACTCGATAGCCTTGTAGGCTCCTTCCAACTCTATGGTCTATGAAATCTATGAAACTCTAGAGCAGAATCCCTTGCCATTAGCCATGCTGGCTGGGTATGCTGGGAGCTGTAGGCCAGCAACATCTGGGGACCCAAGGTTGGAGAGCCCTGCTCTAGAACATAGATCAGCGGAGGCTGGTGACTCCAGTGTCAGCAGGGCTGTGTATCTGCTCCGGATTTTACTCTGAACTTTTAAGGAGTGATCCATGGTGCTGAACCCTATCCCCAAAATAGGGTCGGCACCATGGATAGCTCCTTAAAGTTCAGAGTGAAATCTGGAGCGGATACACAGCCCCACTGACCTTGGAGCCACCAGCCTCCACTGGCATAGATTGAATGGCTCACTCCATTTACATTATGTTCCTGGATACGGCACTTATACAACAATTGCAACCATAATAACAGTAAACTCAGCATTTGCATACAGGTCTGCAAAGCTCATTGTCTGGAATAATAGTTTACTGTTGGTTAAAAAAATAAAAGGCTACCACCAGGAAAGCAAATAAGAATAAGACTATTAAGAAGTGTTTTTGTTCCTGGTGTTATCATTATTTGTAGTACCGTAGTTGCATTGATGCAAAAGATGCAAACAATGAGAGGTGGATTATTTAGCTAAAATAAAAATCCAGTGTATTGTTATGGCTTCTGGCTGATTATTGTTTGATTATGCTAATAGCTCAGAATGGACAGCTGAGGCTGAACAAATTGTTAGGAGAGCATCTAACAATAGGAACAAATTGTTAGGAGAGCATCTCCTGACAGCGAGATATCTCTCTTGAGTGTTTTGACACAGCCCTTACACTTTAGGACCCGACTTAAAAGCCTGAGGGGAGGGTCAAATGAAACCTTTCCCCTACCAATGAGGGAAAAGATTAATACAGGTCATTAAGTATCTATTTTAAATATAATTTACTATGGGTACAAAGGTGTGCGTGTGTGTAGATTTAACAGTAATGCAGGTTAATAACACCAAGCTGGCACGTAGGATTTGGGTAGCAAACAAAATAAAAATAGGTTTATTTTAATTCTCAAAATCTTAGTTCCAGAAAATAACTTTAAACCTGCCTACACCAAATACTTTGTAATTAACCTAAGTCCCTATTACTCTAAATACTTTCACTCTTCACACAAGCACTGATTTCTCTCAAAACTCCTGACAGACAAGACACGAATAACTCAACTAACCTAACTCCCCAACTCCCAACACACACTCTCAATTCCCAACAGCAACACACTCCAAAACTTCACTCTACTCTGACACCACTCCAACACTCCTTATATACTCCTCCCCCCACCCTTTCCAAGACATCACAAACCACACCCACTCAGTTCAACATTCTATACTCACTAAGTAAACATACTAATGCAGCTAACATTGACAGTGTTAACAGTGTAACATTCTGTTACAGCTAACATTGACAGTGAAATCCAGCATCGTTTGAGCTCCGCAAGTGCCACATTTTCTCGAATGAAACATAGAGTGTTCGAGGACCGGGATATCTGTAAGGAGACCAAAATGCTGGTTTATGAAGCCATTGTATTACCAAATTTATTGTATGCCTGCGAAACATGGACTATCTATAAACGTCATTTCCACCTCCTTGAAAGATTTCATCAACGTTGCCTCCGGAAAATCCTGCAAATTACTTGGGAAGATAGGCGAACAAATGTCAGTGTACTGGAAGAAGCAAAGACTACTAGCGTTGAAAAAATAATCCTTCAACGCCAACTTCAATGGACTGGTCATGTCGTTTGAATGTCTGACTGCCGTCTCCCAAAGCAGTTACTTTATTCCCAACTCAAGGATGGAAAGCGGAATATTGGTGGTCAGTATAAGAGGTTTAAAGATGTTCTTAAGGCTAATCAAAAAAAATGCAATATAAACATCGAAGACAGGGAAGCTCTGGCCCATGAACGATCTAAATGGAGGTTGGCCTTTCACAAAGATTCCATGGACTTTGAAGAAGCCCGAGTGCAAGGTGAAAGGGAGAAACGTGCTAAGCGAAAAGCACGTCAAATGGATCCTTTACAGGACCATCTTCCATCTGGTAACCTGTGTCCTCACTGTGGGAAGCTGTGTGGATCTAGAATTGGCCTCCACAGTCACTTACGGACCCATCGCTAGAGCCTACACATTTTTTTAGAATTTCCTTTTATAATTTTCTTTTTGTAATTTTATCCAGGAAGACAATCTTACTCGGTCATGAGTGATCACCTACTAGTGCAGACATACACCAGGGAACTGAATTGTGGGGTTGTGCCACAGGAAGAGTTAACTATCAGAGCTCGGGGGCGGGGGAGTTCCCAACTAAGGGGAGGGGGCAGATGTGTTTGAGATAGGGATGTTAGGGAAATCCACAGCAGACACAAATGAGTTCAAATTTCTATGAATCTGACCTGAGGATTCTGCAGCGGACCGGCTTTTTCCAAGTCATGCAGATTCTGCAGACTTGCAAACCAGTTTTTCACTGGGGGTGGGGGTGGGAATTAGCACTAATTCACATTAACTAATTCACATTAGCACATCTGCACTAGTGTGCATTAGTGTTAATGCGCAAATACACATTAGCGGTACTGCAAATTAGCACAGGTAGAACAAAATTCTGGTTAAAAATATCAGTTCCGTCAATGAGTGCATGGCAGAATGAAAGACATCTGACAATCCACGAAACACAGATGGAATGGATTTAACAAAATCTGAACATCCCTACTTTAAGACAGAAGGAACAGGGTAGGATCTGGGGGGCAGAGGTCCAGTGCTGTACTCATTAGAATGAGCAGGGGGGGCCCAAACGCAGCAGGGCTGGTTTGCCACATTTTGAAGTAAGTGAAGTGATGCACATAACCGTCTAAAGAGGGGTGGATAGCACTGCCCTGGACTGCCCAGAGTAATGGGGTGTCCACAACAGTCCCGTTGACATATTAGACCAGGACTCTCCAACCTTGGGTCCCCAGCTGTTGCTGGCCTACAGCTCCCAGCATACCCAGCCAGCATGGCTAATGGCAAGGGATTCTGGGAGCTGTAGTCCAGCAACAGCTGGGGACCCAAGGTTGGAGAGCCCTGTATTAGATTATGCACAGATGATATTCTATAAATAGAAATTCTGCATCACTAGGACAGAGGACTATTTTCTTGACTGGATAGAAAATGTTGGCCATTTTAGGAGATCACATTTTTAAAATGTGCAATCAGAGGAGGGGGAGTGGTGCAAAACAAATGCCGTTACTGGACATGGAATAATACCAACCACACCAACATAAAAATTCCAACAATTCCATATTTCAGTATCCCAAGATCCCATGCATGGCATCGGAATTTGTAATGGCAGCTAAATGGGGCAACCTTTGCTCCTATTCAGGACACTGAGGGATTACTTCAAGGTACATATTGTTAAAATACTTATCTTGCTGCCTCCTGCCGCCCATCAAAGTAAATTCAGATTGAGGCCCAGGTTTATTAGCCGCTAAAATTATTGAGGATTACTATGGCTATGATAGCCTCTGCAGTAACTACCAAGCCCGGGCTGCATTTTAGTAGACAGTTTAAAACACCTAATAAATGGTATACAGTTTATAGGATTCCCTTCACCCATCAATTAAACGAAGTCATCATTGTACAGAAACAATGTATAAATATCTGGTTAAAGGCAGACTCTTTATTCCCAGTTACCTAATGCCAGCTTCTCAGATGCAGGTGTATCTGTCTGGGAGAGGCCCTGGGCGATTGCCCCATATCGTGTTTCTCATTTGTAGAAGATTGCTATCGGTTTTCACTGTGCAACCTAAACAGGAATAAATCAGCTCCATCAGATTGAGCAGGTGGATTTGCTCCCATACACTTGAGAAACGTGCACCTCTGTCCTGGCTAATGTTAAGCTTGTGGGAAATGGTTACATTTCCTTTGTTCTTAATTCCTAGAATTGCTCATTTTCCCCATGAGGCACATAAAGCTTGATCTGGGCATCTTTCCCAAAAATGGAATGTGTACTACCTCTTTCTCACTCTTTACACACACACATACACACACACACACACACACACCACAACACTTGGTCTGTTTTCCATCTGTAATATATTTTTGGATCTATTCCTTCCACAGTCCTTGAGCAATCACTAAGGAACCACCAGTGTCTGGCTCCAGAAAATTAATTTGATGGTTTCATTCACACAGCAATTGGCTTTTGAGGTAGAAAGCCTAATCAGTTCACCCAGGCTTTCTGAATATCAAAGCAGCTCAGACCAAAGTAATAAAGCATCACATCTCTTTCCAAGTGCTTTTCAGCGCCTTACATTTTGGAGGGAAGGTTCCTCAGATGTAAAACATGAATCATAGAAGAAGATGGGTCTGTTGCCTCTGAGCAACAAAGTCATGTGTGTTGTTTTTGTTTGTTGTTTTTGTATCCTGTTCTTCAAAGATGCTCAGGTACATGAACACACACACACACACACACACACACACACCATTTTAATCTTGCAACAGTTCAGGCTGGGAAATAGTGGTTGGCCCAAGGATCCAAGCTCATCTAACAAGTCTAATAACTGTGCAAGTATGTGAACCAAGGTTCCCCCTAGCCCAAGTGAGAGGGAGCAACTATCCCTGCAAATTTCATCCATTACTGCTGCCTGTGTGTGTGTGTGTGTGTGTGTGTGTGTGTGTGTGTGTGTGATTGGCAGTTCCCTTAAAAAAAATTAAAGGTGTGTACTGTATTCCCATCCCCATACAAAGATGCATCCAGCCAGTTCATTGTTGGCAGATTCAGGGCAGACAAAAGGAAGTACTCCTTCACAACCACACAGCACATGGTCAAGCTGTGGTGTGGAGAAAGTGACCAGGGTTAAGCTTTTCTCCCTCTTTCATAATAGTAGAACCTGGGATCACCAATGAAGCTGATTGGTGGGAGATTCAGGACAGATAAAAGGAAGGACTTCTTCACACAGCACATAGTTAAACTAGGGAATTCACTACCACAAGATATAGTGATGGCCACCAACCTGGATGGCTTTAAAAGGGGATTAGACAAATTGATGAAGAAGGCTCTCAATGGCTACCAGGGATGGGGACTCGGACTCCTCGACTCGTGAGTCGGACTGAGTCCCCCCTCTGACTCGACTCGGACTCGAGTCCCAATATTTTTAATGGGACTCGAGACTCGACTCGGGACTCGAGACCAAGGACTCGTGTTCCAAAATCGTGTTCCTCAAATGCAACATGGATAGGTTTTAGGAAGTACAGCAAATTTATTTTTTAAAATCATTTTCCTAAAATGCAACCTTTCAGACATTTTGGGTTTGGCTGCCTCTGCCTGCCTGTTTGGGGTTCCCTGCCTCCTCTGCCTGTCTGGTTATTTTGGGTTTGTCTGCCTGGTCTGTTCTTGCCAAAATCAGTGACAGCGTTTTGAAATAAAAAGGCACACTTGTGCCTAGAATTTATTTAAGCCACACATCTGAAGTAGCCTTATTTTGTTGGGAAAAAACCCCATTGATTTTAATAGGGACTCATGGAGTCAGCTTTGGGAGTGACTCGTGACTCATGAGTCACCATTTTGGACCAAGGACTCGGACTCGAGACTCAGGCCCAAAGACTTGTGACTCAACTCGTGACTCGAGACCAAGGACTCTTCAACATCCCTGATGGCTACTAGTTGTGATGGCTATATGCTGCCTCCAGTATCTGGGGCAATGGAGAACAGAAGCTCTTGCACTCATGTCCTGCTTGTGGGCTTCCCATTGGGGTGACTGGTAGGCCGCTGTGGGAACAGAATGCTAGACCAGGTCGGCCTTTGGTCTGAACCAGCAGGGCTCCTCTTATGTTCCTAACAGGGCCCAGTTGAGGACTGCAAATATTTGCAAATGTACATCCAGATTCTTCACCTCAAGTTAATTTCTGTGACAGGCCAAGATATTTTGCTGCCTGAACCAAAGCATCAAATGGCCACAGCCCCGATGACAGAGCTAACACTGATCAAAAGTCTCACTGCACCATTCAGATAGCAATTCCTGCCTCCCGCATCTACCTCACACACACACACACACACACACACCAAAATTCCACCACCTGAACTAGTAGCCTGCTTCACTTTACTGCATGGTGGAGCCAGCCCTGGCTAATCTCCAACTATGGTTATGATATTGGTCCCAGAAGAAAACATAGAAAGGATCCTAACTTCCATAATACGTTTGTGTTTTCCCCATCCCTGAGTGGTAGGAAGTTTCAGGATGATAGGCTTGGAGAGCAAAAAGGCACTCAGACAGACTATGCTGTTTTTAACAGCAAGATTTGTTTCATCATGAGCTTGCCCTTGAAACCCTCCAAGGCTTCTTCTTGCCAGCCAGCTGCAAAAAAACGTGGACTTCTGTCTCTTTCAATGGCTACACTCCAGCTGCTAAACAATTTCTTTCCTGCATCCACTGGAGCTGGTATGGTAGGTCCAGCAGCTATTAGTCACCAGCCATAAAAGGCCTCCAGTGCTCCTTTAAGCTAACGGCTTCAGGCCATCCCTGCTCATTAAAGAAGCATCTTTAGCTACTAACAGAAGCACAGAGAAAAGGCAATCTCTCATCACCTGGGCACACCGTGGCCCTTGGAGGGCTGCTTTCATTGGGGTATCTGTGTTGGCAGGATGACAAGCTTTTTAGTTCCCCCCAACTCTTCTTCAGGGAGGAATAAGAGGGGAATAAGTTCCTAAACGTTCCTCTGTTTGGCTCAAAAATCTATTTCCCTACAGGATGGGGTGGGCAGAAGATTGACTGGGATCTATTGGCCTGTGGCTCATGCTGGCTCAGCTTGTCTGAGTGTGGAAAGCTAAGCAGGGTCAGGCCTGGTTGTTACTTGGATGGGAGACCCCTCCTCTAGTTTTCTGCATTGAGCAAGGGGTTGGACTCGATGGCCTTGCAAGCCCCTTCCAACTCTATTATGGATCTATAGTGGATGTTTGGGTGATTTTCGACAAAGTGCCTCATGATATCCTGATTAGCAAGCTAGCTAAAAATGGGCTAGATGGAACAACTATCAGGTGGATCCACCATTGGCTACAGAATCGGACTCAAAGAGTGCTTATCAAGGGTTCCTTCTCAAACTGGGGAGAGGTAACGAGCGGGGTACCACAGGGCTCGGTCCTGGGCCCAGTGCTCTTCAACATTTTTATTAATGACTTGGATCCGGAGGTACAGGAAATGCTTATCAAATTTGCAGATGACACAAAGTTGGGTGGAACAGCTAATACTCTGGAAGACAGAAACAAAATTCAAAGTGACCTCGATAGGCTGGAGCGCTGGGCCGAAAACAACAGAATGAGATTTAATAGGGATAAATGCCAAGTGCTGCACCTAGGGAGAGGAAACCAAATGCAGAGTTACAGAAGGGGGGACACTTGGCTCAACAATACTACAAGTGAGAAGGATCTTGGAATTGTGGTAGATCACAAACTGAATATGAGCCAGCAATGCGATGTGGCTGCAAAGAAGGCAAATGCTATTTTGGGCTGCATTAATAGAAGTATAGCTTCCAAATCGCGGGAAGTGATAATTCCCCTTTACTCGGCACTGGTTAGGCCTCATCTTGAGTACTGCGTCCAGTTCTGGGCACCACACTTTCAGAAGGACATAGACAAACTGGAGAGGGTTCAGAGGAGGGCAACAAAGATGATAAAGGGACTGGAAACAAGGCCCTATGAGGAGAGACTGAAAGAACTGGGCATGTTTAGCCTTCAGAAGAGGAGACTGAGGGGAGATATGATCACACTCTTCCAGTACTTGAAGGGATGTCACACAGAGGAGGGCCAGGATCTCTTCTCGATCATCCCAGTTTGCAGGACACGGAATAATGGGCTCAAGTTACAGGAACCCAGATTCCACCTGAACATCAGGAAAAATTTCCTGACTGTTAGAGCAATAAGACAATGGAATCAACTACCTATGGAGGTGGTGAGCTCTCCCACTCTGGAGGCATTCAAGGTGCAACTGGACAATCATCTGTCGGGGATGCTTTGACTTGGATTCCTGCACTGAGCAGGGGGTTGGACTCGATGGCCTTGTAGGCCCCTCCCAACTCTACTTTTCTATGATTCTATGATTTGCAGTAGATTTGCAAGTGCTTCTGATTCCCAGTTGCTTAACAACGTCAACAATAAAAAGGCTCCCCTCCACCTTCGGGATTAGGCTCCTGAAATGAAGAAAGTTTGGGGGGGGAGGGGGACACAGGAGTTTTTGTGTGTGACTGCAAGCTTATTGCTGATACTGGAAACAAATTCTTGGCATGAGCCATGTGTTGTTCCTTTATTCCAGCAGCTTTATATCTGCCCCCACCCCAGAGCCTATTTTGCACCTGACTCCAGTTGGTGGTCCTTGAAGTTCTAGCAAAACAAAATCTTGGAAGCCCAAAGCCTGCTCACCCCTGCCCCACTGTACCAAAATTGTTCAATAAATAAACTCATTTGAGATTTTATCTCTTTTCCAACACACAGGCAGCCATACACACACACACACACCACGATGATCTAACCATTTTTCTTTTGGTCAGTTCTCATGCACACTCTTTTTCTACATGTGTCTGTCTGTGTGTGTGTGTGTGTGTGTATTATTAGAGAGAAGGGGTGAAGGATACAGCTATTCTCATAAGAGCGTAAGAAGAGCCATGCTGGATCATCAGACCAAGGGTCCATCGTCCAGCATTCTCTTCATACAGCAACCAACCAGCTGCCCACGGGAAACCCACAAGCAGGACATGAGTGCAACAGCACCCTTCCTTCTCTCTCCCATTGTTGCAAGATCAGATGGTCTGATCTGACTCCATCCCCAAAATGATACACTTTGGCACAATTCAAAAACAACAACAACAGCCTGCAACAATAGAGGTGAGGACTGAGTGGGAGGACTTTACTGTATAATAAGATGCAGGGGAGAGAGTGACCAGGACAAAGGCACCACTGTGTGCACCTTCAGACAAAGACATGACAAGAGACAGATGTCTGTGGAGGCATCAGCGCTCAGTAAATCACTGGTGCTTCTTTCTCAGGAAGGGCTGAACTGGAGAGGCAGGTGCAGCCCAGAGAAGAGAATGTCTCGGAATGTGCCTCATTAACGCTGACCTCAATGTAATCGGCTCCCGGAGCACGAGAACTGAGAGTGCCAGACCGATCCCAGATTGAGTGGCGGCAGGCAATTAATTGCATTGCTATCCAAGACAGACATCATCTGACTTACTATGGGTTGATTTAATTTCATTTAATTAATTTTCTTTAACCCTTCTTCCAAACAAGTTTCTCCCTTTTTTTCTTCTTCTTTTTTGGCACTTTCTCTTTCTTATCTCTGGTTCCCCTGTGGCTCATGTTTTGTTTTGTTTTTTTTCTTTTCTTGAGGCTTTTTGTTTAATCGCTAGAAAGGTTTCTTTAATGGGCCCGGATGACTAAAAGGTATTTGCTGAACCTGAGCGCTGATGGCTTTGAAGTCTGTGTGGGCGTCTCTCCCCACCCAACTCTGCAGAGCACTGTGATTAAATTGACACCTTTCTTCATTATCATAGTAATGAATTCTTTGCTAATAATCAGTCCTGCATACAACTTTCAGTGCCTAGCCTGCCACTTCCCCACCCATCCTGTTTTCTCCTATAGAAAGAGTACGGCTGAGGAAAGGGAGTAGCCAGAGTTCGCACCAAGAGTGTAAGTTGATCTAATTATTAACAAAGAATTCATTACTATGATAATTCAGAATGGTGTTTGATTTAATGATGGTACTTTTTTTTTTTTTTAACACCAAGCACATGGAGACAGAGGTGTGAGGGTTCCCCCCCACCCCAGGATGTTTTTCAGGTCTAGTTTTCAGTAAACCTGTATCTAGACTGTACCGCTTTGTACTGCTGGAAAAGGCTCACATGACTGAATGCTCCTCCATAGCCCCCTCACCCAATATATATATATATATATATATATATATATGCCCACATAGAAAACTAGATGTCAAAGGAAAGGTTCAAGGCCAGCCTTCTACCTGACGTTTGTCATCATCATTCCTTCTAACAGCAAACTCTGATGGTAGCGTGCCAACAGGATTAGAGCCAAGATGGGGCCACTGGGGAACCAGAGGGAAGTATCAGCATGCTTCGGTTAAACCCAAGGTATGCAGAAATACAATTATTTTTAAAAAGGAAAGAACCATAAAAAGGGAGCAGTGGCTTCCAAGGGACACAGGACATTGAGCATCAGTTGGAAAAGAAAACTGGGGGGAAATGGAGTGAACTGGCCTGTTTGACCCCCTTACAGCTCAAAGTATCCTGGAAGATGACATCAGGGCAGGCTGGACAGTAGCATTCCTGTTAGGGAGTGAGGATACGCTGCAACATTTTGTTGCAGGTTCCACTTGCAATGTGCTATGTGCAAGGAATTAGGGATGTGTGAGGAATCTGATGGAGGGGTGAAAATCTGACAAAAATTCACAATTCGGCCCCCCGGATTCTGGTTTGTGAGCCCTGCATTGGCACCCACTCACCATGGTGCAAGTCGAGCCAGCTCATGGACTTCAGATGGGCCACGATTTGCACATTTAAAAACAAAACAAAACAAAAATGCACAAACCATGGCCTGTCTTAGAGATGGAAGTTCACCCCCCCAAAAAAATAACCCCCAACCCAGCCTGCTTCTGATCATCGGATTGGAAGCGGGCATAAAGTCTGTTGAGCTCAAACGAGCTGGACTTCCCAGCATCAGCACATCCCTACGGGAATATTTGTATATGTAGGAGTAATTGTCATATGAAACCTGAAGTCTGAAGTGGTACCTTCCAAACACAGGTTTACCACCTCAGTGAGAGCTAGGCCTCAGTCTCCAGCTACGGCCTGGCTCAGCTGTTGTATACTAGTGCTAATAAGTTCAAATTTTGCACAGTTCCATACAAGTGCTTCCATTTTGCACTTCCCTGTTATCTTTTGCACTCAAGGCTGGTGACCATAGCCACTGCTTCTGGTGTGGTGGCCTCTTCCTTCCTTTTTTTCTTTCTCTCTTTCTTTCTCTTGCTTGTCAATCATGGCTCACACTGCTTTTGACAAACAACTGGTTCAACACAAGGAGACACTGCAGTTTGGTACACTAGTGTAAATTACTGGGGGGCCAACCTTAAAGGCGGTCTAGAAATAATGATAGATAGACAGATAGACAGACAGACAGACAGACAGACAGATGGTGATCAGTGGAACTGGAGAAGTGTATCACCTAGAAAGAAAGAAGTGCCATCCAACACTGTGGGGTGATCACTGCGGGATGATCAAGCGGAGAAGGGAATTCCTGTCCTTACCAGAAACAATCAGGGGGCAGCGGCAGAAGGGGTGAATTCATCAGCCAACACCATAACACCATGTGGGAGGGCAAGTGGCACACAGGGGAATCCCCTTGTCACCTCCGATCACAGATCAGCTGGCAACCCAGTGACATCACGGGGCATGGCCACACAACCTCTGATGTCATCAGGTCTGCAGAGGGCTGGGTAGGGTTGGGAATTCAGGAGAGGCTGGTGACGCCTGTGTCAGTGGGGCTCCTTATCCATTGCAGCTTTTATTCTGAGCTCCATAGAAGCAATCCATGGTGCTCCATGGTGGTGAACCTATTTTGGGGATGGAGTACAACACCATGGATAGCTCCTATAACGCTCTAAATAAAAGCTGCAATGGATAAGGAGCCCCACTGACACAGGCGTCACCAGCCTCCCCTGGGGGGGGTTCATCCAGCCCCCACCCCAAACCAGTTGCCCACTCCTGACATAAAGCATAGGGGGCCAACCTGCAACACGTGTATTATTGTAGGCCACTGCATTGTGCCGAATTTTTGTGAGGCTTAATTTTCACTGCAGAAGTTGCCATTTCAGGGGTTGCAAAAATGCTCACAGCCTCCCTGCCTTCTACTCTTTTGCATATTTTTCTCATGCCTATTCACAGCCATCCTCCCCACCCCACCCCACCCCACCCCACCCCACCACCTTCTCCTTCTACTTGAGACAAGGGAAGAGGGAACCTGCCCCCACTGCTGAAGCAGCCCTGCCGATGACCACTTGCACTGGGATGTGCTTCCAGATGTGCATCCCAATGAAAGCAATGTAGTGCCGAGGGATGACAACTGCATACAGATGCTTGTCCATTTCGGAGGGAGTATTGGCCCAGCTGACTTGGCAGGGGAGAAACATTGGATTGGATCCAGATTTAGGCATGTGAAACTGGGCTGGCAGAAGTGGACTTCCACACCCCATCCTCTCCATGGAGCCCCCTAAAATGCTACACAGAGAGTCAGGGATACCCTGTTTAACAGGGTGAGTGGTGCAGGGGGGAAGAGGGACTCCCCAAAATTGGGCATCTTCTGTGATCAGATATTCCGGAATATTGTCCAAAGTGGTCTGATCCACAGAAGGCAGATCCTGGATCCAACCCATTCTCTTTCCCCCCCTTCCCCTGACACCCACCTTTTTGCAAACAGTTTCATGAAAAGGGTGTGAAAAATTGCCAGAAGGTGTTTGCGAAATGCCTGCCTTCATTTTGACTCAGCACTAGTTTGTGGCACACCTGGAGAGTAGGTGCTGGAGGGCCCAATGGCCTGACGACAACATAGATTCAGACCTATATTCCTGCTTGATTCATCTGTGCTGCACTGCTCAACCCTCGTAGAGTTGTATGCGAATTTCATTTTTGCTTGCAAAAGATGTGAGTGTGCCCTGTTCAAAGCCCCAAACGTGATCACAAGCACATGCATGTGTCTGCCGAAAATGTTCACAAATTGCTGGCCATGTGTTATTTGATTTGCGCATCTTTCCGATGGTGGTTTTGCGCAAATTTCTCCTGCAGAATGAATCAGTCCCGCTTTAGTCTATGGAGGAAAGTTGCACAAATTTCACATTGTATCGCTGCTCGATTTGTGCAATTTTCCCATTCACGAAGAGCGAGCAGTGATCACGAATGCAAACAGGAATTGGGCATGAGATGAGCAGCAAGACAATGTTGGGAGAATCCTAGCAAGCATAAGCACCACTCGTTCATTCATCCCTACTCTAGAGGCATAACCCCATCACACCACAGGCAGCCTATCTCTATTTTGTAGTATGTGTTTGAGGGGCAATATATCTCATACTTCAGACTTGACGTAATGGTCCACTTGCCCCAAAGGTTAGCTGGCACGGACGGAAAGCATGTCTGCTGAACATCACAGTGGTGGCTAGCTCTTGAAAGATGTATATAGGGTGGCCACTTATGAATCACCAAAAAAGAGCAAATGCATGACAAACAGGAGGACAAAAGAGGGCACTGTTTTGAATAAAATTTGCATATGCTAATTCAGAAATGATGGGAAGTTTCCAATGCTGCCCAAGCAGCAGCAGTGCAGGACCCACCGCTTGGGCAATGGGGATTTAGCGCTTCGGCTAGAAACCAGAAATGAGCAGAAAAAATAAAGAAATGCTCATTTCCAGAACAGGGCAGATCAGCGGAGCTCAAATAATGAAGCTCCACCAACCTGTCCCAATCTGGAATCAAGTGTTTCCACTCATTTGGAGGCGTGCTTTATGAAGCACTAATCCCTGTTGTGTAAGCGGTGGGTCCCGCTAGCATGATGGAACTGGTGGTAGTGCAGCAGCCCCGTTGGATACTACCCATTGATTATAATTGTAAAAAGAAATACAGTACATCTCACCATACTGTGGAAGAGTGTGACCAGGTCATTTGTGTGCCTGGCAGTTCAGTATGATATTCAGGGGCTACCTGTTGATGGGCAACAGTTCCTATGTTTTTTTGTTTTATCTTTAAGCCAGAATTGGACAGGACAGCCCTTCAAATGGAGGACTATCCTCTGTAAAAGGGGACAATGAACACCCTAAGTTGGGTTGATATTGGTCAGACTGTTCATTTTTTTTGGCCACTTCATTTTCTTTTCATATCTTTCCAAGGAGATATAACTAAACATTTAGGAAGATGCTGAAATACTGGTTTTGGAGAATTATTATTATGACAGGCACATATGCAGTTAACGTCTCGACTCCGCAGGGGACTCTTAAAGCTGCTTGTAAAAATACCAGAACACTTTGGACAATACTCCGGAAGGTCTGATCCAGCCCCTACGCATGGAACCCAGTGTGCCAGCACCACCTCCACCACCCACATGGGAACAACCTTCCCGAAGGAAGCCTCCAAATGTACAATCCTAGGCCAAAATTGTGTAGTTTATTCCTAGATTGGACATGGCCTAATATGCTCACAAAAGCTATAAATTGGTGGCGGCGGGGGGGTGGGGAGTCTACTAGTATTACTGCTTGCTGTCCAACAAAAGATATTCCATGTTTTTAAGCCTTCCTTGAATGGAAGTTATACCTTCTAGCTTTGAAGATCTATCTATCTATTCTTTATCCGGATCCTCCTCTAAGGAGCTCAGGTGGCCTGTACTGAAGCTATCCTATCCTATTTATCCTCACAATTACTCTATTTTATTTATCTATTTATTATATTTATATCCTGCCTTTTTTCTGGCAAGGAACCCAAGATGGCTTACATAATCATCATCCTCTCCATTTTATCCTCACAACAACCCTGAGGCAGGTTAGGTTGAAAGTCGGGGACTGGCCCAAAATCACCCAGAGAGCTTCATGGCTGAGTGGGGACTAGAAGCCAGATCTCCCAAGTCCCAGTCCAACACTCTAACCCCTACACCACACTGGCTCTCTATTAGGTGGGCTAGTTTGAGAGACAGTGACTTAACCAAGTAAGCTTAGTAGCTGACCCAGGACTTGAAACCAGGTCAGCTCTGGTTCAAGAGCTTTTCTAGATGAGGCTTTTAAACCCACTGCTTCTGTTTCTGCATTCTTTGTGGGATTAAGATCAGATCTCTGCACACCCGTTTTTGTCCCCCCCCCCTTTTCTGTCTTTCAGTACATTCCACTACATAGCCTTTAAATTAGTGGGTGGAGCCTAGTGGGATGCATCAGATAGCAACATTATTCCCCCCGCCAAACTTCCTCATTGCAAGCGTTCCTACACACACAGCAATACCTGCCCATGTTGCCTAAATGGTCCCCCCTTATAACACATATTCATGTTTTCACCTGTCAAAAGGGGGTGGGAGTGCAAGCTTACTCCTATGGAGATTGAATTGCATTGCCTTTTGTTTTTCTGGACAATAACAATTACTAGGTGGTGCTGTGGCATAGTAGAACAAAGCTGAATGATACACCTATACTAGTGGCTGGTGGTGGTTTCAGTTTGTGATTAAAAAAAATACCAGATTTCCTGCTCAGGAGGAAAAAAAAGCTAGGAAAACTGGTTGGAAAGCACAGGAGAGACACTGGCACGTGCCAATGTTGTCTAAAGCACTCTTAAACTATCATAAGTGAGGATTTGCAAGTGCACAATAAAGGCCTCGTCTAGAAAAGCTCTACATCTATCTGTATCACATTGGTTCCCACTTTTAAAAAAGACGTAACAAGTTCCAGGCTGATCCCTGAACCAAAGTTTAGCCCTGGATCAAATTAAGAAAACCACAACAAAACTATGTTACCACTACTGGCAAGTGAAAAAAGAGAGGAAAACCTCAAGATGCTGGGAATATAACTTATTGCAGGTGCATCACTTTTCTTCAGGGGCACTAAATATGAACAAATATATAGAAAACTAGCTGTTGCCCGCGGCTTCACTTGTGTGGATTTTAGGATTTGGTACAATTGTTTTTAAAAGAAACATGAGTTTTTTGTCCAAACTGTACGAAATATAATTTACAGGTTGATGTCTTAATGTAATAAGCAATGTTTATTGCAGATGTTAGTCGGGGCGTATTGGCTACAAAACAAAGATAGTTGTTCCATTCATAAGCATCTATGAATTTTTTCGTGGTGTTATTAGAAACAGACAATGAGACAGACCAAAAATTTAAAAATTAGTTATTTGGCATCTGCAACCTACAAAAAAAAAACTATTTCAGTACTTCTTTGTGAACTACATTAGTGGTTCTCCCTTCAGGTGCTAGGATGACCAGAGAGTTAGGTGAGCTCACTCTGGAACAGGCCACATAAAACTGGCCATGTGAGAAGCAGTCTTCCCTTAGGTCAATCCCCGCTACCTGCAAAGTCTACCCCTGCAACTTGTTGATGGTCATGGCAAAACAAACCTTTAGGGGGAACTGAAGTCTTTTGAATTCAAACAGATATTCTGAAGGTATAAGAGATATTCGTGGTATGAATATATTACCGACTCCCCCTGGCCAGAACTGGAAAACAAATTAGAATTTAGAAAAATGGAACTTGAGGCAGAAAAGGTGGAGAGAGATATGAAAATGAGAAAGCTTGAAGCAGAGAGAGAAAGAGATAGGGAGTTGATAAATTCTATTTGGGGGCAGTGAGAAAGGTACACAATGTCTGCCCAGCGTAAACACCACAATAAACAATAATAGTATTTTAAAAGCGTGTATCCCCCACAGACAAATTATCCCAGTCAGTCAGGACTTCTTCTTTTATATATATAAATAAATTGTAAACAGACTGATAATAACATATTTTTAATGTTCCGAATGGACGCCCCCCCACACAGCAGTCAGTCAGTCAGTCATTAAAAAATTCTACCCCCCATTTCACCCCCTTAGAGATGGAATTTCCAAAAATCCTTCCTTAGTGGGTGCCTACGACATAAAAACAATGTTCCTTCCAAATTTCATGTTCCTACATTAAATGGTTTGAGCTGGGCATTGATGAGTCAGTCAGTCAGGACTTCTTATTTTATATATATAGAAAGCATTGAAGGGGGACATGAGTAAATGGGATATTAAGAATGAAATATAATAAAAATACATGACATGTTCATAATCTCATATTAAATAAATACCAAACAAAAATTATTAAGTTACTTTTTGTTAAAACAAACAAACAAAACACTATCCAAAACTGAACATGTATAGATATATTACTTGGGGTGGGGAAACTCCAGCCCATCGTCCTAATCTGACCCATGGAGATTCCTCATCTGGACCACAAGGCCCCCTTAGATTCCTCTGGAGATGGGGCTTGGCCTCTGAGTCTGATCTCAGATTGGAGATAACAGAGCAGGAATTCCCCTACATGCTGCTCCCCCTCCCTGCCAAAAAATTACAGTAAAGACTGTCAGTGGGGCTCCTTATCCATTGCAGCTATTATTCTGAGCTTTATAGGAGCTATCCATGGTGCTGTACTCCATCCCCAAAATAGGTCATGGAGCACCATGGATAGCTCCTAGGGCACTCGGAATAAAAGCTGTAATGGATAAGGAGCCCCACTGACATAGGAGTCAGCAGCCTCCCCTGGAAAAACCTGGGGAAAGATTCCCCCCACCCCATGTGTTGGACCTGGAATACATCACATTTCTAGCATCTGGCATTCCCCCCATCTTCTTTGCCTGGCACAAACTGAGCCATCACCCTTTTCCTCTTTCAGTATACACTCTAGCTGCCTTTGTTTCTACCATGCGGTCCCTTCCTTCTCACTGCAAAGCTCCTTGTTGTGACATTTCTAGGAGAGCAGTAAAATAAAAGCAAGGTGGCATCATTATTCTTCATGGTACGATTTTCTACCTGGAGACCAAAGCCATGCTTCTGATCTGGGAGGGGGAGAGGAATTGTTGTCCCCCCCCCCACCTTTCTGGCTTGGATCTCCGAGACTGGCCTGTGCGTTGCCTTTTGCATACAAATTGCAGCCTTTCCACTGAAATGGAGGAAATGCAGATTTCTGCCATTGCCATAGCAACCTGCATGTGCTCCTTTCTAACTTTGCTGCCTAACGACCCATCCAAGGGAAGGAGACAGCGCAGGATCAATTATTGATCTGCAAAGCACTCTCAGTAGGACGGGGCTGAGGCTGTTGAGACGGCTGAGATGTCTGAGGTCAAATGATGAGGCTGAAAGGGAAGGAGGTTTTCTTTGGCAGTGCTGAGGTCGGCCAAGAGAGTCCTAATTTGTGTGCTCTGTTCTTATCGTCACACTGGGAAGTTAATTAATCAAGAGTTAATGAGGGAAGGGACATACACACACGCATGCATCGCTCATCTTTCCATTACTCACATTCTGGATGAGGCTTTCAGATTACCCCACATGGTCCACCTGTGGGAACAGTAGATTTGCTGAAAGGTTGCTCGCGCGGAAGCCAACGGTACAACCACTGAGCAAATGGTGCACACCAGAAGCTGCCTTACACCAGGTCAGATCCTTTGTCCATCTAGCCCACTGCTGTCTACTCTACTATGGCTGACAGTGGCTCTCCAGGGTCCCTGGCCGAGACCTTTCCCATCATAGAATCGTAGAATCATAGAAAAGTAGAGTTGGAAGGGGCCTACAAGGCCATCGAGTCCAACCCCCTGCTCAATGCAGGAATCCAGGTCAAAGCATTCCTGACAGATGGCCTTTGCAAGGCCATCACCTGCTACCTGATCCTTTTTAGTCAGGGGTGCAGAACCTCCAGCCTGCGGGCCTGATCCAGCCCACAGGGCACTCCAATATGGCCCGTGGAGCCTCTTGGGGTTTCTCTAGGGGGTGGAGCTTAGGCTCCAAGCCCCACCCCCTGGAGGAATCTCCTCAGAAGGCATCCCCCACTGCTACCTCCAATCTCAGATTGGAGATAGCAGTGGGGGGATTCCCCTGCTGGCACATGCGAGCAGCAATAGACACACCCCATTGATATCTCTGATCTGAGATCAGCAATAACAGCAGGGAATGTGAGACGGCAGGACTCGTCCACGTTGGGAAGAGTGGCACGTCTTCCGAGCATGGGCCAAGTCCAGCCGCCTCACATCCCTACCGTTAACTCCGATCTGAGATCGGGGATAACAGCAGCACATGGAGGGTGGCCTCATTCAGCCCATGCCGGGAAGAGTGGCTGCTGCCCCCGCTGCAGGCTGAGTAGCTTTGCACGGCACCCCACATCTAAAAGGATTGGGCATGAAGAGCTGCAGCTGCCTTTTCCTTTGCTTCAGTTAGAGCAGGGGTGTTCAAGCTCCTTTAGCCCGAGGGCCGAATTCAATTTTGGAGAAGCTCGGGGGGGGGTGCATTCTAGCAGTGGGCAGGGCCAAAGGCAAAACAGGGTGGAGCCGAATGCAATGAGGGCGGAGCCAAAATACAAAAAATACCGGCATATTGGTGCTTAAAGCTCTTGGTGCCAGTAACAAAGGCTTAGGAGAGGCATTTCAACCTTGTAGAATGGGGGACGGGACGGGACGACACTGCATAAAATCTGGAAAACCACCAAATGATTGGTGGTTGGGGGAAGGAGGTGTGGCCAGTGGAAGGGGGTGTGGCCATCTGGGGAACCTCAAAAGGCTGGATTTGGATCCCAGGCGGGCTGGATTTGACCCCTGGGCCTGAGGTTCTGCACCCCCGAATCAGAGATTTAGGCCTTGCAGCCACGAAATACGAGAGGCCCCAAGTCCTGTAGGAGGAGCCCCACCGCAGACACACACACCCCAATACCACTGCCAATCATCCGGAAATTTGGGCCACAGTGGAATAGCACATCAGAGTAGCTGCAGTGTGGGCTCAGGGGTCATCTCATGCGAGGCGGGAAGGAGCGGCTACACAGCGCCTCCCTATGTGCCTGGACTTCATGAGCAACATGCAGTGTCTGCAATCAATAAGAGGAGGCAACCCTCAGGACCGGGCAGGCTGGGTCATAGTGTCAGCCTGTTGTATAGTTAATGGGTGGGTAGGCACACAAAATCAGGCACATCTTAGTAGACTGAAGCAGGTCACAACAGCACCAGTGGCAACAGTAGGCTGAGTTGAAGAGGGAACAGCCCCCCCCTCCACCTCACAGGTGTTACCTGTTTCCTTCTCCACAAATTCTGCTGGCATGCTTGTCCCCAGCTGCCTCTGTTACATGCATTCGAATGATTAAAGAAGTCTTCTGCGATTCATCTCTCCAATTCAAGTTTATCTGTAGGATAGTTTGTATTCCTGCGTGCAGAGAATCCTGTCTTGGTTAGAGGGCTGGAGCAGAAGATTACATTCCAGTTATATGACCCTGTGGTTATCTGCTTTCAATCAATTTACTCACAGGATCTGTTTCCCCGGTTCTTTCTCCTTGCTTCTCCAGTACCAACAAAGTAATTTCACCAACATGAATTGTATTGATTCGCCCATTCTCCTCTTCCACAGTATCAAGTTAACGTTTAAACTCATTTAGGATTGATTCATACAAACACACACATACCTGGAAAATATTTGATCAAAATGATTAACAGAAGAATTGGTTCATCCACTATATGACCTCCTCCATCTCCCCTGTTCCAAAACAAACAAAGGCAAGCAAACAAAAAAGGAGGGGGGAAATTATCCAATGGGCACCCCTGTGAGACCATTAAGTCCCAAGCCTAAACTGGACTTAAGTTGAACCACTGGAACCATGTAACATTTCCAAACATCTAGTTTGACTTAGAACAGGGGTAAGCAACGTGGTGCCTGCAGGCACCAATACGCCGTCACACACCTTTCTTGGTACCCACCAAGATGCTCTTCCCCTCCCACTTTATTTTTTATTTAATTAACACATTTTCTTAGTGGCAGCTGGGATTGCTGTGAAATATGTTTTGTTGGTGCTGAAAAATGTGGGTTCAAAGGAGTTGTTCAGCATGCTGGGGCTCAGACCCCACCTCTGCTTTGTACTCATCTTTTGGGAAGGGTACTGTCCTTTGTCATGTCTCCCATGGCAGCCATTTTGTGGTGGTTCCCAAGACTAACTGCCAAATGTGTCCTCTGATGCACTATGATCAATCTGCCCTTCATGGTGTCATCATGGATGCTGGTCAGGCCAGGCCTTCTGTTCATTAGATTGCATGTTAATAGCCCAGCGTGGCTGGTGAACATTTCCTCAATTGGAGCTAATGACTATGAGATGGCTCCAGAATGTGTGTGAAAGGCGTTGACCAGCATTCCCCAACTTGGAGCCCTCCAGTGTGTTGGACTTCGACTCCCATCAGCCTCTGCTTGCTAGCATGGCCACTGGTCAGGAATTCTGGGAGTTGTAGTCCAAAACATCCGGAGGGCATCTGGTTGGGAAAATCTGGGGGAAATCACTGGAGTTTAGGGGAAGTGACACATCCTTCCGTCCCACAGCCAAAGAAAGAGGCAGAGAGAGAGAGAGAGAGAGAGAGAGAGAGAGAGAGAGAGAGAGAGGCTGGGTTCAGACAATGTGATAACCCACACTCAGTTGAGTATGAGTTGTCATTGAACCATGGGTTGTCATTGAAATGTGGATTATCGTGGTGTCTGAACCCAGCTACGCTAACAAACCATCAGTTTGTTAACCACAAACAATCCATGAAAAAAACCATGGTTTGTTGTTGGGTTGTGAACTGTGGATTGTTCACCATGGTTTCTTATCTCAGCTGGGATCAGACAACACGATAACTCATGTTTCAACAACAACCCATGGTTCAATGACAACACACACTCAACCCTTGAGTGTGGGTTATCATGTTGGCTGAACCCAATCAGAGAGAGAGAGAGAGAGAGAGAATGAAGAAACAGCAGTTTCAGGACAGGAGCCAAGAGAGAGGCAGAAAGTTAGTTGCGAGCTAAAGGCAAGTCTCTCTCTCTGGGGATCTGATGTGTGGTAGTGCAGGAGCGCATAGGCCACTTGCCTCCAGTTGTGCTCTACTTGTATATTTTTAAATAAACCAAATATTACAAATACACTACCAGAGTCATTCTCCCCACCCCGCCTGAATGGAAGGGCTCCTTCTGTTGGCAGAGGGGACGGTTGGAGGCTCCCTTCTGGAGGGCTTGGGGTGGCAATTTTCAGCCAATTCCTCCTCCTCCTGTAGCCCCCAGCACCACCACAAACACTGCTCTGGAGGGTCCCCCAAGACCACAGGGTACATAGTGGGCTGCAGGGGAGAGGGGAATCAATGAAAACCTCCACCCCACTCCATTCCTCCAGTGGGATCATCCAGTTCACAGAGTACCACTCTGAGCAACTCTGGATCCAGCCCTGTAGATCTCCCATGGTGTCTCCTCCAAAAGAAGCCAAAGGCTGGTAATGCTGCCCTGGGATTCGGGCCTTCTTCAGGGGAGTGGGGGATGCGTAACAACATAAATTGCACACTGGCCGCTCCCTTGTGCTCTCTGATGAGTTGTTGTTACTAACGACCATTTGGACCTGAATCACAGAAGGCGCTCCCACCAGACAAGTAGAAGTACCCTCAGGACACATCAAGACCATTCTCAGGGAAGGGGTTAGAAGTACCAATTCATCACTCTCATTCCGGCAGCTCAACAATCCTGGTGAGTATTCTTGTTTGCAAGCTCCTGGAAGCCTCTCAGAGGCAGCTGGTTGGCCACTGTGTGTACAGAATGCTGGACTAGATGGACCTTTGGTCTGGTCCAGCAGGGCTCTTTTGATCCAGCAGGGCCTCTCTTGGACAGCAATAGCTTGGCCACAGTGGTACAGGCGCTAGTAACCTCAAGACTAGATTACTGCAATGTGCTCTATGTGGGGCTGCCCTTAAGGTTGAAGTCCACCCGGAGAAGAGCCTTCAGCGTAGTGGCTCCATTTCTGTGGAACTTCCCTGCCTCTGGAAATCAGGCAGGCGCCGACATTGTATTGTTTTTGGTGCCTCCTGAAAACACTTTTATTTCAGGAAGTCTTCCTGATCTAACCAGCCACGGTCTTATTGATACAATTTTATTGATCTTGTTTTTAGCATATTGTTTTATTATTTTATGGGTTTTATCTTTTATTGTTCACCACTCCGAAATCTCCATACTGGAATATGGAGCAGTATATTAATCTTGTAAATAAATAAAATAAAATAAATATCCTTATGTTCTCCCAAAGGCACGATTCTGCTTGGAAATAAAGTGCACGCTCCTCACATGCTTTATTTCCCTGCAACGTTTCCACAATTCTGGTTACTGCCACCATGGCAAATTCAGTGGTGGGGGGTGAGGCCCCTGGTAGTTTCCAGGGTGGCAATATGCCCCCCCAACCCCCAGATGTTGCCCATACCTGCACTAAAGTATTAATTGATTAACTGGTGAGAACCCGTTTTAATTGAAGGGACTGCAAATTCAAGGGACACTCGCTTATTTTTGGAGACTCTTTTGGTCCTGGTGTGCTAACCTATAGCAGGGAATGAAAAGGAAAGGCAGATTTTCACATGACAAGTAATAGGTTTAGGGTGCTGCAATCCTATGGCCCTCCGACCTTATCAGGGGGACATAGGAATTGCCATAGAAGCAGGCGCTGCAACCTCGGAAATCCTTTCCAAGGTCACAGTGCCACGGAGCGTCCACCACCACCCCGTAGCCAACGCAGTTCTTTCCATGCCAGAAGAAAACTGCAGGGAACCGAACATGGAAGACCGTGTTCGGTTCTCCTGTGGGAGGGGGTGTTCCTGGGGTTGGGGAGGGGAGGGGCGAGGCTCCGCCGGATTCTGAGGAAATCCAGGCGGTGCCTCAGCCCGAAATTGGCCATCTAGATGTTTTTCAGGGCGGAAGGAGCATGGAGGATATCCTATCTGCTGTGCTCCTCCTCCCACCTCAATAGGATGCCCGTAATTCTCCAAGTTCGGAGGGTTACAGGCAGCCTCATATGATCATGCTGCCCATTTATTAAACTGCAAGTTCAACAGAAAATGAAGAAGTCCTCTTGGAGTCTAGACAGAAGGCAGGGCATCTCCATAAAATGAAACTTCCTTTTATACTCTTAAACTTATGCCAGCTGCCATGCCTATTGCTACGGTACATTTGGAAACTATTATATTTTAAGCTTGCTGATTAGTTGTTATAAGGTGGTCTAGCTCCCTCTAAGCCCCTTACTCTAAATCTAAGTGCCACCCATCAGTACTAACATCACTGCTGATGAGTTGTGTGTGCTCCAAAGGATTCGGAAAGATCACAGCTTCTCCTTAAGCATTCCTGTGGCTGTACCCTGCAGTCTAAAAAGGTGCAGCAACCACAAGCTATTCCAGTATACTTCCCTCTTTTCCACAGAACGAAATGACTCCACCACCTAACAACCACTTCCCGAAAGACACTATTACTCAGCTTAGACCTACAGAACCAATCTTCAATCAGACCTATAGAACCAAAACTTTGGCTCTCTAAGCCATTCCGCTATATACCTATCTATGCTATCTAGGCAGCCCCATTTTGTAGCAAAAACCTTATGGCAGGTTCATATCTCCTGTTGCCTTGGATAAGCTCTATTACATTGCCTTTTAAGCTCCTTGCACCATCATCCCTGACCATTGCCTATGCTGACTGGGGCTAATGGGAGTTGGAATCTGCCAACATCTGGAGGTACTACAGTCATCTGTCAAAAGGCCAATGTTTAATCAACTAAATACCTGTTAATCCCTTGACAGCTCTAATATTAATCAACGTAAGACTGAGCATGCACAGAGTTTCCCTATGGACCAGAAAATATGGGAATGAAAGTGAAAAGACACAACACATTTCCTCACTTGGCATTACATCCGTTTCTTCTGGCAACTGAGCAACGGGATGAAGTTTGGTCTGGTTGGCAACGTTAGTGATGGACAACCATACTTCAACAAAAAGCAAACACCACCCACTGTTCGTGCAGCAGGAGTGTTGCCTTTTCTCCGCAGCCTGCTAAGAACTGGATCCCACCCCTGTCATTAATCACTGCTCATTTGTCACAAAGATCATCTGATGATATTGCTGTTTGTGAAATTGTTCTTTTTTCTGGAGTAAGAGCTTTTTTGCTCTAATCACATTTAGACAGTTGACCCGCTCCTGATTTAAATGACCCATAATGGAAATAAAAATCAGACAATTTTAATGGATTTTCTTCTCTTTCACATTTTCATTTTTAAAAGAAATTGTCTCCCCCCGCTTTTTTCCTTTTCTTGTTTTGGCTGGCAGAACTAATCTCATTTCCTAGCATACTAGCTGTGTGCTGCAAAAAAGGGGGGGTATCTGGAGAAGCTTGAAGTTTGGAATGCAGTGAAATGATTTAGAGTTTTGCGTGGGGCAAAATGCAGAGTAAACAGGAGCACATCTGCTTCAGAGAGTTAGCCTGGGCGTTCTTTTTCCATTTATCATTTTCTGTATATTATCACACAGGAGTGCAGAAACAGTTTTCTGTCATGCTCTTCCCTCCACTTGAGAAGAAGAAAAAGACAGAAACAATAAGAAGCAAGAAGAGAAAATACAGGTTCTACAGGCTGATAAATGATTTGTAAAGTAGAAAATGAGCATGTCAGGAAGAATTCAGCCTAGCCTTCTCCTTGATATGCTCCCATAAAGGAAACAGTATGAAAAGAATAAGCCAGGAGACTATTCATTCAAATGCCTTCTTGAACCTGGTGCCCTCCAGATGTTTTGGACTACAAATCCCACAGAACCCGGACAGCATGGCCAATGATCATGGGTTACGGGAGCTGTAATCCAAAACATCTATAGGGCACCAAGTTGCCTTCCCCAGTTTTTAACCAAATGCCTAAAGCAGGCCCATGGACCAAATCTGGCCCACCTGGGGTCTCAATCCAGCCCACCTGTGCTCCCCAGATGGCCACACCCCTTTCCCCTGGCCTCCCCCTTCCCTCCCCCATGGCCGATTGTTTAGTGGTTTCCCGGCCTTTGCATAGGAAATCACCAAACTGAATTTATTCATTCTGTTTATATCCCACCCTTTTCTACGAAGCTCAGAACTGCTGATAAAGGGGTGCCAATTTAACAGGGTCACATAGAGCAGCCGTGTCCATAGAAGAGGAGCCTTCCTCAACTTGGTGACCCCCCCTGATGTTTTGGACTACAACTCCCATCATCCTTGACCATTGGCTTTGTTGTCTGGGGATGACGGCAGTCCAACAATATCGGTTGGGGAAGGCTACCTTAGATGATCCTCTGGGAAAACCAGGAATTGTATAATTCACTTTTTTATCTGTTACTTCTGAACCCCATTCTGATCACTCACTCCAGGAGGCTCAGTCAGAACAGAATAGCATACATGGGTTACCCCCCCTTTTCTCCTCGCAACAATCCTGCAACCAGATTTGGCACAAGATGGTGGGAGGACATGCCGCTGCCATGCACCACTGCCAGGGGGAGCGCGAGCTGCCACTGTGCACTGCTGCAGCGGGATGGAGGAACAGAAGATGTCAGGGGTGGGGGGGATTACAAGCCGCCACACACATGGATGCCCTACAAGTCGCCTCCTCCCACCCTTCCTCAGTACCTCACCCTGAGGGGGCCTCCTTCAGGTTGAAGCATTGGCAGGGAGGTGGCCCTGGAGACTGCCTGTGCCACAGGCAATCTCCAGGGCCACCTCCCTGCCAATGCCTCACTCTGAGGAAGGACCCCTCAGAGCAAGGCATTTGGGCTGGGCAGGCTCTGCCTTTGCCGCAGCTGCGGGGCAGCTGGTGTGGCTCTCCAGAGTGGCCACCTGCCTATGCTATACTCAGAGTGAGGCATAGGGTGGGCGGGCAGGCGGGCAGCAGCTGCTCTGGAATGGCTGCTGCTCTCCTGCTTCAGCATTTGCCTCAGCGGGAGAGTGACGAGCAGGGATCTCTGGACAGCCTGTGTGCCCGATGCCTCACTTTGAGAGCCATAGGGCGGTGGTAGCATTGGGACTCCTGACCTTCCCAGCAGCAGGGCACACAGGATCTGCCACCTTTCCAGATCTGCGGCCTGAGCCGGGAGATTCACCCCACCTCATGGGAGGGTCAGCCCTGCTGTAAGGTAGGTTAGACTTTCAGATTCTGTCCCTGCCCTGCCAGGTTTTGCCCAGGCTCCATCTGCCCCAGCAGAATCACAGAGGCAGTGTTTTTGACATCAAAAGTTGTCATAATGCCACATGGATAGTAGTAGCATGTGGTATGTGGTAAGTTTTCAGGAAGAGAAAGTGTGTACACATACACACACACACACACACACACACACAGAAAGGCAGAGGCTTGTATATAGACCCTTGATTGCTGCCAGTGAATCTCTGGAACCCCTGCAGGTTCATGTATTTCACTCCAGCAGAGACATCTGGGGAGGAGGGAAGCGGGGTGTCTCAAAGCAGCAATCAGAAGGATAGGTAGTGTTGAAATTGAAATGCCTAGCCCAACATTCATAAGCCTTTTCCAGGTCCCAGGACTCTGGGATTTTATGGCCACACATTCCATGCAGCTCACACATATTACTCTGCGTAGCGCAGCAGTGCAGTTTAGAAAGCAAGCAGGAAGAAAAGATGCACAGCGTCCTCTTCCCCCCCCCCCTCCGCTCAATCTTTCTCCCTGTCTCCCTCTCCCCTTCCAACTCTTCCTGTTTTTCTTTACTTTCCAATGGCTGGTCCAGCTTCAGAGATTCCAGGAGAAGAGCAAAACAGCAGCAGTGCCCCTCACTTTCCACCAGAGCCGTGCCTGGCAATAGTGATTCTTTAATCAGCAAACCCTTCCAAAAACACTCGATTACGAGAAACGGCTCCCCTCGTAAACAGCAACTGGGGAAGAAGAGCAACGAGGAGGGAGAAACTGGATCGTGAGTCTGGCTGCTTCTCGGAAGTGCTTCCTTAGCTGTTGCAGAGAGACAGAGGCACAGAGAGAAGGCCTGCCAGGAATCTGACTGCTGTTGTACTGTCTGGGCCTTTTAATGAACCTGTTATTTCCTGAATGGAGAACCAATGATTATATATATATATATATATATATATATATATATATATGGCTGGTCCCTTGCCCCATGTGCACAGCAGTGCTTGGGAGATGGATGGGGACCTGCAGAGATGGGTGGCAATTTTTGTTTGTGCTTCAGAGAAGGGTGCCAAGATGGAGAGCAGAGCAGAAGCAGCTCACCGGCTGTGCATCCAGTCTGCCTGCAAAACCACCTGGTTCTGCTGGGCAAATAAACACCTTCCTTCAAGGTGGATCAGTCACCTGGCCTTTTCTTTTTTTTTTTATAAGGCATTGATTTTCCTATCAATCTTCTTTAAGGCCTTCTAGATTCTTCTGGGTTGCTGCTTTCCAAATTGTCATTCACTTTTAGCTCCTGTGCAGAGAAAAATGGATGTGTGCAGTGGTTGCCCAGACAACCGTAACCATGGAATCCATTACCAGAAGCTTCTAATTCATGCCTTTCCCCCTTCTTGTCTTCACGCCAAGCCCTTTTCCCCGCCTGCCCTCCTGCCTGCTCTCAAGTGAGTGCCCAGTTCGCCACCCAAGATATAAAGCAGCTCGATGCCTGGCAATATTATTCAGCCCCCCCACACACACACACACACAATTCATGGTTTAATTCCTGTATGGGTGCATAAACTTGACTTACATCCTGTTCTGGTCCCTGCCTATTACAGGGCTCACAAAGTGTAGCAGAATGGGAATGCTTCAGCTCTTTCAGTACAGTGTGACAAAGCACTGGCATGTCAAGGGAGAGCAGCATACACAGTCTGCAGTTTCAAGGATGTTCCTGACATGGTCACAGGGCCGGTGCCTTGGGCTGGCATTGTCAGGCACCTGCCAAGGCCCATTATGAAGTGGGGGCCCCACTGCCAATCCCTGGAACCTTCTGGCCCTGCACCATCTCCTCTGCCTTGCAGTTACTGGCTGTTTGCCTGGGAACATGGAGATCTGTCTCAGACAAAACCAGACCATTGGTCTGTCTAGCTGAGTACAGGCAGTCCCCAGGTTACGAACGAGTTCCATTCTTAAGAATGTATTTAGGTAAGTCAAATTTGTATGTAAGTCGGAACAGCATAGTGTTCTATACATTAAAATCGGCATTTATGCAAATTGCGTAGTATATATGCTATGTACTCTACATAAATGACATAGCACCAGGGAACCCAGAAGTCCGTTCTTAAGTATGGGTTGTCTGTAAGTTGGACGTTCTTAACTCGGGGACTGCCTGTATTGTCTCCACCAGGGTGGGCATCTGCTTTCCAGATGTTTTGGAGTACAACCCCATACTTAGGGATGTTACCTTTTTTTCTTTTTTTCTTTTTTTTTGGCATTCAGAAATCGTGAGTCGGTCTGAGCGAAAAGAGAACGATCGCGAACAGACTCGCGTGAGCTGAACAAGGCGAGTTCGTGTTTGTTGAACGGCTCACCAAAAATTCTCCCACAACCCTACGCAGGACCAATGGCCCAGGTGGCTAGGGGGTGCTAGGGATGGGCAAACTCACCAGGACCTGATTCTCCGGGCGCTTGCCAAGCACCCCCGCCGCATGATCCAGTCTGCAGCACTTGGTGAGGTGCTTGGCGGACTTCCGGGTCCCCGTTGCGTCACTTCTTGGTCCCCGTCGCATCACTTCCAGGTCCCCGTCGCATCACTTCCGGGTCCCCGGTGCTGCGTTTTCCCCATAAAAACCAAGGTAAACTAAAACGGCCACAAATAGGCTCTCCGGGGAGTTGTGCTGGGCCGTGGAAAGGTAAGTTGCGTGGAGCTCAGGGGGGTGAGCTTGCCCCGCTTCCACCCCGCATCGAGTTCCACACACATCCCTAGCTAGGGCTTATAGGAGTTGCAATCCAAAATAACTGGAGGTCACCAGGTTGCCTCTCCCTGATCCACAGTGACTGGCAGAAGCTCTCCAGCGTTTCAGGCAGGGTCCTTTCCCAACCGCACCTGGAAATGCTGAGGACTGAACCTGGGACTTTTTGCACGCAAAGCAAGTGCTCTCCCACTGAGCTATGCCCCTTCTCTTATGGGCAGTACAGAGAGAGAGAGAGAGAGAGAATGCTCTACCTCAAGCTTACAGAACTTCTTTCAGCCCAAGGGCCGATTTTGATTTCTGAGAATCTGGGGGGGGGGGGATTCCAGTGGCAGGCAGGGCCAAAGACAAAAGAGGATGGGGCCAAAAAATACCAGATATTAAACAACATGTTTTAGCTTAAAGCTCTCACTGCCAGTAACTAAGCCTTAGGAGAGGCATTTCAACCCTTTAGAATGGGGGGGAAACTGCACAAAAGCCGGGAAATCACCAAACGGTCAGGGGTGGGGGGAATGGGGGTGGGCTCACAGGAAGGAGGTATGGCCACCTGGGGGAACCCCGAAAGGCTGGATTGGGAACCCAGGCGGGCTGGATTTGGCCCACAGTCCTG
Source organism: Shinisaurus crocodilurus (assembly GCA_021292165.1). Taxonomy (NCBI): domain Eukaryota; kingdom Metazoa; phylum Chordata; class Lepidosauria; order Squamata; family Shinisauridae; genus Shinisaurus; species Shinisaurus crocodilurus. The sequence goes on from CM037881.1 coordinate 31,760,639, forward strand.
AGTTTCTGCAGCCCTGATCTACCCTCTGTGAGTTAGTGAGCAGTGAAAGGAACAAGCAAAAGGGAAGAGTGACCCCTGCATGATGATGTGGCTTTGGCTCAGAGGGAGAGTCATGTGAGTGGGCAGTGGCGACAGTGACGATAAGGAGAAAGCAGATGCATTCAGGGAGGGGAGCCCCCCCCCCCGAGGCCATCTTGCCCAAGGGCTCCCCCCCAAACCTGGAACTGGCAAGAACTACCCAGTCATCCTCACAACCAACCTTGTCTGGCAAATCCAGTTGGCGGTTTCTCACTGGATGTGTGAGCTGTCCCATTGCAGCTGCACAGTGGCGTGGACCAGTTTGTGTATCTGATGCACAACACAAGTGAATGGCGTGAACATTGTGCTTTGCATGGGAAGGGTGTGAGTGCTGGGCTGTCTCATACCCCTCCCACCTCTAGGAGTAAAAAGCTCAGGGGTGAAATCAGGAAAGTGACGAGAATGCATCACCAGCTGAAACGTCATACAGGGGCTATTGGGCAGTGCCATCAAGGGCTTGACACCTACACCGGCGGTTCCATTGCAGTTGGGGCAGGCAAAGGGATAACTGGCGCTGTGCCGAACATTTCTCTCATGTCCCTCCCCCGACCTCAAATTCTCATTCAGTTTGATAGGAAAGAAATTGCTTTTGCAAAGAAATGCAAAGGAGGAGAGCACTTTGGAGAAATGCTCATGGGTTGGTTTTGGGGTTCTTGTGCTTACCTCACTTAGGAGATGGCTGAGGAATGTGTGCAAATCTCCTGTCTTTCGTTGTACACACATCTCTGTGGAAGCCTGTAGCTAGTAGTGGGCGATGACGATCCACCCACCACTCGACTCACCAGAGGCTCAGCAAACACTACTGCGGCGCCCACCGAGGTGAGCCAAATGCAGACACGCGCAGAGCTGCTCGGCGCACTTCTGGGTTCCTGGCGGGCTGCTTTTTACGTAAGAAATGGCATAAGATATGTTAAAAGCAGGCCGCAATTTGCGTGACTTGTGCAGACTGCAGCCGTTTTTGGTGTATCTTACGCCATTTCCTACGTAAAAAGCAGCCTGCTGGGAAGTTGGGAACCCGGAAGTCGTGTCCCCAATTCGGCTTGGGAGTCGAGCTGTGGAGACAGGTAGGGGGGACAGAGTTTGGGGGGGTCGATCCTGGCGAGTGCACCGGACTTCCACCCCCTGAACGAAGTTCCTACACATGCTTAGCCTCCTTTGCTACACTTCAGTTTTAAAGCCCAGGGGAAGACATCACGGGGCTATTCCTTCCAGAGGGCTTTTTCAGATCAGGAAGCGCAGGCAGCCTGGGAGGCTGTGTGACGATCACGTGGCCGGTTATTTACTTCTATTTCTCTCACTACCACCTGGCTGTTAGTTCACGTTCTTCACTAACCCAGTGGCTGAGATATGGTAGCTCCAGGGTATTAGTTCACCCTATTTTAAACTATCCCTGGTCCAACTCTGTCACAAGTCTTCCCTCACTCCCAGAAAAAGCCGAGCGGACAATCTGTCTGTGGGGGATAAACTCTGTTAAAATACCATCGCTGGTTATTGTGGTGTTTACGCTGGGTAGATATTGTTTATCTTGCTCTTAGCAGCTGTACCAAGTGATTAGGGGTGAGCTTCAGGATAGTAACAGTTATAAATCAGTCTCTTCAGTAACCCAACAAATGGTTCTTTATTTTCTAAGGTAAAACATTTCTTCAAACAGGAACAACCTCTTTTCCATAAAGGCAATAGTTTATGTTGAATTAACTTTATGACTCTTATTTTATTTTATTTTATTTTAATTGGTCTCACTGCATTTCCTGTTTTATTTATATGTTTGTTTGTTTTTAAAATTGGGTTTTTAAATTTTGTATAATGGTTTTATTGTATATTGTATTGTGTGTTTTTATGGATTGTTGTAAACCGCCCAGGGAGCTTCGGCTGTTGGGCGGTATATAAATAAATTATTATTATTATTATTATTATTATTATTATTATTATTATTATTATTATCTGACTGACTGACTAGAATCCCCCTAACTCACTTCCCTCCAACTCACCTCCCTCCAACTCACATCTCTAACTAACTCTAACACCCTAACTCCTCTCATCCCCCCCACACATATATACAGAGCTGAGCTCCCCCTCCCATCAGAACTTTCTACAGGCGAGCCTCGATAGGTTGCCGGGTGCGACCACTCTGCCTGGCAACTGCTAGATGTTAACTCTTTCATCACAGGCTGCAGAGCAATGGAGAAGATGTGTAACAGAAAGGGGAAGAAAAACCCACAACACCGTCGGCTGCCTCACAGTGATTAGGTAAGCTCAAAAAGACCACCAAAATAAATTCAAAATAAATTATAAAATGCCCTGAGAATGAGGCAGAGAAATGGAAGTGTCTTGCATGGGAGAAGAAAAGTTTCAGCAGGAAACTTGAGGACAGATTTTGGCACAATGGCACCTCTTCCCTGGAGCTGGACACAACACTACACCCCTCCCCTTACCTGCTACAGGGCTTTCAGGGAAGTAGCATTATTATAAGGATCTGCATTAGAGACAAGATGTATCCACAATCACCCCTAAGAAATTTAACATTTGGAAGTCCTTGGGGAAGCGGTGCTGAGCCCTGAAGAACGACGAGCAGAGCTGAACCAAATTTATCAGAAGACATTTTTCTCTGAAAAGTTCTGAGGTTGTTGTTGTTTTTTCCCCCCTCACCCCATAGCTCCAAAATAAAAACCACTTTGCAGAATGGTCTCCAAATTTTCTTCATCTATTTTTGTTTTTGTGGCCACCTTCCCTCCCCCACCCCAACAATGCCTTGGAATGATGCTAGGTATGGGGCAATACTGGAGGATGCAAAACAGGGGGCCAGGCTGCAAGCACAGGTGCTGCTGTTGCTACCTGCAGTGACAGCACATCCCTCCTCCCAAAAAAAAAACACCCTTAAGAAAAGAAAAAGAAAAAACTAGCTGTGTTACAACCCCAGCCAATGGAGAGCCCACCCTGTGAAAAACTGTTGGAAAATTTCTCCTCCCCTTGGAGAAATTCAGTGGAAACCACCACCACCACCACCACCACCCGCTTCCTGTTTCTCTGTCTACAAAAAGGGTGAAAAAACAAAAAAAATTGAGAGGCCATTTGCACAAAGCTCCAGGGATAATGCTACTACTGACACCAACTAGGAAGGAGCAAAGAGATACTTCATCTTCAGGCTGATGAAATAGCAAGCCTGGAAATGCTTATTTGTCATCTGTAGGACAAAGAAAGGAGGACCTGGCCTTTGAATTCCAAGAGTGCTCTTGAATATGTGTGTCCATTGATTGGTTTAACATACTCTTGGGTGCATAATGGGGGAGAGAGAGAGAGAGAGAGAGAGATGCTGAAATGCCACTGTCTGGAGCAACAGAAAGCAAAACAGTTTGATGAATATACAGTGCTGGCAGGGAGGGGGACTCGGACTCGAGGACTCAACTCGCGAGTCGGACTGAGTCCCCCCTCTGACTCGACTCGGACTCGAGTCCCAATATTTTTAATGGGACTCGAGACTCGACTCGGGACTCGAGACCAAGGACTCTTCAACATCCCTGGGCTGTACCTTCTCAGGTACACTCCCTGAGTGTACCTTCTCACCGCCATTGTCAGCAGCTGCTCTTGCTCCTCATCCTCTTTCTCATCATTGCTACCACTCGCTTGCTTGACACACAGGGAGCCAGCGAGCAGGCAGGCAGTGGCATCTCCTGCTCCTCCTTCTCACCACCACCCTTGGCTTGGTCAGACCAAGAGGCAAGTGAACAAGCCAGAAGGAGTGGAGAGGAGCGTGATTGCCGGCGAAGAGCGCATGGAAGCGAGGTGCGCCGCTGCTCGGCCACTATGGACAGCTACCAGGAGTGCAGCCCCAACAGTGTGACAAGATTTATTTTGATTGATGTGTTGCGTTCTTGGGAGAGGCAGAAGAAGGACCTGAGATTACTCTGTGTGGCTGCTCTGAGTGTGTTTCTGGTTCCAGCAAGTTCATCACCAGTGGAGCAGGTGTTCAGTGAGGGTGGAATTGTGATGAGATCTCACCGTTCCAGAATGGGGGCCAAACATTAGGAAAAAATCATGTTCCTCAAATGCAACATGGATAAGTTTTAGGAAGTACAGCAAGTTTATTTTTTTAAATCATTTTTCTAAAATGCAACCTTTCAGACATTTTGGGTTTGGCTGCCTCTGCCTGCCTGTCTGGGGTTCCCAGCCTCCTCTGCCTGCCTGGTCTCTTCTTGACCAGTTCAACAGTTGAATTGTCCAAGACAAAGGCCTGGCCTCTGCCTGCCTGCTTTGGGGTTCCCTGCCTCCTCTGCCTGTCTGGTTATTTTGGGTTTTTCTGCCTGGTCTGTTCTTGCCAAAATCAGTTGCAGAGTTTTGAAATAAAAAGGCACACTTGTGCCTAGAATTTATTTAAACCACACATCTGAAGTAGCCTTATTTTGTTGGGGAAAAACCCCCATTGATTTTAATAGGGACTCGTGGAGTCAGCTTTGGGAGTGACTCGTGACTCGTGACTCGTGAGTCACCATTTTGGACCATGGACTCGGACTCGGACTCGAGACTCGGGTCCAAAGACTCGTGACTCGACTCATGACTCGAGACCAAGGACTCTTCAACATCCCTGAGTGCCGGCTCCAAGGTTTTGAGGCAAGACACCCTCAGTGGGGGCACTCCCTGAGTCTACCTTCTCACCGCCATTGTCAGCAGCTGCTCTTGCTCCTCATGCTCTTTCTCATCATTGCTACCACTCGCTTGCTTGACACACAGGGAGCCAGCGAGCAGGCAGGCAGTGGCATCTCCTGCTCCTCCTTCTCACCACCACCCTTGGCTTGGTCAGACCGAGAGGCAAGTAAACAAGCAGGTTGCAGTGGTGAAGAGGAGGAGCAACTCCAGGGGGCTCTTGTTCGTGGTACCAAACCATGTCTACCCTGTGGACGTATGGAGTGGTTAGCCACTGTGGAAAGCCGGATGCTGAACTTGATGGTTTCTTCTTGCATGCTTATGCTTAGATGAAAGTAATGGCACAGGGCCCTCCAGTCCAGACCACTAGGCCAGTTGAGGTGGCTACATCAGGCAAATGATTCTGGGTGTCATGAAAGGACAGCAAATCATTATTTAGTTTATTATTAGTGTACTGTTGCTGCCACAGAGGGGGCAGTAACTTCTTGGTGGGGTTTTCTGCCTCAGGTGCCAAAATACCTTGGACCAGCCTAGAGTATGATGCACCTTGACTTGGAAGGACACCATCACCTGCTCTGCCTCAGGCAACAGAATGTCTTGGGTGGCCCCTGGTGATGGAGTAAAATCAAATTAGTCTGTGTTAAGTTAGTGCACTCTGGATTCCATCTGAAGGAACTCTCTGGGATCATTTGAACTTCTTTGCTAATATCTAGTGTATCTTTCCCCAACCAGGTGCACTCCAAATGTTTTAGACTACAACTCCCATCATCCCTGACCATTAGCCATACTGGCTGGAAATGGGGGGGGAGCACATCTGGAGAGCACCAGGTTGGGGACGACTGATTTAATAGTATACACATTACTTCTTATACATCTTAACAAAAGTGACTGACAGGTCCACCTTCTAATCCGTTTTCTTTAAAAAATAAAATAAAAATATAGAGACACATAGCACTAAAACCCCTGCACCTATTTTTCCGAAATTTGTCAGGCATAATCCTCTCCTAAGGAGATACTGTTCAGAGCATTTCACTGAGAAGTACCAGTGGTCTTAAACAAATGTGCCACACTTTTAAAAATTCACTACATACAGTAATACCTTGGATTGAGAGCATAATTCGTTCCGGAAACGTGCTTGTAATCCCAAACACTCTTATATCAAAGCGAGTCTCTGGCGGGCATGAGTGGGGCCGATTTCGGTCTGCTATGCCTGCTCGAGGCGAGCGGTTACATCCCTACTTGTCTTGCAAGACATCGCTTGTTTATCAAGTCAAAAAATTTTTAAAAATTGTGCTTGTCTTGCAAAACGCTCTCAGACCAAGTTACTTGCAATCCAAGGTATTACTGTACGTTCTTCAAGAGAAAATGGTTTTCAGGCTTTACATCAATGGCTGTTTTATATTATGGAAATATCTCTGCACTCTCAGAATACTTTGCACCGAGCCATCTCCTGTAATTTTTAGGGATGGATGAGTCTGTCCATTTCAGTTTCTCTCACTTTCTCATTTTTCCAGTCTTAAGAGATCAGTTCATCCCAATTCCCTCAACAGTTTGAGAACTTTTTAAAAAGTACACATGAACATTTGTATGCATTTTTGTGCACAGGTCTCCTAATACAGTGTTCTCCAACCTTGGGTCCCCAGATGTTTTTGGCCTACAACTCCCAGCATGCCTCAGCCAGCTATGCTGGGAGTTGTAGGCCAAAAACATCTGGGGACCCAAGGTTGGAGAACACTGTCCTAATACACACATTTTTGTCTGCCATTTTTCTTCTAGATGCATTTTTTTGCCAGCAAATTTCCCTAATATAATGCATGTTTACTGGGGAATTTTCACTAACAAACACATTTTTTTGTGCACACTTACCCCTAATATGCATATTTTTAATGCATTTTTAAACAGGAAAACTCCATTGCAAAATTTGGAGAAGTGCGCATTTCTAAGGATAATTGCATTTTGGTTCACATATTAGGTTTAAAAGTGTGAAATTACTGAACAAATTTATCCCCATCCATAATAATCTCAGCCACACAGTGAACACTACACACTATTAACCATTATGAAGGCTGCAGTGTTTAATCAATTATATTGGACAGGTTAATCAATTGAAAAACATTTAATTAACTCAAAAGTTGCCCTGATTAATCAAGCAGCACATTTTAAAAAATAAAAAAAAGTTAAGAAATATATGTGCTGGATATAGACTTAGTCATGCATAGAGTAGACCTATTGAAATCAATGGGACTTATGTTAGTCATAACTAACTCAAGGAACCTACTATCAGGGAAGTGAAAGGTTGATTTGGCTGGGGGGAAACTTATCCAGCGCTTAGTAACAGGAGGAGCTTTGGAGGCAGGAAGGGGATTAGGGAAACACAGTGCTTGAAAAGGAGATGGAAAATGGGGACAGTCTCTCAGAGGCCTTAAGGATAAGAGAAGCGGTTGATAGGAAGAGGGGGGGGAGAGAGAAGTGAAAATAAAACGGCCAAGATCATACTGCCCTTATACAAATCTATGGTGTGACCACACTTAGAATACTGTGTACCGTTCTGGTCAGCACGTCTAAAAAAGGATATTGTAGAGTTTGAAAAGTGCAGGAAAACGTAACTAAAATGATCAAGGGGCTGGAGCAACTCCCCTGTGAGGAAAGGTTACAACAACATCGTTTCGCTTAGAAAAAAGTGAGTAAGGGGAGACATGACAGAGGTGTACAAAAGTATGCATGGCATGGAGAAAGTGGATAGGGAAACATTTTTCTCCCTCTCTCATAATACTAGAACCCAGGGTCATCCCATGAAGCTGATTGGTGGGAGGGTCAGGACAGATAAAAGGAAGTACTTCTCCACACAGGGCACAGTTAAACTATGGAATTCACTTCCACAGTATTTAGTGGTCACCTACCAATTTGGATGGCTTTAAAAGGGGGATGGGACAAATCCATGGAGGAGAAGGCTATCAATGGCTGCTAGTCCTGATAGCTATATGCTACCTCCACTATAAGAGGCAGCATGCCTATGTACACCAGTTGCTGGGGAACATGGGCAGGAGGGTGCTGTTGCATTCATGTCCTGTTTGTGGGTTTCCTGTGGGCAGCTGGTTGGCTGCTATGTGAACAGAATGCTGGACTAGATGGACCCTTGGTCTGATCCAGTAGGGTTCTTCTTATGTTCTTATGACATATTGATTCAAAATAACCAAATAAATGTTTGGATGGATGCCTCCAGTATTTATTGCATTTATATCCTGGAGCTCATGGTGGTGTGAATAAGATTCACAAGTAGTCCTTCATCCATGAACCCAACTGAGCAGACCCAAACCTGTTTAGCTTCAGCAAGGTTGCTGCATCACACACCTTCAAATTAGATCCCAGGAGCTGTTGATATACTATACCGATTATAGAGCAGGAATGGGGAATCTCCAGCCTTCCAGATGTAGTTGGATATAGCTTCCATCATCCCTAACCACTGACCATGCTGTCCGGGGCTGGTGTGAGTTTGAGTCCAAAAACTTCTGAAGGACCACAGCTTCCCCACCCCTGAGGTAGAGTGCAATGACTTGCAAACTCAATTTAATAAATTTCACACCATGCCAGTACAAAATATAGAGGGAAGTAACAACGTGTGTGTGCGTGCGCGCGTGCGCGCACACATGCATGCACAAAAAGCAATCCATGTAATTGATGATGAATGAACCCAGCCTGACCATGGAGATGTCCCCTTTTGCTATCAATTCTTGTCTGCCTTCTCTGTGCTGATGCTGCCCTTGCCCACATCAATCAGAAGGTAACAGTCATTTGATAATAGCCCTCCTGATAGTATCCATTAATTAATAACGTAGAATATATGCTAGGAAAGGTGACGGTGTGAACTATGCTATCATGACTTCCTTTTAATGGTCCCTTTAAACTGCCTGTACTGAGCCTCCAGTGATTTGGCCAAGGGAGATGGGAGTTGGCTGGTGCTTTATAAATAAAAATTATGCTTAATTATGATGACCTTTTCAATGTGTTGTAATAGAGCTGGCTTGGCCACTGCTAATAGCACTTGCTTACAGCAGCAGTAACCTCTAAGGAAGGGAGGGAGGGTCCTCCCGACAGGCCCATGACATTGCATTTTGCCCATAAAGGGAACACCCTTGCCCTTTTCTCCTCCAATGCAGGCTGCTGAGCCATTGCCAGGGCATTTGATGAGACCAACAGACAGGCCATGGGGCTTGATCTGCTGCTGCAACTGTTTCCCCTTCTTCAGGGAAACAAAGCCAAAAGGAAAGAGGGTGAAAGAACTTGAGGCCTGCACATTTGTTTCTTAATGACTGCAACAACTTGCACATGGGAATTCACCATCATGCATAAACACCACAGTCTTCCCTGTGGCTTCAAACACAATGGGTTGGATCCAGGACCTGGCTTCCCCAAGAGCAAGGGACCTTCCATAAGAGGAAGGGTTCTGTTCCTGGAATGTAACTTTGCCTGATTTTTTGGGATCCCACCACCACCACAGCTCACCCCATTCAGCAGGTTCTCCCTTTGTAGCATTTTCGGGAGGCTGGAGAGGCTGCCATGGGAAGGAGGAGGAAGTCTACTTGATCTACCTTAAATCTGGATCCAACCCAGTATTTTTCAACAGAGGCAGTTTACACATTCCAGGCGATGCAAGCCAGTGACTGAGTTCAGACAACACAATAACCCACACTCAAGGGTTGAGTATGGGTTGAGTGTAGGTTGTAGTTGAAATGTGGGTTATTGTGTTGTCTGAACCCAGCCGAGATAACAAACCATGGTGAACAATTCACAGTTCACAATCTAACAACAAACCATAGGTTCTTTTCATATGTTGTTCATGGTTAACAAGCCATGGCTTGTTAGCACAGCTGGGTTCAGACAACATGATAACCCATGTTTCAGGAACAACCCACAGTTCAGGAACAACCCACACTAAAGCCTTGAGTATGGGTTATTGTGTTGTCTTAACCCAGTCAGTGAGTCACCAAGTGACAAACATGCATGTGTGAACCCTGCGATTTATGAATGAGTAAGCGGCCCAGTACGGAGCCAGCCCTTCAGTCCATCTAACCAATGTTGCCTGCTCTGACAGGCAGCAGGTCTCTGGGCTCTCAACAGAGGACTTTCCCCATAGCAGAGGGGTGGTAATATTGGGCTTAAAGGCTACAGATGATCACTGTCCCTTAAGAGTGAGAACTTACCTGCTGAAATGAATGTAAGGATTTTTTGTTTGCTATTTACCAGAAGTTACCCAGTTCACACCTCTCAGAAATCAAGCACAGACCCGAATGCAGTCTGCAGTCAAATTCCATTCGTTTCTGAGCTTGCAATGTGATGAGCAGAACAAAAAAATGTTTCCAAAAAACTTACATTTGAAAAATGCACATGGACAAATGTGTACGTTTGAAAAAATGCACACAAACATGCTTTAATCAGTGGTAGAAAAATGTGTATATTTCAAAAATGTGCCCAACTATGTGCATATTTGGGGAAAGGTGCACGGCTTCATGCAGAAAAAGCAAAGCTTGCAATCCGATACAGACATGAGTTAGAACGAGCTTTAAGGCGGAATTCAGAGAACCTCAACAAGCTCGAGTTTTGCTGGTTCACACATCCCTACTCAGGGCCGGTGCTACCATTAGGCCAACTAGGCGGCTGCCTAGGGCGCCTGGCTAAAGGAGGCGCCAGAAATGCCTTGGGGGGAAAAAAATACATCACGTATTTTACCAAGTTTGTTTTACCAATCATGTCCTGTGGCGGGGAAGGGAAGGCGAAAGAAGCGCACCCCTCCCTCTCTCTCCTCCAGCTCGTTACCAGGAACAGCAGCAGGCAGGCTCCTCCTCACAACCAGCATCAAAAGAGGCAGAGAAGGCTACAGACTGGAGGAGGGGAGGCGGGCAGGGGCCAATGATGGGAGGCTGGTGGGCACACCTCCTTCGCCTTCCCTCTCAAGGATGCACCTGCAAACACCTCCTTCGCCTTCCCTCCCTCCCGCGAGCTCAAGGTCCCCTGAAAGCAGTTATTTCCAGCAACCAGGGAGGGAGGGAAAGGTATTTTAAGCTAGCTGGGGCTCCAATGTTTTAATTATTTACCATGCTGTTTCTGTGTTTTGGTTTTAAATGGTTTTAGGATGCAATCCTATGCGTGTTTGGAGGGGGGGGAAATCCTACAACTCCCAGCATTCCCCAGCCAGCCATGCGCAATCCTATGCACGTTGAGGTAGAAAAAAGCCCCGCAACTCCCAGCGTTCCAACAGCCAGCCATGCTGGCTGGTGAATGCTGGGAGTTGCGGGGCTTTTTTCTGCCTCAACGTGTTTAGGATTGTGCCCTGAGCTGTTGATGTTTTCTTTACTGTACTTTGAATATTGTTGTCTGCCTTGAGCACTAGGCTGGTAAAGGGAAAGACAGGATAATATACATTATTCTGATAAAGAAATATTGCAACAAAGTGATAGAGAGAGGAGGGGAAGCAGCAAGTTTCGTAAATCCCCTCCTAAATTTGAACCAGATGATCCACGGGCTCTCTCTTTGCTATGTTTCTACTACATGCATCCCCCCCCTGCAACCCAGAAGGTGTATGAGTCAAACCGGTGTCTCTGCACCTCCATCCTGCGAGGTAGGACAGGCTGCAAGATGCCCTTTTGTCTCTATTCCTCACAGGTAGCGCCACCACACCTCTCTCACATCCTTTTTTCATATCCCTTGTGCTGCCTGCAGGAGGAGACAGGCTTTTACATATATATGGAGTAGGAGAAGGCCCTTGGGAGTTCCTGGCATAGCTGGGCTGATGTTGCCTCTTTGCTTTCCTCGTGAACACAAAGGAAAAGTCTCAAAGTCCACAAAGTTTTTCTATGGGGCTTGGCAGTTCCCAGGGAGGGAAATTTATTTCATAATGGGCATAGGGCTGGAGGGAGGGAGGGAGGGCTCAAGTGGGAAGGGGGGGCGCTAAATATCTGATCTTGCCTAGGGCACCAAATTGCCTTGCACCGGGCCTGTCCCTACTTTGGTTTTAATAAAAAATAGAATGAACAGGATTTCCCACACAGCAAACTCTCCTCCCATTCTCTTTGTATAGTTAAAGCATGACTGCCGTTTCAGAAAGAGCAGAGCTACGGCGCAAGGCGAAAACCTCCTTTGCAAAGGGGTCGTGCCTATGATGGAGTCCCCATCAGCATTGTGAGTCATCTTCCATTTTGTTTTTACATAATGATGAGCAGAGCAGGTGGGAAGATTAATCTCATGAACCATGGCTTCCAAAATGAACCAATTCCCAACCCCAGAGGTTGGATCCAGAGTTAGCCATGCTTAGAGTAGACCAACTGAAATCAATGGGACTTAAATTACTCACGACGAACTTGAGTCCCATTGATTCCAATGAGCCTCTCCTGTAAGCAGGACTCAGCCTGGATCCAGCCGAAGTCATGCAAAGCAACGATGGAAAGTTATTATTGACTCTGGCATCGTGCAGGGCTGGGATCTTACTGGAGATCAAAACTGAATCATCGTTTTTGGCTGCCTCCTTTTCTACTACTGGCCTGTTTGACTTCACATCCTTGGATCTGCTCTGAATTCTCGGATCACATTCTTTAACGCATTTAGTGGCTGCAAAGCATGCAAGGCATCAGGATTCGTTTACACCTCAGGCATCTCATTCCATCACATGGGGCTTTGGAGCCAGTACTTTACACACACACACACACACACACACACACACACACACGCGCGTGCAAAGCTTTTCCTAAACACAACCGCACACATCACTCCCTGCAACACAGCTCCCCCTGGCCTCATCCATCTATATAGCAGCACCCGGTTCTTTCCTTTCAAGTCTGCTCTTCCTGGCATTGCCAAGTTATGTCAAAGGTTGCCAACCAGACAGTCCTTTTATTGGTCCAGCCGAAGTTGTTTGCTGTTTTGCATTGCAAGTTGGGATGGGCTGATCAGTCAGTTTCATTTTCTCCCATGTTCAGATGTCTAGAATCTCAAGTTCTTTCTCTCGTGAAGAGTGGTGTGGTGGAGCCAGGGCCCACAGGGACACAGTGCCGGCACTTTTTTTTTTATTAGCAGAGACACTGGCATCATCTGCCACCACCACCACCCCTCAGACTTCCCTCTGAGCTTAGCTGCAATCCACACAGTAGCTGGAAGAAAATGGATCTTCCCAGCGACAAAATATGGTTCTTCTTGTAATGTAAAGTATTTTGGGGTGGCCTGGTCTTGAATGGGCAACTAAGACCCAGTCACTTCACAAAAGACCTGTTCCTAGCAGAAGAAATTTGCGAATTTTGGGAAATCCTGATAAAAAATGAACAGAAAAGAAATTCTCACCTATCTGCAGTGCACCAGCCAAATTCAGTAGGTACAGATATTCCTAGCATGGAGAGGACCAGATATTCCTAGCATGGAGAGGATCAAAACTGAATCATCGTTTTTGGCTGCCTCCTGTCTGCCATGTACCTGTTAAAGATGAGGAGTCTGTTGGGGGGGGAGAAGAGATGGCAACCCCAATTAAGCATGAGCATGGTTCAACACACACACAAGGATTCCAACACAGACTTTTAAGAGCCAATCACTCCAAGCTTTGGGCTTGGGTGGACAGATCTCTCCGTTTCAGTTTCTCCCACATTCGAATTCTCACCCATCGCTACCTGCAGGCCTTTTTTAAGGCTAAAAATTGATTGGCTTAAATCTGCACCATGTTCCCCATTCAAAAGCACAGACCTCTCTCCAAGCAGCATCGTGAAGATATAGCTTGATGCACATTGGTTTAATTATGAAACAGCTTGCAGCATCCTGTCACCGCTTTGTTGCTAATGTTTGGCACTCATATCCAGGGAATTTGTTGCCTGTTTTGGATGCTTATCCATGACAGCAGATGATGATGATGATGATGATGATGATGATGATGATGATGATGATGATATTTCTACATTGGGAGTGGGAAACCACAGATATTCACAGCATCACTGCAATTCTCTCTTTTCTGGACTGTGCAAGCTCTTCGTACCAGTGCAATAGTTATAGGAATGATGGGGAATCAACCAGAAAGTGGCACTGATTGTCTTCCACCATTGTGGGAGAGAAGACAGTGGTGAAGTGCATCACTGTAGCTTTTACTGCTCATGATGAATGTGTAAGATGATCCATTGGCCACAAACAGGAAGGTGCCATGGGGAAAGAGACCAAGAGCCACCACAAGGATGCTCCTGTGCATTTGCTTTAGTTGCCACCTGATCTCACCTAACACAACATTTGAGCTAAATTTTGAGGGTTTTCTGCTTGGGCTAAAGCATCTATGACAGGGGTGGGGAACATGTGGCCCTCCAGATATGGCTGGGCTACAACTCATAATTGCCTGTGACCATTGGCCATGCTAACTGGGGTTGATGGGAGTTGTAATTCAGCACTGTCTGGAGAGTTCCCCACCACCTCCTGATCTAAGGAATTCCAAGGGATGCTGAAAATGTTTTTCTAAAAGAGATGTGATTAATATGAGTAAACACTAGAGATACAAAGTACTAAGGGCATTCATTACCTTTTGGCAATCTTGAGGAGTTGCCTTGTTCTGGTGTCTTTCAAGATGCCAGATTCATCTTGGAATCTTCATCTTCATCTTAGGCATATTGTGAATTCTCTTTGGTAAGCATGGTACTTAAGTGTCTACCAGGGGGTTGGGCTCTCTCAGGGGCAAGCAAGTGGATATGTGCGCTCTGGGGGGTGGGGATATAGCATACATAAAATACTGTGTTGGGCCCCTTGGATACCTATGGGGGAAATATTAGTGTATAAATAAAGTCCAGGGATGGGTGAGAATTTCATTTAAGTTAATTTTTTAAATAAGAATTTACAAAATGATAAATAAATTCACATCCACACCCCCCCCCCCGATTCAAGATGGAAAGAACTTGAGAGAGAAAACAAAATCAAATGTTGGAGAAAACAAAACTGACTGATTCATCCATCCCGGCTCAGGGCTTTCAGCACGTAGCTCATAAAAGTCTGGGTTTAAATTCCTGCATATTCAGCCATGTTTGTGGTACTTAATTAGGGTTGCCACCTCTTTTTTTCTGACAAGCTCTTCATCTTTATCAACTATATTGCACTGAAGGCACGTCCATCACAGTCCTCTCCATGCTGGGATTAGCTGTATCTATTGAATTTGGCCAACACAAATGGGTGAGAATTTTGTTTCTGTTCAGTTTTGATCGGAATTTCTCAAAATTCACACATTTCTACATATTTGCTATGGAAAGAACTTGAGATTTTTTAAAAAAAAAAATCAAAAGTGGGAGAAAGTGAAACAGACAGATTTGTCCATCCCTCGTATATTGTCTGAGGGCACCTGATGCAGCAGGCTTACTGGAACTCAGCGGATTTCAGTCTGACCAATGCCTGGGTGGGACTGGGAGGAACCACCTTGCATACGCTGCCTTGAGCTTCTTGGAAGAAATGCAGGATATAAATGTAATAAATAAACCCTGATGGTTTGTTATCCGATTGCTTTATTGTAAAGCCGTTAAACATGAAATATAAAAAACCGTGAATGATATTTCTCAGGGGAGTTCTGCACAGTCCTATTGCATGCTGGGAAGTCCCTAGGTTGAGATTCGTACAGCCAATAAGGAACCAAATGTCAGTCACTGACCTTTAAAATTGGGTTTTCAATTTTCACTCATGGCAGGAATAAATTATCTCACTGCTACTTGACTAACTTTTTTCTCCTCTTCAGGTTTTTTGTTTTTTTTTTTTTGCCACTGCCATCCTGACCAGTTCCCAGTCAATATTTCCCAATGAAATATTTCCCAATGAAAGAAAGAAAGAAAACAATACAATACAATACAACACAGTATAATATTGACCCACAGCTAGGCATAGAGCCAGGCTGCAAATGTCTATTCGGTCAACAGCACCTCTGATGATCTACAAGCAGGCGCATGCATCTCTTCCGCCCCCCCGCCCCCCGCCTGCCCGCCACCGAAGCTCAGTCACAAATTCCTGGCAACCCTAACCCTCCACCCTCCTATGGAGACAGGCAAATTTGCTGGCAGGATGAGGTGGGGGAGTCACTCATTCAACAGAGACAGGCAGTTCCTATAGATGCTGCTATTATAACAACTAGTTGTAAAGTTGTCGGCGGGGGGGGGGCAGTGTTTGTGTTGATTTCATTTGATGCTGACATGGTCTGGGGAACCAGCAGCATGAGTCAGGGGGTCCTTTTACTGGAAGTGCTTCAGGGTGATGACTCAAATCCTTTATTCTCCGAATGGTGGTGAAAGAGGTGGGCATATACACCCGGGGGAATTGGCGGGCGGGGGGGGAGAGACAGGAGGTTGGAGTGTAACACAATCCACGTTCCGTGCACATTTGCTGAGCTCATTGCTGAGAAATAAGACAGAGGGGGGAGGTGGTGTGTGTGTGTGTGTGTGTGTGTGTGTGTGTGTGTGTTTCATTTTTGCCACTGGGCAAGACCAAAGCTTCATTTCCCAGTCTCCTTCCGCCCAGACAGGGACCAGTCATACCCTGGAGGGTTGTGACATCCAACCATACCAGGCATAGAGCCAGCCAGGAGCACTTACAAGGTGTCCACACTGGGCTGCTAATTGCTGATAACAGGAATCATTCTTTTTGTTTTTGTTTAAATGTCTTTCCCATGAAAGAGAAAAGCTTCCTCAACAGCCCAGATAATCACATTATTTTCCAGCTAAGTGGGAAGTAAAGGGTTTAAAGAAGGAACTAAAGGGTGGGCAACATTTGGGCCACATGTGGCCCCTGGGCATTTTTGTGGCCCCCACCACTGAATTTGCAAGTGCAGCAGCTGGTGGCAGCCAAAAAAAGGGGGGACACTTTTGCTTCCAATCAAGGCTTCCCAGAAGCCACCCAGGAGCGCAGTTTTGCTTCCAAACAGGTGCATGTTCCATGTGCACGTCACTTGGGGGGAGGAGGAAACAAGCTTTTTTGCTGCCACTGCTGCACTGCCAGATTTTGGTGGCAAATTTGATGGTGTGGCAGTAGGTGCGGGGCAGGGGTGTGGCCCCCAGCCAGGTCCAGGGGAGCAATGCAGACCCCTGATCCCCAGATGTTGCCCACCCCTAAAGTAAGCCAACAGCTTCATATGAACCTCCCAGTGAAGGCTACCAGTTTAGCCTTTTCCTGAATGGGAGATGCACAAGCATAAAAGCAACAACAGGATCCGTTAGGGCATCGTAAGAACATGAAGGGACCTGCTGGATCAGGCCAATGGTCCATCTAATTCAGCAACCTGTGTGGATGCTGGAGAAATTTGCAATGGGTTCAAATGAGTTCCAGTCGCTATGAATCCAACCTGCAGATTCCACAGCAGACCGGCTTTTTCCAAGTTGAGTGGATTTCTCTGACTTGAGGACCATTTTTTTTTAACTTGGGGGGGGGGAGAGTTTTTGCACAAATGCACAGTTTGTGCAAGTGCATCCTGTTTCCCACAGAGATCAACCAGATGCCTCTGGGGAGCCCATTTTTTGCCTCTCTTTTGAAAGATTGTGATGAGGTCTCAGAAGTTGCTATCGTTTTTAGAGATTCATGCCACAGTTCCATAGGTGTATCTAGTCAAGATATAAAACTGTCTCCCAGCCTCGACCATGCTAGATTCTGTATGTGCATGTGTGTAAGAACATAAGAAGAGCCCTGCTGGATCAGACCAAGGATCAGACCATCTAGTCTCACATTCTGTTCACACAGTGGCCAACCAGCTGCCTATGGGATCCCACAAGCAGGACACGAGTGCAACAGCACCCTCCTGCCCATGTTCCCCAGCAACTGGTGTACATAGGCAATAGGGTGTAAACACTCTTCTGAAAGCAACTGTACATCATAATTTGCTCCTGCATTAAGATGGTTGGATCCAGACTTAGAATCATACTTAGAGAAGACTCATTGAAATCAATTACTTCAGTTAGTCATGAATAACTTGTCCCATTTATTTCGAGGGCTCTGCTCTAAGCATGACTAAGCCTGGATCCAACCCAGGAAAGCATACTACAAGGGGAAGCCAAAGCAACGTGTGGAACAACCAAAGGATATTGAAGAATGCTCCCAAGGCCATAATCCTTTGTCAGCAACTTGACAAGCAAAACTCTCATTCATGTGCAGATGTTCACATCACTTAAATATGGTTTTAGGCTACAGAAGCAAAGCCACTTCCAGACTTAGCAGCTGACTTATCTCAGCATGCATAAGACAGGCTGACTCCAGAGATTTCTAAATGGGAATGGGCTGACGTGTGTGGGTTTCCCCCCCCTTTTCTGTTTTTGCCTTTATCTCTATCTCTATCTCCTTTTTACTATTATAATGATATACTATATACATAATGCTATAATTACTACTATAATGATCATAGATTGACAAATTCATGGAGGAGAAGGCACTCAATGGCTACTAGTCCTGACTGGCTATATGCTACCTCCACTATCAGAGGCAGTATGCCTATGTACACCAGTTGCTGAGGATCATGGGCAGGAGGGTGCTGTTGCACTCATGTCCTGCTTGAGGGATCCCGTGGGCAGCTGGTTGGCCACTGTGTGAACAGAATGCTGGACTAGATGGACCTTGGTCTGATCCAGCAGGGCTCTTCTTATGTTCTTATGTTCTTAACACATGCACTAATCAACCCCAGACCTACAACATTTTTCAACATGTGCAACAGGCAGGTCCAGACATTGTGCATACACCACTAGTCCATTATGCAAATGGCACTTTGGCAGATCCAAGAGGCGTGTTCGGCACATGGCAGGAAGTAGTTACATGAAGGGCTAATGGGAAGGTAGATAACATTGCCCTCTTCTGGAGGAATATCAGAACTGTTTAGCTGTACATGCAGCAGACATTCAGAAATGAACATTAGGGACTTATTCATGGTGATACGTTTAAAATCTGTTCAGTGGTTTGTGCAGGACAATGGAGAATGCAATGGACAGGGCCGGATTAAGAGCATTATGGGCCTGGTGCTGAGGAGGGCGTGCGGCTGAAGAGGGCGCAGAAACACTGCGCTCCTCTTCGCTGCCGCTGCGCCGCCCCCGCCAGGCCTCTGCCTCCGCTGCGCCACCCCCCGCCAGGCCTCCGCATCCCACCCTCCCTCCCTCCCTCCCGCCCGCCCGCCACCGCCGCCGCTGCGCCCTCCCGTCCCGCTCGCCGCTGCGCCTCCCCCCGCCCTCCCGCTCGCTGCCGCTTGCGCTCCCCCGCACGCGCACCATCACCCCCCCGACCCCCGCCCCCTACCTTCTCCGCGTCGTGTCGCTTCCGGAGCCCCACCCGCGTTGTTTTGGCGGGAGGACCAGGGCAACAGGGCTTTAAAACAGCCCTGTGCCATGGTTTCCCCGGCAAAAAACCGCGGCGGGGGTCCCGTCGCGTCCTTCTCCTCCCGCGCGGCAGAGCAGAGGCCTCAGTGTGGTGGCGGCAGTCCTGATTTGCCAGTAGGGTGGAGCTGGCTCCAATCCCCTATCTTAATACTGGCCCTGCAATGAGACTATAGTGGGTTTTGCTTCCAGGTCAAAGGTTGCACACAAAAGATCGCTCCATTCCTAAACATAGATATAGCTTTGGGGAGGTCCCAAAACTTTTAAGGAAAACCTTGGGAATCTGTCAAAGGATAAGACTAGATCTTCCCTAAATGGGATTTGCTATTTGATACTCAGTTGTATCAAATTTGCAAGTTGTGTGTGCTCACCCTTAAAGCTGGAACAAATATTCGCAAATGTTTTAATTTTGGCCAAAATTCTAGTTTTGCCATTCAAGTTTTGAATGTGAAACTTTGAACTCAGCATTGAAATTGGCATTGTGAAGTAGGAATCTACCTCAACATTTGAAACCAGAGCACTTTAGAATTATTGGCACCTCTTAGCTGTTTGTAACAGTTATCACATACGAAATCTGTCAGATTCTGTCAAATATTGTCAGGACCTGTCAGAGCTCAAACTGGGAACCTTTAGGTGTGTGTGCAGCTTCCCCCTAGGGATGTGTGTGTGTGTGGAATTCATTTGGTTCACTTTTTAATGCAAACTCACCTAATATTGCACTTTCAGACCAGGAGGAGAACCGAAACTCAGTTATCCTTCAAAATTTGCCCTTCTCCGAATTTTGCAGTGAAGTTCTCGAATCAAAACACACATACTAAAATCTGTATATTAATGAAAATATCATTTAAAAATGCATCATATTAGGAAAATTATGCATTTCAAGCTTTTAGAATGTAGGGGAGAAACTGCACAACAGCTGAGAAACCACCAAACGATCAGTGCTTGTGGGAAAAGAGTGTGGGGCCTCTAGGAGACCCTGGAGGGATGAGTTGGGACCCTCAAAGGGCTGTATTTGACCCTGGGCTTGAGGTTTTGCACCCCTTCCTTAAAAACAACCCTGACAAAAATGTAGCCGAAAGCGTAGAATGTACAACATGTGGCTGGGAATAATAGCAGTGTTGATTCAGAGCAGGGGTGGGCAACTTGTGGCCCTCCAGATGTTTTGGACCACAACTCCCATCTGCCCTAGCCAACATGGCCAATGGTGAGGGATGATGGGAGTTGTAGGCTGAAACATCCAGAGGGCCACAAGTTGCCTACCTCTGATTTAGAGGCTGAAATTAGCTAGAATAACCATCCCCAAAAAGGAAAAAGATATATATTGGACATTTTCTTTTATTTGGCAGAGCTGTTTTTGAAATGGATGATTGCTGAGACATAAGTCTATGACATGCTTCTAGAATAAGGTACAAGGAAGCCCACAGAGATGCCAGCTTATGCCAGACTCAAGCCCTTAACAGGTCCTAACCTGAAGCATTAGGCTGGAGCATTAAGCAGTTACCATGTTTCTCTCTTTCTACATCATTTTTATTAATAAAGACTTCTATATTTTACAGCTTAAGAAATAGTCAAGTCAGAACCCCTAGCAAAATATAGAAAAATAAATTACCATTCCCAGTACGGAAAAAGAAAAATGCAGTCGATCATTAAAATATAGTCCAAATTGATTCTTGTTTTTTTTTATAATCTAATTTACTATCGTTAAACAGGCAATGCCTAGCTGCACACAGTCATTAAATTACCCAATTTATTCAATAAATCTCACAATGAGAGAGAGAGAAGAGATTCTACCCTTATATTGGGTCTTGTTCTAGTTTACCTGCCATGTCATTCCCCAAAGAATCCTGGGAATTGTGATTTGTTGAGATGCTGATAATTTTCTGTTAGCAATGCCCAACTCCCCCTCACCTTCACAGAACTACAAATCCAAGGTTCCCTGGAAACAAATGATTCTCAAAGGGGAATGATTCTCAAACCTGTTTATGTACAAGTTTAGTATGGATATAGGAATATAGGAAGCTTCCGTTGGTCCATCTAGCCCAGTATTGTCGACACTGACTGGCAGCAATGGCTCTCCAGGTTTCAGGCAGGAGTTTTTCCAGCCCTACCAGAGATGCCGGGGATCGAACCTGGGACCTTCTGCATGAAGAGCAGGTGCTCTACCACTGAGCCACAGCCCAAGAGAACCATGATGGAGATTGCACAACAGGTAGGCATGGATGAATCTGTCTGTTTCACTTTCTATAACATCCCATTTCTGCATAAATGTGCTTTTTAAAGACCACACAAAAAATCATATACATTTTTGTAAACATTCCCCCTAATATCCACATATTTTGCTAGCAATTTTCCTTAATACATACCTTTTTGTATGCTATTTCTCCCGATGTATGCATTTTTGTAGGCAATGTTCCCTAATGGATGCATTTTTGTATGGCAGAGAAGAGCATCGCAAAATGCAGGGAAGTGAGAGAACCAAAAAACAATTTCATTCTAGTTCACATATTAGTTTGGGAAGAATGAATTCAATCAGTTCATAATAAACTGCAAATCAAAGACATTTTTCACCCACCCAGAGGAGTTGTTGTTATCCTTATTCTTGTTGCTGTCAAAAGGACTGTTAATAACAAAGCAGCAAAGCCAAAAATGCCTCTTTCAACTTCTTTCAACTCTATAAGTCACTATAACCTTTCGTAGATGTCTCATCCAGAGTTGCAGCATCAGTGGAGGACAGAGTTACTTCAGTCAGCTGGTCTTCTTGGCTGCAGTCTAACAAGTATATTGGGTCTCTCAGACAGGTGTGCTCTCTAGAACAGGGCTCTCCAGATGTTGCTGGCCTACAGCTCCCAGCATACCCAGCCAGCATGGCTAATGGCAAGGGATTCTGGGAGCTGTAGTCCAGCATCATCTGGGGACCCAAGGTTGGAGAGCCCTGCTCTAGAACATCAGGTATGGAGCCCCTCTATCTGACCGCCACTCTTCTCTGCTTCTTCCCTGGCTTCAGTCCTGGGCTGAGGGTATCAATTGGGGCCACCATGCTCTGGTGCCAACATCTTTACATCACTTCCAGCCAAGCCATGCCTTCATGTTCATTTCAGCCATAATCAACTGTGCCACAGAGTCTTTAGCAGTGGAGTGTCTTTCTGGTCCCTCCAGTATCAACACTTAAACCTGCAACTACACAGAATCATCTGACATACTGCTTAAGCCCATTGTTCCATCATAAACAGTATGCAGATGATGACTGTTGTCACAGCAGCAATCTGGACTGCCATTTGGGACCACTCTGGTGACCTTGATCCAAGCTGAGCCCCTCTTTTAGGAATGTTTTACTTGTTGCAGCGTAAAGGTTTATCATTTATTCCTCTGCTCAGGAGGCATCTTTATTCTCTCCTTGGGGTATCGTTACGTCAAGCAGCAGTTTATCTCAGTATAGACCATGACTGTTAATTAAAGAAGGATATCAAGACCCTTGTACCCCCAGCCCATCTCTGTGTGGGAATGTATGGCTAAAATCTTTTCCGGAGATTATGAGCCAACTTAGTTTGCACACGGGGATGCTAGAAACTGAATATGGTGCTTGAGCACCTTCCCTGGACAGTAAACTCTATTATTATTATTATTATTATTATTATTATTATTATTATTATCATCATTATCATCATCATCATCATCATCATCATCATCATCATCATGATGCATGGAGCTTTCAAGAGTATGAGAGGGCAGGTTTTTGAAGCCAACACACTTACTGTCTCCCAGACATTTACCTGGGCCTGACAAAGTCCCTCACTAAAGATTCCTCCTGAGCCAACTTGGTAGTCATGGGATAAGAGGAGAGGTCCTCTTATGGATCAGTAACTAGCTTAAAGAACAGAAAGCAGAGAGAAGGAAATGGCCCCACAAGGATCTGTATCGGGACCGGTGCTTTTAAAGTTGTTCATCATGAAAGATCTGGAGTTAGGTATGAGCAGTGAGGTGACCAAGTGTGCTGATGACACCAAATTATTTAGAGTGGTTAAAACAAAAAGGGAGCTCCACAAGGATCTCTCCAAACTGGGGAAATGGGCATTAAAATAGCAAATGCTGATCAATATAAGCAAGTGTAAAGTGATGCACATTCAGGCAAAAACAACAACAACCCACAACCCACCCAACTTCATGTATATGTTGATGGGGTTTGATCTAGCAGTGATCGACCAAGAAAGAGATCTTGGGGTTGTGTAACCTTTCCTTGTAGGAGAGTTGCTCAAAAATAAGCCAATCTCCCCCCCCCCCCCGCCCTGCCACCAAAGATTGTGAAACAACAGACAGGTAGAACTGGTATATTCATTTGTTAGAGGCCAGGTCTACCTATCTCAGTATTATTATTTGTTTAATTAATTTTTATACCGCCCAGTAGCCAAAGCTCTGTTTACAACAATTCATAAAAAATATAATAAAATACAATATAAAATACAAACAATAAAAACATCATAAAAATTTCACTACTAAAATTTAAAAATCAAATTTGAAAATGACTTAAATAACTAAGAACAAGTTGATATATAGTAGGCGATCACTCGTGACTAAGTAAGATTGTCTTCCAGGATAAAATTACAAAAGAAAATTGCAAAAAAAGGAAATTCTAAAAAATTGCATAGACTTTAGCGATGGGTCCGTAAGTGACTGTGGAGGCCAATTCTAGATCCACACAGCTTCCCATAGTGAGGACACAGGTTACCAGATGGAAGATGGTCCTGTAAACTAGACCTGTTAAAAAGCTGACATAACTGCCCCCCCCCCATGTACTATTTAGAGCTGTTACTAGCCTCGGCATAGAGGACAGTCTTAACCTGGCACCAAATAGACAGCAGAGTTGATGCCAGGTGGGCCTCAGTGGGGAGCGTTTTCCATAACTGGGGGGCAACTGCAGAAAAGGCCGTCTTCCTTGTTGCCACCAGCCGAACCTCCCTTGGAGTTGGCAGTTAGAGGAAGGCCCCAGATGTTGAGCATAGTGTCCAAGTAGATTGTGATTCGGAGAGGCGTTCTGTCAAGTATTGTGGTCCAAGCTGTGTAAAGCTAAGGTTAAAGGTTAAGGTTAAAGGTTTAAAGGTTAAGACCTGCAGCCTTGAATCAGGCTCAGGAAGCATACAGGAAGCCAATGCAAGCAGGCCAGAATTGGTGTTATATGTTCAGACCTTCTGGTTCCAATTATTAGTTTGGCTGCCACATTTTGCACAAGCTACAGCTTCTGAACAGTCTTCAGGGGCAGCCCCACATAGAGTGCATTGCAGTAGTTTAGCTTAGAGCTTACCAGAGCCTAGATTACTGAAACCAGGCTATCCCTGTCCAGATAGGGGCATAGCTGGGCCACCTAGCCAGAGCTGGTAGAAGGCACTCTGTGCCACTGAGGCCACTTGAGCCTCAAGTGACAAAGATGGCACAAGGAGGACCCCCAAGCTACTGAACCTGCTCCTTCAAGGGGAGTGCAGCCCCATCCCGAACAGGTTAAGCACCCTCCATCTGGTCAGAGGAACCACTCACTGACAGCACCTCAGTCTTGCCTGGATTGAGTTTCAGTTTGTTAGCCCTCCAGACCTGGTGCTTCTTGCTTCTCAGTCACCAGAAATGGTAAACATATTGTCTGCCATATTTTCTGATACTATAACGCCTTTTCTTTTCTTTTTTTATTGTGCAAATAGACACGAAACATGCAGTTCCAAAAGGGTATTCATGCAGTTAAGAATTCAAATAATGCAAAAGTTATATTATGCCAGCTAATGTAGAAAGTGTCTGATGTGAAAGGTAAAGAGAGCAGTCTAGGCTTCTCTGCAACCCTAAACCCCAATCAAGCGTACTCATTTTTCCTCCCCCTGCCAAAGTCAATACCCTGCAGACTGCATTGCTACTCTCTACAGAGTGTTTGCCAATGTTTCCAAGATGAAGGAAATCATCCTAGAGCGTGGAGACCTTTATCCTGACAAGTCATGTGAAGTTGTCAATGTTATGATGAGGGTGATGATGCCAGAAAATATCCGATACATTCTGAAGACTGGTGTACTATGTTTGTGTGTCTTCTCTCCCTCCCCCCCCCCCCTGTTCTTAGATTATTGTTTTTTCTATCTCTCACGCCAAATAAAGTTTTCTTGGACTTCATGATGTTCCCTGAATATAACACTCTTCTGCATTAGTGCTGTCAAATTCCCAAGATTTTCTACTACTCTGTGTAGGCCTCTAAATGTCATGGAATGTGATGCTAAGCAACAAAGAATTCACACAAGGAGAATGTGTACACTGGTGTGTTGTAGCATGCACAAATTACAAGTGGGCATGTAAATTTCACTCACGTATCACTGTGTGCAGCTTCTCCGCACCTCCCTGGAAAAATTCCTGCAGACGCCCATGCCTCCAGATGTTTTGGACTACAAACCACAGCATTCCTGACGATTGGCCATGCTCTCAGGGGCTGATGGGAGTTGAAGTCTAAAACATGTGGAGAGCACCCACCAGGTTGGCAAAGGCTGATTGGCACAATCCCAAAAGGACTCTTCCTTTTGACTACTGAATGCATAGCTCAGTGTTCTCACCTTGTGTGTGTTGCTGTTGTTTTTTTAATGCAGAACTGGTTAGTTACCTGTGGAAACCAATCAGGTGGTTCCTCAAAATAGAAATGCTTCTATATTTCATTTCCCCCCCCCAAAGGAACTAAAAACAACAAAGTCCACAAGAGCTAACCTACAAGCTCAACTGCACCAGATCTCCAGCACGTTAACTATGCATGAGTGTTGTTGTTGGGAACAGAAGCAAGACAAGAAATGGCTTCCACCCAGACAAGAAAAGTCTTTGCAGCGATGTGGCTATGAATTTTGGAGCGTGCGAGCTGAACAATAAAATCTGAAAGCAACCTTCATAAAGGCATGGCTAAGGGAAATCTGTACTGACAGCTGTAAGAAGAGCTTATGGCATGATTTCCACTCCTCTGGAGGCAAGCCAGGACCAAATCCTGGCCTCTCTGGAATTTGGCAGAAGGACCAGAACTTCCTCTTGAGATCCCAGCTGAAACAGTTAGTTTTTGTTAAGGACTAATATAAGCAAGTACAAGAGCTCTCTCTCTCTTGTATACGCACGGACGCACTGCATGAGGACCTAGGAAGTGTTCTACAGTAATGGAGCTGGAGATTGCTTGAGCTCCCTTATGCAGCTACTCCCCCATTCCAGTTCAAATCAAAGTTCAAAGTTCAAATCAAATACCTTGGAAGAGTTCATGAGTGGTTAGGCCATGTGGGGAGAGAAAACCCTCTCTTTGGGGTCTTGCTCAAAAACCTCGAGCACAAACTTCCAAACCAAATTAGAAAAAAAAACATACATTTATTAACCTTTTACAAAGACAGAAGGGAAACAGAGGATACATTAGACCAGTGTTCTCCAACCTTGGGTCCCCAGTTGTTTTTGGCCTACAACTCCCAGCATGCCCCAGCCAGCATAGCTGGCTGGGGCATGCTGGGAGTTGTAGGCCAAAAACAACTGGGGACCCAAGGTTGGAGAACACTGCATTAGACAGAAAACAAAATCCAAACTCTTACTATCTATCCTGCTACTTAAACTATACAGTTACTCCCACACAACAGTCTCTGGGGAATGCCTCGCAAACCGCCTCGTCCTCCTTGTCAGGAGGGGACCCAGGGTCCAGAACATTAGCACATCCAGCTACCAACGGATCCCAGGTAGTGCAGCCCCACACCACACCTACTCAGTGCAAATTCCTACCGCTTTAAAGGTATCTGCAGATAAAAGCGCACCTGAGATGTCCAGTATGGTTAGAGCTGTTGAGAAATCCCAGACATATCTTCAATCTGGTGGCAAACGCTAACGTCTACTCTCTACCCTTACTGAGTCTTCCTGCCTATCCACTGCTGGTCCAGAAAGTCTTCCTCCTCCACGACCCACACTTCCTAGATTTGTGCTGAGGCAGGGATGTACGGACATTGTAGAATCCGTTCCGTCTGCGTTTCGAGATTGTCAGCCGCCTTTTGTTCCATCGCCCGCTCATTGACGGAATCAGATTTTGTACATCAGAAACTGCACAACCCCCCCCCCCCCAAATATGCACATCTCAAAAAAAAACAACACCACCCATATTTTCACACTTTAGCCCATGGGAGAAATGGGCATTTTTGGTCAGTGGGTTGTTCGTTTGTTTTTTGTATTTTTCTACAACTAAAGTTGCATGAAATTATAGAATTTTTTTTAAAAAATGGTCTGCAAGTCCACGGAATCTGCATGACTTGGGATAAGCTGGTCTGCAGCGGAATCCATGAGTCAGATTCTTAGGGCGTAATCCTATGTCTCTCCAACCTTGTCCAGGGGGCAATAGGATTTGGGCATAGAAGCCCCTGTAACCACAGAAATCTCTTCCGAGGTCACAGCACCGCGGAGCACCCACCTCTCCACCTCGTAGCTGGCGCAGTTCTTTCCGTGCCAGCAGGGATCCAAACGTGGAAGACCGTGTTCAGTTCCCCATGGGGGAGGGCATTTCTGGGGGTGATGAGGGGAGGAGCAAGGCACCACTGGATTCCGAAGAATCCAGGCAGTGTCTCAGGCTCTCCTCCTCGCGAGGAGAGGAAAAACATCTAGATGGCCAAGATCAAAATCAGACATCTAGATGTTTGTGAGGGCGAGAGGAGCATGGTGGATATCCTATCCAGCACGCTCCTCCAGCCCTCAATAGGATGCCCATAATCCTCTGAGGTCGGAGGGTTATGGGCAGCCCCATAGGATCGCACTGTTAGAAATTCAAATTCGTTTGAGTTTGTTGCTCATTTCTCCAACATCCCTAAGCTGACCTTGCTCCTATAGCGCCAGTGTGGTGCAATGGTTAGTTGGTCTAGAAATGGGAAGACCCAGGTTCAAATCCCCACTCAGCCATGTAGTTTGTAGGTTGACCATATGTCCTTTTCTTTTTGTTACAGAGAACAGTCCTCTATTTGAATGGTTGCCAGAAGACCATCCTTTATTTGAAGCCATCCCCTTTGAAGGGTTGTCCTGTCAAGTCTGGTTTAAAGATAAAGAACCATGTCTGTTGCCCACCCACAGTGAGCACCTGAACAGCAGCCTGAACACGCAGGCACACTGGTCATCTGGTCACAGCCTTCCCCACTACAGTAATACCTTGGATTGCAAGTAACTTGGTCTGAGAGTGTTTTGCAAGACAAGCAAATTTTTTAATATAAATTTTGACTTGATAAACAAGCGACGTCTTGCAAGACAAGTAAGTAGGGATGTAACCGCTCGCCTCGAGCGTGCGTAGCAGGCCGAAATCGGCCCCACTCACACCCGCCAGAGACTCGCTTTGATATAAGAGTGTTTTGGATTACAAGCACGTTTCCGGAACGAATTATCCTTGCAATCCAAGGTATTACTGTATAGAGAGATGTACAGTAAAACCTTGGATTGCAAGTACTGTAACTTGTGTTTTGCAAGACAAGCAAATTTTTAAAATAAATTTTAACTTGATAAACAAGCGACGTCTTGCAACACAAGTACTGTAGTACGGTCAAGAAAAAAAGAAAACTTTACACTATCATTCTTTATTGCAGCTTAAATTAAAAATATGTGTACAAATTTCTTATGGGGAATTTCGCTTTGATATACAAGTGCTTTGGATTACAAGCACGTTTCCAGAACAAATTATGCTTGCAATCCAAGGTATTACTGTACTAGATTTCTATTTAAATTAGAATAATTCTTTCTAAAATTGCATCTATACATGGGAGGGGAAGGGAACTAAGATGGCATCGTGAGTAGCTGGGTTTGTTTACATGTAAATTAGCATATGCAAAT
Source organism: Shinisaurus crocodilurus (assembly GCA_021292165.1). NCBI lineage: Eukaryota > Metazoa > Chordata > Lepidosauria > Squamata > Shinisauridae > Shinisaurus > Shinisaurus crocodilurus. Next base: position 31,789,504 of record CM037881.1, read on the forward strand.
GCTCTACAAATTTCTGTCCTTTTTGTCCTCTTTTTTGGTGTTGCATTTCCTCTTTTTTTGCGATTCATAAGTGGCCACCCAACTGACTGGGTGTCTTTGGGCCAGTCACCATCTCTCAGCCTAACCTACCTCACAGGGTTGTTGTTGTTGTGAGGACAGAATGGGGTGGGTGGGGGGAGAATCATGTGTGCCGCCTTGCTCCTTGGAAGAAAGGCAGGATACAAATGTAATAATGAAATCATAAACAAATTGTGGAGGAATGGGGGGCTGGCTGACCCGCCACACCCCCACCCTTTCCTACCCAAAAGGAACCAAGACCCCCAGAGATCTCAAGATACCAGACTGCCAGCCTCAGCTGTCTGCAATCCTACTTGAATCTCTGTTCAGGGACTTGCCTTTCTGACTGTAACCTGGATTTAGTTACTGAAGCCACAGAGCGACTACAAAACCCATGTGGGGTAAAACCAAGAAAGGTTTATTCTGGTAACACTTTACAACAAAAGGTGGGAAATGAGAGAAGCACAAAATAGAGAGACACTTTAGTACACAGTAAAGCTGCAAAATAACAAAACCTGATTCTTAATATCTCTCAGGCACACAACTCTGTTACCTGAGGGTCAGTTCTCTTCCAGGGTTAGATCCAGCACAGCCTTGCTGCCTGATGGAGATTACCACACCTACCCGAAGGTCCGAGATGGGTAGCCTCCCACAAGGCTTGCCTTTACCAGAGCCCTCATTCAGCTAATTTCACCAGGAGCTACCTGGGGTCGGATCCTGAGGCCCCCCGAAGGCTTGGGCCTCTCCTTGGCGCGCCGCCATTGCTCCAACAGCCGGCAGACACGCGATGACCAAAGACAAAGACACAAAGGCTACACTTTGGGAATATACCTTTCCCCCCTCCCCCCTCCTTCCTGTAGCTCTGCTGCCTTCAGCCAATCATGATGCACTTCACCTGGCCAGGCAGGGAGGGGAACTCATGACATTTGCACTTGAAAGCTTTTAGCCTGGCTTTTCCGGACTTCCAGGCGCCATCCATTCTAGAGGAACTATGCACACCCCACCCACCCCAGCCTCCAGCCGGTTCACACATGAGGTGTGTGTGAGTGTGCGATTTCATCACTGGGGCTCCTCACGCCCGGAGAGCTGGCTCCCTCACAAGCCTACCTCCTTATAGGTAAGGCCAGGAGTGGTTGTGTCAAAAAGTCGGCCTCACTAGACCTGGGCTGAGGCCTAGCAGACTAACATGGCTCAATGACATCATCAACCCAACTCAGCTCACCATGTCTTGGCCTGGATCTAACAAAGCTCAGAGCCATCTAGGGGAGAGACAGACTCTCGCTCAAGTAATAATTCAGGCTCTACATTTAAAAGCCTGATATCCAGAGCATGGCAGGAAAGATCAATCCAAATTAGTTCTCAACTGAACCACGAGGTTCATCCATCTCTAATTATGTTCTCTGGGGGATAGTCATGCTTTAGAGGCACAAGAGTTATCTGGAGAAAAACAATGGGAATAAGGTGTGTGGCGACAGGCACCAAACTTAAACTCCCCTTGGCTTGCTCCTGTTCCAGTCTAACCTGCCCCTCTGCCCGTGCCATGCCCTCAGTCCACCCATTTCCCCCCACTCTCCACTTATGAACCGCAAAACAGAGGAAATATATCGCCAAAAAAGAGGCCAAAAGAGGACAGGGACTTGCATAAAATTTGCATATGCTAATTTATATGTATAGATGCAAATTCAGAAATAATTACTGTACTTTAAATAGAAATTCAGTCCATCTCACCATAGTGAGCTGTGGGCCTGCCAGTTCTGTCTGCTGTTCAGGTGCAAAGTATGGATGGGCAACAGTTCTTCGGGTTCTTCATCTTTACGCTGGAGTTGGACAGTGCAGCCCTTCAAACAGAACATGCCTTCAAGCAGAGGACGGTCCTGTGGCAGCCCTTCAAATAGAGGACTGCTATGTAAAAGAGGACACACAGCCACCCTATTACATTGGAGCTCCAATATCAGATGGGGAAAGGCTGCTGAAACATCCAGAGGCGTGGAGGGGGGATTTGAGATGGGATCTCCTCCTCTGAGGCCAGAGTTCTGTCCCAATGGCCTGAACAGGCTGCCCAAATGGCCGGAGCTCTTCCATGGGCCATAGGACTTCAGCCTTGAAAAAGGTGTCCATCTTAGTTGTAACAACATAATAAATACAGTGCTGTGGTAGACATGTGGATCACCCCCCTCCCCACAATAATAGGTGATGATGGTATGCTGAAAATGACCATTGATGGCAGACATATTTGTTTCTTTTACATTCATCCCAGGGTATCTGGCTACCCTACAAGACCAGTTCTTACAAGGTTTTCATAGCAGATGGCCTGCCCCTTAAAGAGATTTCTAGTCAGTACGCACTGATGATGCACAGTCTTCTGCAACTAGGGCAAACAAGCCATTCAAGAGCAGTTCCCTGCCGATTACTGGCTCATCGACAGGAAGCTGTGTTGTTACAAAACATACGTCTGGTCAGAGTGACCTCTGCTGGATCGCCCAGGGGAAAGTGACTTCCTGTTTTGAAGCACTTGCTGCCGCTTTCTCTTGGCTTCAGTCAAAGAGAAAGATTCTCCAAAGAAGAGATTCTTCTTTGAAAGCAGATCAGTATGATTTTTTCCACCTTTGACCACAGAGACCTTGCACCCAGCCAAGAAGAGCTCAGAGCACATCCTATTGGCTGAGCAGAAGGGAGGTGACTTCTGGGATTCGACCCTCTTCTCTTCCCAGCCGAGAGAAAGTTGTGTCCGGGCCAAGAAGAATTTGGGACATCTTGCTATTAGTGAGGCATAGAGAGGCCCCTCTGAGGCAGCAAGTTGTTCAGATCCTGCTAGCTGAGTCCAGAGAAGGAGGCTGGGATATATCTGGAGAAAGAAGGGTTCCTGTCTCACTCTTGCAAAGTAAGGGCCAGAGCTGCTATGAAGCAGGGTGAAGAAGTGTCCTGCTTTACATGCCACCAGGGGGGGGGGGGGATAGCTGAAGGCAGAAACCTGAATGGTACACCAAGACTTTTTAAAGCATTGGCCCTAGCTGGGGGTGGAGGTGGGGGTGGGAACAGGAGTTGGAGAGGGAGGACAAATCTGGGCTTTAGTTGAGGCAGCAAAATGTCTTGGGACAGTCAGGGTAGAGTATGGGCATCGCTTGCCAGATATTTCATGTCACAGTCAGTGATGGATCAGTGATGGCTACACTGCAAGGTTTTAGAGGAGGGAAAGGCCCAATCTCGGAAACATGTGAGCTCAAATTGTAAAAATAAAAATGGGGGGAGGCAGAACCAACAAGTATTATTCAGAGCATTTGTTGCTTGGGATTGCCCACTCTTATCTCAGACTCGGACGTACTTTTCAAATGAGGCAGCAGGAGATAAGTCAGCTCTGACTCTTCCCACCCTCCACCCTCCCCAGTCCTGTCTCCCACCCCAAAAAATGACAGAACACCTAAGCAAGTACCTCCTTTCCTTCCTGCAGCTGCCTCACTGAAGGCAGCATGCTAGCACAGCCAGAGGAGGGATTGGAGGCAGGGATGCATCCACCAGCTGCCTGCCCCTCCCCTCTCAGTTTTGGCCCTTGTCCAGCAGTGAGAATCAGGTGGCACGGGGCCAGGGAGGTTTCAGTAACCAGACCTGGGCCAGGCGATGCTTCTCGGCTTCCATGCCCGCCCTGCTGCTCAGCTGTTTGACTGGTGGCCTGGCTCCCTGCTTCTAAGTTCATGTAAGGCCTGGAACGCTCCCCAATTATCCCTGGAAAATACCAGCTCGCGCATAAAGAGACAGCAATAATATTTTATTTGCGCTTTTTTATGATACAAGCTCTTGAAAGCAGTCCTGGCAAAGGGAGGCGAAAGTGATATATTATCATCTAATAAAGCAATTGAACATGACAGCTTTTAAGGAAGATCTGAGATGGGATCTGGTTATGGGTCTTCTGAGTGCAGGGGGGGTGGCGGAAGAGGGGGGGAGTGGAAGTGCAAGGAAAAGAAAAGCAGGTGGGAAGAGAAACCAGGAAACGTAAATACACCATTAGTGTGCAGAGGTGCTCCGCTTTCTGTTATTTTAACCAAGTCATAAATGTAGTTTATAGCCTTGCAAACAACATAAAGAGGACAAGCGTTCCCAGCTAATCCTTCAAAACTATTACACAGCTTTAGAAGCACATAAAATGCACACTCACACGCACAAAACATGCACCCACATTGGATACACATATTGTCCTTGCTCATGCATATTTATGGGATGCATGTGAAGACATTTTAAGTGAACACCTGCACTTCACTGGGCTTTCTCCAAAGATTGTATCCTGCCATGCAGCACATTCAACACCCCCCTGCCTGCCCCCACACACACACACAATCAATCAATCAATCAAAGCATACACTGCCTGAGCTGACGCCTATGCCTCACCTCTCTGTACTACAGATGGGGAAGATGCTGGGACCAGCAACAGAGCCACTGTCAGCAGTTCAGGATGGCTTCATGCTCACTTTCAGATTGAAGTCCACAAACACGGAATAGCAAAGGAGGAAACTGAGCAGTCAAGCACGCTCAGGTAGCTGGCAGGCAAAGGGCTGTGAGAAGGGATTCAAGCAATGAAGTAGTAGGGAGATGGGAGTTGAATACATTGGTGGTCTGGAGGGACTGGCTGTAAGCAGAATTGCTGATAGAAGAACCTTCAGACAGCGCAGTTCTTTGTCTGACTGGCTGTGCTGGGTTGTGATGTAGTTAGCTTACCCACTGCGGTCTTACCATATAGAGCAGGGGTGGGCAGAAGGTAGATCGGGACCTACGGGGTAAATCACTCGATGGTTTTCAGTTGATCAGTGAGGGTCTCTAACTCCCTGTTTTTGAACAACAGCAACAGCTAGAGGGCTCTCACCCTTCTAAATTATGTTATTACAATCTTACACCTGTAGTAACACAAATCTAGATTGGAGGGTAGGTCTCGCAAGCGGAAATCTGTCTAGGCAGGGCTGGTGCTACCGTTAGGCCAACTAGGCAGCTGCCTAGAGTGCAGGGCTAAAGGGGGCGCCAGTCAGAAGCAGCGGCAGGAGGAGGAGAAGGAGGTGGAGGAAAGAAGAGGGGAGCTCTTGTGTGTGTGTGTGTGTGTGTGTGCGCGCGTGTGCGTGCGTGCGTGCGTGCGCAAAAGGGGGGAGGGGGAGGCCCTGGAGATGCCTGGACTCAGCACCACCACCAGTAGCAGCAGCAGCAGCTCCTGAGAATTGAGGGACCCAGCAGCCTGGTGGGGCTAGGGCAGGCTGGGGGGGGGTGTTATTTGGGAGGGGGTGCAGGGGGAGCTGGAGATCCCCTTCCCCCAAGCCCTGGCTTGGTAACAATGTTGCCAGAAGAAGAATGTGGCCAGCGCCGCCGCCACAGCCACCTCCTGCCGTGCCGAGCTCCCTACATTGCGTTTGCTTTCCCCAACCTTCGGCGCTGCTGCTGCTGCTGCTGGTGCAGCAGGGAGAAGAAAAAATATGGATCCTTCTCTTCTGAAATTATTCCTCGGGCAGCGACCTAAAACAGGATCTTCCCCCTCCTCCACCACTAGGATCTTTCCCCCTCCTCCTCCTCCTCCTCCACCACCACCCTTTCTCCCTCCCCTTCTTTCTCTCGTTCTCTTTCTGTCCTTTTTTTTTTTTAATTGCTCGCTGCCGACTTTCCCTTCCTGTTATTTTCTAGGCACACACACGCGGGCGCAGAGAAAAAATGGGTGGGAGACGATTCCTAGAGAGAGAATCCTCCGCTCCGAGGCAAAGCCGCCATGGCTGCCACCTGCGTGTTTCTGGCATCTGTGCACGTCAGAGGGGGAAGCCACGCGGACTCTCATTCCCACGTGCAGACTTTCTGCCCAGCTCAGCTCCAACCTCAGAAGTGAACCAGTGGGGGAGAAAAACACTTAGGCGCACCAGGAGCTGCCTTGCCCCAAGTCAGACACACACACCCGTCCATCTAGCCCAGCATTGTCGACACAGGCAGGATCCCTTCCGAGCCCTGCTGGAGATGCGGGGGGGGGGCACTGAACCTGGGACCTTCTGCATGCAAAGCGGGGGCTCTACCCATGAGCCACGCCCCCCCTACATGAAGCGAGGGAGAACAGAGGGTGGAAGGGGTTGAGCTCCTCTCACTGGCCCACTCCTTTCTGTGTATAAATAAATAATAATTGACCCTTTTGGGTGGGCGGGGCAGTCATGTGCATAAATCTGGCTGGGTGACCGGCCAGATGGGCAATTAATGGGGGGGGGCGCTAAATATCTGATCTTGCCTAGGGCACCAAACTGCCTTGCACCGGCCCTGTGTCCAGGCATGATATAGAGAAGGGGACTCCCCGGGTGTTTCCCACTCTGGAGCCCACTGTGTAACATCTGCAGCCTCTCACATTTATTTATTTATTTAAAGTATTTTTATCCCGCTCCTCAGCCAAAAAGGCTCCTGGATGTGGCGGCGTCCATGATCACAGGACAGAAGCTGTTCCTAGCATTCTCTCTGCCAGGGCATGAATGATGGAGGGAAAGCAAGAGCCCCTTATTAATGAATCCACCATCTCCATCCTCTGATCTGTTGGAGGATATGGAAAGGAGTCGGTCCTATACTGGTTAGGCCAAAGCAGAGTTTTCCCCTGTATGTACAGCCTGGTTATTGAAACTGGTTATCACCACGTGGGTTGTTAAACCCTGCTAAAAAGACTCTTAAAAGGAAATGGATTGTCCAAACAAGGTTTAAAACTAATAAAAGACATTTATTAGTTTTACTTACAGGCCCTTTATTCATATGGGTGTGTCTATCATATTGGGGGGAGAGAGCTGGCCACAGAGAGGCCAGAAGTAGGGAGGAGGGGTCACAAAATATGCACCCTGGGGATTGTCAAATTAACCCCTTCCTCCCACTGTAACTAGTGGTTGCATTACCTCGTTGATTTAAGCAGGCAACATTACAATTTCCATCGTGACCCCCTCCCAATTTTAGCCAAATCATGCCCTCCCCCCAGAGCCTTCTAAAACAGTAGCTATATGGGGGCCATCACAGAAGGAAAGAGGCTCAGGGGGGGCCCTCCAGCTCCCCCATGTTTCAGGCACTTTTCTCTGAGTGATGTGTGCAACTTGCAGACCAGCTGTAATGCCTTCATAAATAAATGGGAATATTGAGGAGGACCTTGAAGGAGAAGAGGAAAGTAGGTTGGTGGTTAACAGCGGAGAGGCAGAGGATGCTCCATGGTGGAAGGCACGGAGACAGCAGGGGCAGTGAAAAGAAAAGGAAGACCAACAGCAGCTAAACTTGTGTACAGTACGTTGAGTGATGGCCAATCCACTGGACAATTCTGGATGCCAGGGAAGTGTGGGTGGGCATGGATGGAAATGTTTGGGTTCACTTCCATAAGTTTTGCAGGAGGCAGGAGTAGATCCGTTCCACAATTCCACCTTGAGCGTTCAAAGAAAGGCTAAGAGTGGCCTAGGGGTGTTCCAGTTCAGCCTGCATGAGGTCCAGGGCCGGCCCTACCACTAGGGCAGTGATGGCGAACCTATGGCACGGGTGCCACAGCTGGCATGCAGGGACCTCTCTGTGGGCACTCGAGCCTTTGTCACCAGATCGCAAAAAGACCGTCCCCTTCTGCAAAACACTAATGATTTTGTTCTTTCTCACAGTGTGGAACAGAATGATTTTATTCTAGAATTCCTGTTACAGGAATTCTTTTCTACATTGTTATCCCATTTAAAAGATTTTGAAGAATGATGCACAGAGCATGGCTTGGATGTAAAGCCCTAACAGTTGACCTGAGTACTGCATGTGTTGCTCTCAAACTAACGGAGTATGAGCCAAGGTTTGACAAATTATCAGCATGCATGCAATAGCAAAAACCACATTAATTGTGCAAAAGCCCTGCCCAATGCAAACTTTTACCTAATGCAGTGTTTGCAGTCCAAGACATAAAGGGTTTAAAATGTGTTCAGCATGTTTAGTTTTCTTGTTTATCTTGCTCATCCTAGTACAGGTTGACTTTTACTTTTACTAATCCGACACCTGTAGAAGCAGGGAAAGGACCCGGAGTAAAGCTTGCCCCATACAATGAGAGAGATTATGCCCATACAATTTCAGTCTGGCATATAATCATATTACAAGTTGAGAATCCCTCATCCAAAATACATGTGGCTAATTATTTAAAAAGTTTGTATAAATTCCCTTCAGGCTATGTGTACAATGTAGTACTATAATAATTTTTTGAGTTGATTTTCCAACAAAAAACTGTTTGTATCATTGAAAGCTCTGTTATTGTGTTTTTCTTTAAAGACAAAAGATGTTAATTAGTTCGGACAACTGTATGCGTTGTTTTTCTAAAACTAAAACCTTGGTATTCAGGTTTAATTGCAGTGTTGGCACTTTGAAATAAATAAGTTGGTTTTGTGTTGCAGTTTGGGCACTCGGGCTCAAAAAGGTTTGCCATCACTGCACTAGGGAGAATGAGGCAGCTGCCTCAGGCAACAATTTTGGGGTGTCATGAAAGGGCAGCAAATTGGTAGTTATTTAATTTGTTATTGTATTTTTACTGCTGGGCAGGGGGAGGTATTTCTGGGATTTTCTGCCTGGGTTGCCAAAACCACTTTCCCGGCTTTGGGTGCCATTATGCACTGTGACTTGGGTGGGTGAAGGGTGACACCCCAGGAAGAGAAATGCCTTGGGCCAGCACTAATGAGATCCTGCATCACATGCTGTTTCTGGTATGGGCCCAGAAAATTGTTGGAATGCAGCAGGACCCAGGCCTATTCAAAAAATATATATCATGCAACTCTAGCTGGAACCAGGGTTTCTGGGCCAGAAATTCATTTCCTCCCCCCACTCGCTCTTTACCTCAATACTTCTCCTTCATTGCCAAAGGCAATCCCAGGGCAGTGTACATAAATTATAAAAACAACATGATATAACTATAAAAATTAAACAGAGGCATAAAAACGATGAAACCAGCAAATAAAAAGCAATCCATCATATATATATATATATATATATAAGCTTTTTTTACCCGGCGTCGCACAGGTCTCGTCATTTTCCTAATAGGCACAATTTGTTCGAAATTCCTTAAGGTAACTGTCCGCTGCTTGAAATCCCTTGAATCCCAGCTCCCCCGGGACTAGTCTACCAGCTCCCCCAGGATTACACAATGAAATCCCACCTCCCCTGGGACTGCCAGTTCCCCCGGGACTGCACAATGACATCCCAGCTCCCCCGGGACTACACAATGAAGAATTCCCTGTGTGTGTCCCCCCCGGCACTACACAATGAAATCTCTGCTTCCCTCCACCCCCCGGGACTATGAAACAATGTTTTCCCTGTGCCCCCCCCGGACCACACAATGAAATCCTTGCTTCCCCCCCCCACCGGTACTACACAATGAAATCCCTGCCCCACCCCCAGGACCACACAACAATGAATTCCCTACTGCCCCCCTAGGACCACACAATGAAATACCTGCTCCCCCCCCCCAGACTACACAATGGCATTGCATGGGTTGTCATTTTCCTATAGGCACTATTTGTTCGAAATCCCCCCCTCCCCGTGTAGGCCCCGGCTGCAGAATCCCTGCTCCTCCCCCCCGGACTACACAATGGTGTTGCCTGGGTCGTCATTTTCCTATAGGCAATTATTGTTCGGAATTTCCACACACCCACACACCCGTGTAGGCCCCGGCTGTAGTTCATATGAACATTCTGTTTGGACGTAGGGGAGATTTGCATATCCGCCTCTGACTGGGCCCCTTTGGCAGTGCATACCAACATCCTAAATGCCGTTGGAGTGATTTGCATAACCGCTCCTGAATGGCCCGTGTGAACATTCCAAGTGACACCACTGGCTCTCATCTATTTTGGGCCGTACAGGCGCGGCAAGTTTTTTTGGAGATTTGAACCCACCAGTCTTTGTCCTTGGGTGATGGGGAGTATGCGGGCCAAGTTTGGGGCGGATCCGTCCAACCGTGTAGGAGCCAATGCGACGTACGCGAGCCGTTCGGACATACGTACGTACAAACGGACAAACATTCACATATATATATATATATATATATATATATATTCAATGTTAAAATTTCAAATGCAGAATCAGTGCCAATGTTATCTCCTTAGGGAGGGAATTCCAAAGTCAGGGTACCACCCTTTCCCTTTCCTCTCTGAAAGATTGGTCCCAAGTTGGGAAGAGGCAGTGTGTCAACACATAGTATCTCCTCCTCCTCCTCCTCCTCCTCCTCCTCTCCTTCCTCTTCTCCAAACTAGCTGCCTGTCTGTCTCCTGTTTTGTTTTGTTTTTACAGTATGTGCTCTGAGCATGGCAGCAAAACAGAACTTTGGAAACCATCTAAACCAGTGTTCTCCAACCTTGGGTCCCCAGATGTTTTTGGCCTACAACTCCCAGCATGCACCAGCCAGCTACGCTGGGAGTTGTAGGCCAAAAACATCTGGGGACCCAAGGTTGGAGAACACTGATCTAAACACAGGCAGTGCTGGCTTCACATTTTGGAGGGCCCTTGGGTAAGACACCTGTATTGGGGGGGGGCTCCCCTCAGCAAGTCTACCTCCCCACCACCATTATCGCCAGCTGCTGCTCCTCCTCCTCCTCTTCCTCATTGTTGCTACTTCCAGCTGCTAGCTTACCAGGCAAAGAGCCGAAGAGCAAGCGGGTAGCAGAATCGACTGCTCTTCCTCCGTCTCAATGCGTACTGTGCGCAGGGCTGATGAGACCAGGATTGAGCTAGACAGATATAAACTGACATTAAAAGAAGATAAAAGGAAGGCCTTCTTCACACAGCACATAGTTAAACTATGGAATTCACTTCCACAAGATGTAGTGATGGCCACCAATTTGGAGGGCTTTAAAAGGGGATTGGATAAATTCATGGAGGAGGCTATCAGTGGCTACTAGTCCTGATGGCTCTGTGCTACCTCCAGTATCAGAGGCAGTATGCCTATATACACCTGTTGCTGGGGAACATGGGCGGGAAGGTGCTGTTGCACTCACGTCCTGCTTGTGGGAACCCGTGGGCAGCTGTTTGGCCACTGTGTGAACAGAATGCTGGACTAGATGGACCCTTGGTCTGATCCAACATGGCTCGTCTTATGTCCTTTTTGAAACCTACCCAAATTGTATTTAAATCTTCCTACTATGATTGCAGTCTGATATTTTAGACACATAACAGAATGTCTCCATATTCTGGGGGGGGGGGGTTTCCCCTTCATTTCCTTCATTATTACATTTAGGGTTGGCTTCCCTGAAGGCCCAAAGAGACATTGTTGTGAGCAGGGCTTTTTTTCTGGTGGAACTCACCGGAACTGAGTTCCAGCACCTTTTCTTCTATTAATTGCATTACAATTTAATCGCCATCTACTCCCGAGGAAATGTAATCCAAGAGTTCCGGTACCCTTTTCTCCAGAAAAAAAGCACTGGTTGTGAGAGACATTCTCTTCTACACATCTCTCAAGTAACACCTAGTAAAAGAAATGTGATGTTATCACACAATATTTGCTCATCTCCAAACCAATGTATTAGCTGCTGTTTAAAGGGGGTGAGAAAATGCTGGGTGTGATGGTGCCCATGTCACTCATTTATTTTCTAATAATTACCTTGGAGATGGAAGTTGGCGGCAGCCATGTGTTTCTCGTAATGTCTACTAGACACTGCCAGACTACTAGATGTTACTATGGTGATGCAGGTTAGCGGCAGCCGTGCTTCCCCACCCAGTTGGGTCCTCATTTGTTTACCACTTGTGAAAAACAGGCTGTTGGAGGAATTTGTCATTCTTTTGAGATGTTTTGCTGATTAATATGTAAAACTTGATCGTAGAGGTTTTATTTATTTATTTACAGCATTTTTACCCTGCTCTTCAGTCAAAAAAAGGCTCCCAGAGTGGCTTACATAGATTAATATTAGCCAGCCCCTGCCCTCAGGCGTACAATCTAAAAGACGTGACACAAAAGGAAGAGGGATTGGAAAGGAGGAGGAAGAAAGCAAAGCTCAGGCACCAGTTCTTAGTTACAAGGTTCTTAAATATTTTTTTCTTTTTTTAAAGAGAGGGTTTTTTAAAAACACACACACACACACAATCATAATCATAGCAATTATTTCTAAATCTCCATCTATACATATAAATGAGCAAATGCACATTTTCTGCAGATCTATGTCTTTTTATGTCCTCATTTGATGATGCATAAGTGTGGCCACCCAAGCTCTGTCCCTTTCCTAATACACTGCAGTCTACAGTTCTGTTGATGTTTATGTGCTTACCAGGATGCCCCCCCCCCGCCACTCACCCCCGTTCCATGATATTGTGAAATCTCTCTTAGCCAAGCGCACTCATCATAGATGGCCTGTTCATAGGTGGAGAAGTTGCCCTAAGTTTTATTATAGGATATAAGCCTAGATAATCTCATGTGACACCTTTTGGCCTTGAAATCTACAGCCCTGCTGTGCAACAGGCATGCATCAAAGGCAAGGAGCGATCTTGGGAGACGTATCTGTGTTTTAGTGAACTGCTCATGTTAAACATCTCATTGCCTCCTGCAAGCCTCACCCGACCAGAAGCAGATTAATATTGGATGAAAAATGCCCTTTCACAGCCTCAGCCATAAACTTCTGGAAAAGAAGCGTCACAGCGGCCTTGGAAACTCTGATTGCAAGGTGAGCACAAATAAATATAAGCGTGAGGGTGGAGGCAATAGAATATTCCAAGCATCATTTGCAAAATGCCCTTTCCTTCCCAAACATGCCAGTATGCAAAAATGAAATGTAATGTATGCCCTTTTGCCACCACCAGGACTATGCACACACACATAAATATATATTCCATATCCTATTGTGCTTCCAGGGGCAAGATCCCTTTCCTGATGCCCACTGAAACCTTACCATCTTACTCATTTCCCTTCATACAACTCTAAGGGTGGATTTAAACAGCTGTGAGACATGCGGTGTCCACCTAAAAGCATACCACATGGTGCCTTTAACCAGTGATGTGCCAACTTTGGGAAGTCTGGCTTGTTTGAGCTCGATGGACTTCCTGCCTGCTTCTGACCTGATTATCAGAAGCAAGGCGAGTCGGGGGTTCTCCACGGACTTTCATCTCTAAGACAGGCCGCAGTTTATGCATCTTTTTTTAAATGCTAAAGAAATTTGCGCAAAATATGTGAGGTCACGCAAATTGCATAAACTTGCACAATTTGCGTAACTTTATGCAACTTGTGTAAATTGGGGTATTTTGCATGTTTTGTGCACATATGCACCTGAACAACGTATGGATCTAGCACGATTTGCGTAAAATCGGCTGATTTTATGCAAATCATGCTAGATCCATGTGCTTTTCAGGTGCTTATTTGCGTAAAACATACAGCATGCCCCAATTTATGCAATCTGCATAACCTTAGGCAATTTGCGCAAATTTCCTTGGCGTTTAAAAAAAAGATGCACAAACTGTAGCCCATCTCAAAGTTGAAAGTTGATGAACTGGCTCGACTCACTTCATAGTGAGTCGGCGCCAGTGCAGGGCTGGAGAACCAGAATCCAGGAGGCCGAATCATGAAAATCCATCGAATTTTCACTCCCCTATCGGATTCCTCACACATCCCTAGTTCTGATTGGCCTTGACCAGAAAAGGTGGAGATAGACCACTGGCTGGGAAAGGAAGGGATGGAACACACACACATACAATGACACAACACTCCCTTGCAACTGGATTGTAGGGGGTGATAAGTAGTGGTAAGTAGGGATCGACAAATGGAGAGAAAGCCACTCCTGGCAGCGATTTCTGGATTTTCGGGCGACTTTTGCACTACTGTCTGCCGATTTGCAGACAGGAGGGTTGTGCCCTTAGCCACTATGCTACATCAGCTTTTTCTGTTTGTAGTATTTGAGCATGGGGCAGCAGGAAAGCATCAGGACAGATGATGCTAATTTTAAAAACTATAACGGGTATCCAGTGGTGCAGGTATGGTTAAACCTTGGGGCCAATGTCCAGGGCCCCACAGCAGGGGAGGGGGGGAAGAACCACCCAGAGAGTGGCAGGTGATTAGGGTAGCTGCAGACAGGCCCAGCATTATATATATATATATATATATATATAGTCATAGGGCAGCTGGCTGAGCATACCTAATTACAGTTTTATTATTTTTACTTTAAAAATATATATTATCCTTTTCCACAACAAAATGGTGCTTATTCCCAAGGAAGTGCCTTTTGCATCAGTGCAGCAGCAGCAAACTCCATTTTATTCCTGTAGTTGTGGTGGTGCCTTGTTTTAAGTGAGTTTAAAATGGGAACTGCTCATGCACAGAGTATTCCTTCTTATATCAGGGTGAGCAAACAGGGTTTTTTTCCCTCCTCCAACAGATCAGGAGTGTAGAAGCAGTTGTAAAGCATGGAATATACTGGGGAGGGGGGTGGTTCATAGCTTAAGTAATGAGCATGGCTATGTATAAGGCACGGGGCATAAGAACATTAAGCTCAGGGTCTAAAATGGCCTAGCTGATACACTGTGTGTATCGGTGAAATAGACATAAGATACATAAATAATCTATGTTATTGTACAATCAACAATGTCATGCAAGAATATACCGATAAATAGCTTACCCATATTCATGAGTCTACAGTAACACAACCACCCACACACAACAATAAATCCCTTGTAGTATGATATACATCGATAAGGGAGAGTATTTACGTACATAGCTATGTAATGAACTGTAACTTCATGAATAATAAGTGTGAAACAGGTAAACTGTGAGATCAAAAGGGGTTGATTGTGGATGAATTGATGAAATACATTTTTACTGCGGCTTTCAGCGAACCCCTCTTATTTTCTGCAGTTTGATGGTGTGGCCCCCGTTGTAGCAGAAGTTAGCAGCCCACCAGCTCTCACAAGCCATCAGTGTTCATTTCAGTAAGCCTCCTCTAGCCATTAGTTCCCATTAAAGGAACATCTTTGGCTATTAACGAGACCAGGGAAGGGCAACCATGGGAGGTCTGGGGGCCCTTTTTGCCCCTGGACCCCACTCTGCAGGCCATACCTCGGCCCGCCCCCTGCCACAGGCACCGAACAAATTTTTTAAATGGCATCCATAGCAGCTACAATTACGGAGTGCTAAAGAGGCCAAATTAGCTTTTGAATAAGCTAATTTTGACCCTTTTGGTGCCCTGTAGCAGCCATAGAAGGCATTTCCCCCTCCCAAAAAATTATTTTACCTGAATTCAGGTAAATTCAGGGGGCAGCCAGGGACGGTGGGGGCTGTGGCAGGGGCTGCAAGTTGCCCACTCCTGAACTAGACAAAAGCCTAGAGAAAAGGCCATTGCATCACTATGCAGTTGTATCTCCATATTTGTTATCCCTCACGTTCTTTCCAAACGGTCATTTCCCATACTTCTGTCTCCTCCTCAATAACCAGGACTTTTGTGTTTTTCTCATGCCTAAGCACTACTCCAAACCAAGCTCCATTTCCAACTATTTTTGAAATACAACTGATTCTTTAATTTCATTTGCTATCTACGTCTCAGACTGGGCTAGGACAAGACATCAGATAAAAACAAATTAATTATAGGATTCAGCATGCAATTTTCCTTGTTTCTGCTCTGCTGACTCTTGGAGTTTTCCACTTTCTCCCATCAAATCTCTTGTCCATTATTGGACTATGAAACAAGGCAGCAAAATAGCTTTCTCTCCGCAGTTCGCTTAGCAGCTACTAATTCGCCTTTGCTTTAATGAGTCACATGATGCAATCCCATTTTGGTTATTCCGAATCATGTCATTACATGGACTAATTAAGCAATAAGACACAACAGGGCATGGATTTATTGTGCAATATTTTACGCCTAGGTGTGTTTTTCACCCCACTTGGGTGTGAGTGATTACAGAATCGTTCAAGCATCAAAGGCTCAGGTTGCAATTATAGGGCCAACATTTAATTTTTAAAAGACTTAATTTGGGGGTGGGGCTGTGGGAGGCAGTTTTTAAAAAGTAATTTCTGCTGAAAAGAGGATATATTCCCCAGGTGCTTCCAGATGGAGGGTCCCAACGCTACAAATGAAAGGTTTTGAGCATCTATTCGCTCTTTTGCTGTTCTTCACTGGGGTTTCTTTGGTTTTCTAGTAAGAAAGTGGTGGGGAAACACAGGCAAGTTGCAAATGGAAAATGATGGAAGAGAGCCAGTGTGTGGTGTAGTGGTTAGAGTATTGGACTGGGACTTGAGACAGTTGGGTTCTAGTCCTGACTCTGCCATGAAGCTCGCTGGGTGCCTTTGGGCCAGTCACCGACTTTCAGCCTAACCTCCCTCACAGGGTTGTTGTGAGGATAAAATGGAGAGGAGGAAGAGGATCATCATGTACACTGCCTTGGGCTCCTTGGAGGAAAGGCAGGATATAAATACAATACATAAATAAATAAATCTGGACATCTGCAAAATTCCATGTTTGAGGCAGGGCAACTGCAGGATAAAAGCCTCATTTGGAAGCACCCCCCTTTTCTCCCCCGAACATTGAAAACAACCCAGTTTGGAGGTGCTTCTTAGAATCATAGAATCATAGAAAAGTAGAGTTGGAAGGGATCTACAAGGCCATCGAGTCCAACCCCCTGCTCAATGCAGGAATCCAGGTCAAAGCATCCCTGACAGATGGCTGTCCAGCTGCACCTTGAATGTCTCCAGATTGGGAGAGCCCACCACCTCCCTAAGTAGTTGATTCCATTGTCTTATTGCTCTGACAGTCAGGAAATTTTTCCTGATGTTTAGGTGGAATCTAGGTTCCTGTAACTTGAGCCCATTATTCTGTGTCCTGCAAACTGGAATGATCTTCCAAATGAGTCTTTTAGAGTGCCTCGCCCTGCCTCTTTTGTGGAATGTTATGGGTGAGGGGGTCCAGATGACAACCTCTTCTGCTTGTGATCCTCTTTTCTCACCACTTCTTCCATCTTTTTTTCTCACTGCAGAAAATCTGATAAGGAGAAAAAGACAAAATAGCTCCAGACCACAATGCCTTCCAATTGTTAGTGTGAGGAGCCTTCCATCTGGAAGCACCCCAGACCAGACGATGGATTCAAGAATAAAATGATTTTCGAAGGATGGCTCTCATGGCATAGAGCTTATACTTTTAGTTTTACACCCAGTATAACAGAACATCTCATCTCCCTCCAAACATTGGGAATCCTGCAGTTTTTCAGAGAGCACTCCCAAGTGTTGGCATCTGTGGCCATTTTTATAGGGATGTGTGCGGAGCTCGATTGGGGGGTGGAAGTTCTTGTGAGCTGAGCCGGGGAAGCGACTTCCGGGCTCCCAGTGCTACATTGTTTACATAGAAAATGGCATAAGATAGGTTAAAAACAGCCGCAATTTGCGCAAGTTACGCAAATCACGGCTGCTTTTAACATATTTTACGCCATTTTCTACATAAACAATGTAGCGCCAGGAGGAACCCAGAAGTC
Organism: Shinisaurus crocodilurus; assembly: GCA_021292165.1. NCBI lineage: Eukaryota > Metazoa > Chordata > Lepidosauria > Squamata > Shinisauridae > Shinisaurus > Shinisaurus crocodilurus. The sequence continues at coordinate 31,806,964 of CM037881.1, forward strand.
CAGTGAACGCCTCGGCTGGTGCTTGCTTTTGGCCCGGCGCAACAGGCGTGGTGGCAAGCAGCGCTCACCAAGCGCACCGTGAGTCGGGTGGTGGGTGGATCTCCGGCCCCTACATTTGAAGGAGAATTTTCCTTCATCATATGATGGGGAAACTCTGTAATCAGCGGGCAATCCATAATGCTTGGTGTCTTGTCCAGCATGTAGCTTATGGGAATTACAGATGTGTGGGATTTGAGAATTGTTAACAAAGGCAGTTCACCATTGGGAGCTCTGTGTTCTTAAATCTAGCCTGATGTTAAACAGTTGGTACTTTTCCAAATATGTGGATTTTAAATGAACACTGATTTTTCTGCGAGTTTTCATTAGCAGCACACATCTTACATTTCTTCCTTTGAGTTTGAAAGTTTCGGCCAGGATATTTTATATTCCTTCATGTTCTGTCCTGGCTCCACTCTTCCAAATGGCACACAGCGGTATTTGACTCAACCTGTTCCGCGTGCGTGCATGTGTGTGTGTGTGTTTATGCTGGGTTGCAAGCCAAATTCTCGGATGACAGACGCCTCAGTGCATGTCTTCTTACGTCGATCACATAAAAGACTCAGGAGACAACTTGATGATTCTGTCTTTTTGCCCCCATTCAACCTCAGATTCTTTCTCTGACTCAGATATTCAAGCGTCACTGGCTCCTTAGTGTCGGGATAAGCAAGGAAGACTCATGAATTACCCATGGATGAAACCATCATTGGGTAATTATCAGTCTTTAAGAGTGGACAGCTACACAAGTGACTGTTGGTGGTTCATTGTTCTGAGAAGCCTGAACCAGAGCTTAGATGGGGAAACAAGTCACGAGGGATAGCCAGAGGCAGTTGCCTAAGGAAGGCACTACATGCCGGGGGTGTAGTATATGTTGTTACTGTTACTTTACGACCAGCTAGAAGCAGTAACAAAGGCTACCATTTTGTGCACAATTGAGATTCCATTGTAAAATTTACAAACTGCTTATTTAAATTGTTGATCTGGTCTGTCTTTGATGCACATGACAAGATAGATTAGGTATCTGACATGATAAATATATAACATAAAAACACATATGCATAGTTTTTAATAAACCTAACTTTGCCTGTAGGAGTGCCTGCTTACTTCTACTCTATCCCACTTGTATATTTGTAAATAAATCAAATAGTATAAAGACACCTTAAGGCTGCAATCCTAAACACATGTTCAGTAATACCTTGGATTGCAAGCATAATTCGTTCCGGAAGCGTGCTTGTAATCCAAAACACTCTTATATCAAAGCGAGTCTCTGGCGGACGTGAACGGGGCAGATTTCGGCCCACTACGCCCGCTTGAGGCGAGCAGTTACATCCCTACGTATGCAAGACGTCGCTTGTTTATCAAGTCAAAATTAAATTTATTTTAAAAAATTGCTTGTCTTGCAAAATGCTCTCAGACCAAGTTACTTGCAATCCAAGGTATTACTGTACTAGGCAGTAAGCCTCACTGAGCACAGGAGGACTTGTTTAGGATTATACTGTTTGTTTCCGGTGATGTGTAGATAAACAGCAGGATCCTATACGTGTCTATATCGATGTGAGCCCCCATTGAATTCAATTGAGTTTATTCACAGGTAACTGGGTATAATTAGGGATGAGAGAAATTCATTTTGTTCACATTTTAATGCAATTTACCAAATTTCACTCTTTTGAAAAATACACAAACCGAAACTCAGTTATTCTCTGAAATCCGCACTTTTCCTAATTTTGTAAGGTAGTGCTCCAGTCAAAAAATGCATGCCAAAATGAGTATATAAAGTGCACACAAAAAATGTGTATCTTGGTGGAGGAAAACCATTCAAAATTCATTATATTAGGAAAATTGCTTGCCAAAAAGAAAGATTGTAAGCCTGCGGGCAGGGACTGTCTTGTTAATTGCTGTAAACCACCCAGAGAGCTTCGGCTATTGGGCGGTATAAAAATGAAATAAATAAATAAATAAACATGTATATAAGGAAACATTGCATATAAAAATGCATGTATCCAGAGAAATTATGTGCACAAAAATGTGTGTGCATTTTCATGCAAACTCTTTTTTTTAAAAAAAGAATTCTTAAAGTTTGGGATGAACCTGACTAAAGATTGGAGGAAAAAATCTTTTAAGTTCAGGACAAACTGAACATAAGATTGGAAAAATGAGAAACTGAGAGAAACCAAAACTAACAGATTCATCCATCTCTACTTACTAGTGAGTAAGCCTTATTGTACAAATTGAGACATGTTTAGGATTGCTCTGTTAGACTCCGGTGATAGATTAGGAGATCATCAACAGCATAATCCTATGCATGTCTATTCAGGAGTAAGCCCCACTGAATTCAGCTGGGCTTACTTGCAGATAAGTGGATATAGGATTGCAGCCTAAGGGTGCAATCCAATGGGGATGCCTGGAAGCCTCCAAACTCAGAGGATTACGGGCATCCTATGCAGGGCATCCTATGCAGCCAGTTCCGGCTGTCTAGTTCAGTCGCTTTGGACGGGGAGGGAAGGAGGCTGGGGCGCTACCAGGATACATTGTATACTGGTGGCCCCGGTCTCCTCCCCTCCCTGCCCCCTTTACCCCTTCTCTGAGGTCGTTCTTATGACCTCAGAGAAGGTCAGCATGGTTCTTTCCATGCCAGCTGCGGGGGGGGGGGATCCAAGTGTGGATTTCTAGTTCTGAGGTCGGAGCTTTTTTCTGACCTCGGATCTGGGAATCCAAAGAATCCTATAGCCCCCTAGATGCTGTCTAGAGGTCATAAGATCACTCTGCCTGCCTGTTTCATCAGGGATGGGGACTCGGACTCGAGGACTCGACTCGTGAGTCGGACTGAGTCCCCCCTCTGACTCGACTCGGACTCGAGTCCCAATATTTTTAATGGGACTCGAGACTCGACTCGGGACTCGAGACCAAGGACTTGTCAACATCCCTGGGCTGTTGACGAGTCTTCTGGCTGTGCCAGGAGCGCGATCACCGGTGAAGAGTGCATGGAAGCGAGGGGCGCCGCTGCTCAGCCACTATGGACAGCTACCAGGAGCGCAGCCCCAACGATGTGTTGAGATTTATTTTGATGTGTTGTTGTGGGGGGTTAGGGTTAGGGTCAGACATTTTGGGTTTGGCTGCCTCTGCCTGCCTGTTTGGGGTTTCCTGCCTCCTCTGCCTGCCTGGTCTCTTCTTAACCAGTTCCACAGTTTGAATTGTCCAAGACAAAGGCCTCTGCCTGCCTGCTTTGGGGTTCCCTGCCTCCTCTGCCTGCCTGGTTATTTTGGGTTTGTCTGCCTAGTCTGTTCTTGCCAAAATCAGTTGCAGAGTTTTGAAATAAAAAGGCACACTTGTGCCTAGAATTTATTTAAGCCACACATCTGAAGTAGCCTTATTTTGTTGGGGGGAAACCCCACTGATTTTAATAGGGACTCGTGGAGTCAGTTTTGGGAGTGACTCAGGACTCGTGACTCGTGAGTCACCATTTTGGACCAAGGACTTGGACTCGGACTCGAGACTCAGGTCCAAAGACTCGTGACTCGACTCGAGACTCGAGACCAAGGACTCTTCAACATCCCTGTGTTTCATACACACACACACACACACACACACACACAGCCAGTCTAGTGTCTAAGGCAAAACAGTCAGATCAGATGATAGCATGAGAAACAAGTGATCAGAGCATAATAACAGCCAATCTTCCTTGCAGATATATAAAAACCTGATTTGAAGGAAAGGAGAGTATGAACTGCCCCTAAGGTTGTGTGCATGGCACTTTCCCCAATCCTTAGAGGCTAGAGGAAACAAACCAAGCAGGAACTTGATTGAAAATTTAACAAGTTGGCCAGCATCTTTGGTAAAGCTGTCAGCCTTTATTAGGCACATAGCGGCCTTTGTGGACTGTAGCAGATCAGTGAACCTGTCTTGGAACTTGGCAAAGCCCAAGGCAAGGAAAGGATGTGATAAAGCAGGCCTTTTATTGAATTGCCGCTACTCTGGAGCCTGCTGGGAAATGTAGTTCTCAAAAGACAGCTGGGAATTTGCTTCTGAAATCATGGGGAAAAAAAAAAAAGGATTCTAGAGCTTGGGGAGCCATAAAGAGAAGTCAACACAGTGTGAACCAATAGGAATGGTAAGGAAATTGTTTCAGGAGAGAAACAATAAACAAGTGGGGGGAGAAAGAATGATGTCAATAGAAGAAGATTAGGGTGGAACTTACTGGCTAAAAAGAGTAGAACAGACAGAACGAGAAAGCCCTAAAACAATATCCAGAATGATTTTGGAGGTTTCTCGCTTGTCAAAACATCTGAGGAATTTTGAGGGAAGCAAAAAAGACTAGCAAAATTATTCATGGGAGTTTTGTTTTGTTTTTTGATCAACCTATAAATAAATCCCTTACAAATCTAATTCTATAGTGATCTCCAAATAGTGATTTGTAGTCCCACTCCCTTTGTATTTATTTATTTATTTATTTATTATATTTATGAATCGCCCATCTGGCCAGACATCCGGCCACTCTGACCGATGTACAATCCAATAAAATACAAGGGGACACACACACACACACACACACATACACACACAGTATAAAACACAATTAAAAACAGTACAAAACTTTAAAATCCTAACCCACCCCATATTCCCGCCCGAAAAGCCACATTTTTAATGCCCGGCGGAAGCTAATCAAGGAAGGGGCATGGCGGAGGTCACTGGGGAGAGAGTTCCATAAAAGTTACTTTCTGGGTATAACGTGTCCTTAAAATTTCTCAGTTCTTCATCTGAGTCTATCAGGCATCTGCAGTACATTTTTTTACATGTGGCAAAATTCCATATTTCTCAGTCATTTGGGAGTCGAAGGGCAGTACAAGACGGTGTCTTTCCGCTAGCACAAATGACATTGCACTAGCTGAAACTGGGCTTCAAACTATGGCAAGAGCAGAATTCAACTAAAGTTACATTTCTGTGAGCGTGGTTGTGCAACTGGTTGCATGAGCAGTTGCACAATTTGTTGTAGAAGTGGAAAGAAAGAATGCACAATAGAAAGATTCAGGCAGAGCTCCTCCACTAGCACTATTTGAGTCTGCGGAATGGCATGGTTAGGCGTTCCACATGAAGAAGAGGGTTCACACTATGGAACACAGGGCAAAAGTGGGGTTAGCAAAATAGGCTAAAAGAAACAGTTAAAATTGCAAGAAAAATATTTTGGTACAGTTACCAAAGGTTACCCATTAACCTAGTCCCTCAAGTAGACACACAGGCAAAACAACAACAACACTTTGTCACCAAACCACTATGTTTTGATCTCCAAATCACGACTGAACTTCCCATCCTGGATGCAAGTTCTGTAAGGCAAGAGCTGTGGAAGGAGAGACAAACCCAAGGGTTGTGTCCCCATAGCAGCCAAGGAAAGCAGGGACTGCCACAGAAACTCAAACGTGGTGGTCACTCTGAGAGGGCCGGCCCTACCATTAGGCAAAGTGATGTAGCAGCCTCAGTTGGCAGATGCTGGGGGGGGGGGGGCATGCAGAGCAGTGCAAAGTGTTGGCAGTCCGAACTGTGTGTGCCCTGCACACCCTAACCTAGTCTGCTGCCCTGAGGTGCAGTGGAGGATGATGTCCTGTCACCAGTGTTCAAATAAATTTCAACTGCCAGTCTAGTCAGCGTCTGTATGTGGAATTGTGGCAGGGGGTGCCATCTTGTCCTTTCCCTCTGGCAGCAAATTATCTTGGGGTCCACGCTGCACTCCGGAGTGTTCCAAAGCAGTGTTCTCCAACCTTGGCTCCCCAGATGTTTTTGGCCTACAACTCCCAGCATGCCCCAGCCAGAGTAGCTGGCTGGGGCATGCTGGGAGTTGTAGGCCAAAAACATCTGGGGACCCAAGGTTTGAGAACACTGTTCAAAAGGATAGGCCTGACCTTGATCAGAATGATTATGCAAGTTAAGGTGAAGGCAGACGGGCATACATCCTCTGCCTTGGAAACAAATGCCGCAGAATGCTGCAAATGTGCATTCATTCATGCCACTTCTGCCTGTGGCTTACGCTGGCTCAGCTTGTCTGAGCGTGGAAAGCTAAGCAGGGTCAAGCCTGGTTATTACTTGGATGGGAGACCCCTCCTCTAGTTTCCTGCATTAAGCAGGGGGTTGGACTCGATAGCCTTGTAGGCTCCTTCCATAATCTATGAAATCTACGTGACCAGAATGCACGTCTGTCTTCTCCCTTTTCCATTTCTATACCACCCAATAGCCAAAGCTCTCTGGGCAGTTCACAAAAATTAAACCATAAAATTCAACATGATAAAATCCAATATTAAATTTTAAAACTACAGTATGAAATAAAAAATAAAAACCAAAATAAAACCTAGCAGCTGTGCAAAGGTTTAAAATACAGTAGCAGATTTGAAACAACAGAATCTGAGAAATACTAAAATGCCTAGGAAAATAAGGTCTTCAGCTGGCGCCGAAAAGAGCGCAATGTAGGGGCCAGGCGAACCTCTCTGGGAAGCTCATTCTACAATCAGGGTGCCATAACAGAAAAGACCCTCTTCTAGTAGCCACCCACCTCACTTCCTTTGGTGGGTGATCCCAGACAAGGACCGCTGAAGATGGTCTTAATGTCCGGAGAGTCTTAGGGTCTCAGGTATATATGGGGGGGGGGGATATATAATTTGGGGCAGGAGACTATAGAGGAGGTTTGAGTAAGGATGTGTAAATCACATCCCTATAAAAATCACTGCAAATCACATCCCTGCCATGTGTGCTTTTTCTTTTCACATGAAAATGTTCATGTATCTTCCCAAATGAACCCATCAACTGTGCACGCTTTTGAAATGTATGCCTTTTTCACCCATGAATTAAAGCATGTTTGTGTGCCTTTTTCAGAAGCACGCATCATCTTGTGTGCATGTTTCATTGTACACATTTTTCGAATGCTTTTTTTTGTTTTGGTTCTGGGAATTACACATCACAAGTTCAGATGTGTACAGGTTTCAACTGTAGATTGTGTTCGATTCCGCATTTAGCTCTGGGAGGTGTGAACTGGGTAAATCCTGCTCAAAAGTGAACTGGAACTGATTTCTCATACATCCCTAGACTAGGTCTGAGGTAGTATCCTAAACCGGCTGACTTCAACCATTGGAGAGACAGTCAACTCCCCCCCCCCCCCTTACCAGAAGCAGCGGCCTTGTTTGAGCGGTGACACACTCCTCTTGAAAGTGGCCATCCCTCGAGGCAGTCCTGCTGAGAGCTCCTATATCAAAATAAGGTGCATGAGGAGCTGGAGGTTTCTAAAACAGTAAATCATCTGGAGGGAGTGACAGGCTAACTGCCTTTTATAAATGTCTTTTTCAAAATACACTCATGTCAAAGCTGAGAGAAATATAGAGTCGTGGGCAGGGGGCTCTCTTTTATTATGCTACAAAATTAGGGATGGGCGACAATTTCGTTTGGTCCTTTTTAAATTTTTGTCTTTAGAAGAACTTCTGAAAATCTGCAAACTTCTGCATGAACGGGATGGAAAGGATTTGGTTTTGGGGTTTTTTTAATGGAATGTGGGAGAAAGCAAAACTGAGAGATTGGCCCATCTGGGCAGAGGGCTTTGAGTGCTTAGCTCTTAAAAGTCTGGGTTTGAATCCCTGTGCATTCAACCAGGTGAAGACTCCCCCCCCCCCGCCCTGCCATTTTAATTTTTCAATTTCTGTTTTAAATCTGGTACTGGATTTAAATCTTTGCACTGCTGCTAGCTTCTATTTGGTTATCATTTTTTTTTATACTGTAATTTTAAATTTTTAAATGTTCATGTTACATTTTATCATCTTGTATTCTATTGTTTTTGTTGTTGTGAACCGCCCAGACAGCTTCAGCTATTGGGCGGTATAGAAATGTAATAAATGAATCCATGGGAGCTTCCAGACGGAGGGCTCCGGTGCTACGAATTAGAAGGCATAGTGCAACTCTTCTGCCTTTTTTCCTGAACAGATTTTCTGCAGTAAGAAAAAAGATGGAAGAAGCAGTGGGGGGGGGGGGATGGGAGAGTTATGAGTGGAAGACAGTGTCTTCTAGACCTCCCATAAAATTCCATGAATGAAGCAAGGGATGTTGCAATAAAAGCCTCATCTGGAAGCGCCTTGGGTTTGTGGTGCTGAATTAGGGTTGACAGAAACAGGAGGAGATAAGCATCCAAATGCAACGGAAAAAAGAGAGAACTAGGTTCTCAGGATGCAAAAATCTTTATTAAAGGGCTCCTTTAATAAAGATTTTTGCATCCTGAGAACCTAGTTCTCTCTTTTTTCCGCTGAATTAGGGTTGCCACCTCTTTTTTGGGCTCCTCCTCAGCTTTAACAGCTACATATCAGGCAGATACCACATTGTCCTCTCCATGCTGAGAATAGTGGAGCTTTTGAACTTGGCTAGTGCAGATGGGTGAGAATTTCATTTGGTTCGTATTTTGTTAAGAACTTACCAAAATTCGCAAGCATCTTCAAAAACAGGATGGAAAGAACTTGAGATTTTAAAAAAATTGATATTGGGGGAGGCGGTGGAACTGGCAGATTCATCCATCCCAGCCGTAGCATGAACAATGTTCAGTTTTGGCTTCCTTATTTCATCTATTTATGATCTTTCTTCCTCCTCCTCCTTCTTTAAAGACCACAATTGGAAGGGCCAGTTCAGGTTCTCCAATCCACACAAAGATAGCTAATGCAATCTGGGGATGCTTGAAGTTTGGGTGGCTCAGAGTTCCTTTTAACAGCTAAGGCTGATATATGTCTCCTGAAGGAACGTCTCCTCCCATATTTACTTACCCAGACATTAAGATAGTTATCTGGGGCCTTCTTCCAGGTGGCCCTGCCAAATGAGGTGAGGTGGATGGCTACAAGAGAGAGGGTGCCTTTTCAGTGGTGGCATCCCATTTGTGGAATGCTCCCCCCAGAGAGGCTCACCTGATGCCTATGTTGTGGTTTTTTCGGTGCCAGATGAAACCCTTTTTATTCTCCCAGGCATTTTAAAAACTGCTTTTAGATCTCTATTCCACTGCTGGCTTTAATCTGGTTTTCTGAGGTTGTAATAGTTCCATTCTTTGGTGCTGGTTTTATCTTTGTTTTATTTGGTGCTGGTTTTGTTTTGTTTTGTTTTGTTTTAATATTTGTACTGTATTGTTTTTAATGTAATGTACACCACCCAGAGAGAACTTCAGTTATTGGGTGGTTTAAAAGTGCCATTAATAAATGAATAATCAATAAATAAACAAACAAACAACAAACAACAACCCTACGTGTGACAGTTATTTGTGCTCTGGTAACCTCCCATCTGGATTATTGCAATGCATTATACATGGGCCTTTGAAAGCAGTCCTAGAAACTTCAGTTAGTCTAGAACAGGGCAGCTAGACTGTTAACTGGGACTGGTGGATGGCATAATATTGTGCCATTATTCTGCTCTCTGCAATGGCCGCCAGTCCATTTCCAGGCCCAATTCAAAGTGTTGTTTTTTTGCCCTAAAGGGCATGGGGCTGGATTCCTGAAGTCTTCTCCCATATCTACCTACCTGGACCTTAGGGTAATCAGCCAGGTGCCTCCACCAAATGAGGCGAGACCAGTGGCTACAAGAGAGAGGGCCTTTCCAGTGGTAGGGCCCCTTCTGTAGAATCCCCTCCCCAGAGAGGCTTGCTTGGTGCCTACATTATGGTCTTTGCAGTGAAGATTTTTTATTCTCCCAGGCACTTTTACAGGTCTTTGCAGTGCTTTTCGTTCTTTGTGCTGTTTTATTTTGCTGCCAGTTTTGATTTGATCATTTCCACGCCCAATTTAAAGTGCTAGTGTTAGCTTTTAAATTGTTTGGGACCAGCTGATCTGAAGGGCCACCTGCACTCATATCCACCTGCCCCAGCTTCGCAATCAGCTTCTGAGGCCTTGCTGTTTGGTCCTTCCACAGGAGTTATCAGGCTAGTGAGTACAAAGGACAGGGCCTTACCGGTGGTGGCCCCATCAATTTGGAATGTTCTTTCCAGGGAGATACATATGGCCCCTCTCTATTGGTTTTTAGGAGAACCCTCAAGTATTCTTTATCTCACTCAGCTTTTGGATGATCTTAGGGTTATTGTTATAATTATAGGATTTCATAGATCATAAGAGTTGGAAGGAGCCTACAAGGCTATCGAGTCCAACCCCCTGCTCAATGCAGGAAACTAGAGGAGGGGTCTCCCATCCAAGTAATAACCAGGCTTGACCCTGCTTAGCTTTCCACGCTCAGACAAGCTGAGCCAGCATAAGCCACAGGCCTAGAGTTATTTTAATTTTATCTGCCATTGTTGTTGTTGTTCCTTATGGCTATATATTTTATTTTCTTACATGATTATTCTGGTGTTTCAATTACTTGTGATTGGTATTTCTTATTGTAAGCCACCCAGTGAGGGTAGACTCCCTAAAGGGTGGGGAATTAAAACTATTAAACAAATAAAGTGGAGCTATCTGCTGTGTAAGCTCATTGTTGGTTTCAGTAAGCCCAAACCACATTATGTGGCCCCTTTCTGACTGGTGGCTGTCACATGGCCTGCCTGCGTGATGATGTCATGTGATGTTTGCTCGCCATTGCCAATCGCTGGCATGGACATGGACCAGCAAAAGTCTTCCTCTTTCTCGGAGCCAGAGCTGTGGCAGCAGCAACACTGAAAGCCAGGGAAGCAGCTAATCAGACTGCTTCAAGTAATTTGTGTGGAAGGGTGCCTAGGCAGAAGGATGACTGAAAATTTGAGGAGGGGATTTGTGAACTACTTTACTGCACTGGCTCCGAAGCTCACAATCGATTCTGAACTTAATAGCAAATTAGTAATAAATCGATCCAGGCTCACTACAAAGGTGAGCATTATGAATGGATGAGTTTCGACCAGCAAGCTGACTAATTACAAAATCCAGCATCATCACTAGTCAGCATTAGTTCTGAAGATACACAGTTTGGGATGTAGATTAGAGCACTACTGGGGGGGGGGGACAGAACAACTGAAAGCAGGGTTGACCCAACAATGAGGCAGAGTGCGGCAAATACCTTAGGCATATGTTGGGGGAGGCACCAGTGGCAGCTGTTCCTCCTGAGCTACCTAGATCTTCCCCTCACTTGGAGGACAGAGCTGCGTGGTTCACACACAGCCTGTCCTGCATCCCATAAACTAGCCTGCTGCTCTCAGGTGTGGTGGAGGACCCTTTCCCATTCCCAGTGTTGAAGTACGGTTCAGCTGCCAGTCCAGTCGGCTTCTATACACAGAATGCAGGGGGATGCCATCTTGTCCTTTGCCTCAGGCAGCAAAATGTCTTGGACCAGCTCTGACTAGAAGCATACCTAAGGAAAAGGTATAGGAAAGAGAGCCTATCATGCAGATGGCACCTTTTTTGTGCTAATTCTGCAGTTACTACCCAGACTTGGCAATTGCAAAATCAGCACAAGATCAGCCTGGAAACATGGAGGGACTAATTGGATGTGCACTGGATTCGCCCCTGCCACCTTTAAAAACATAAAGCAGATGTACCTGAAGCTATGGATCAATATGCATCAGATATCCAAATTGACCCAGAATATACTGTAGTTTTTGTGTCATGGTTGCCCATCAATATATCCATTGTAAAGCCAAACTGCAGATGTGTAATTGTGATGATGATGATGATGATGATGATGATGATGATGATGATGATGATGATAATCCCCATCACCATCCTGTGATCCTCCTTCACTAATTTGAGAATTGCACTCAGACCTCTCTGCAAGATACTAGCCTAGTGACTGCTCTGGTTTATTCCATCCACAACAAACAAACAAAAGGACTCTGTTGTATAAGCCATGTGCTTCCTTTGTCTAATCCTCCCTGAGATCTTCCTGACACGAGCAGTTAAAGCAAAGTTCAAAATGTTCTTTAAAGATGTCAACAAATATCAACTCAAGTTGTAGATGCCGTTCCTAAAGACAATCTGTTCTTTGCAGATTGACTCATCGTGTGAGAGAAGAGCTGGCGAGGACTTCTACAGTGCAAGATTTACAGCCGGAGCCAAGTCGTAATTTTGCCACTTGGATGGTTTTCTGTTGACCAAGTGGTGGCAAGGTACATCCTCCCACAGCTTGGGGAGCTGGAAACAAAACCCTGGAGCAAAAGAGAGGCACCGGCTAGAAGGCAGTGTGGAAGCATAGTAGGCCTCCTGATGAGTTGCCCGGAGAGAGATCATAACTCAAGGAAGCAAAACGCACTCCAAGTTTTCCCAATTCCTTATAAAAATGCAGGGGGGGGGGTTTGACTTAAAACACTGGATTTAAAATACTGGAGGTTTTAACCCTTCCCTGCCTGCAGTTTTCCACACCCAAATTTTTACCAGAATTTCATTCACTTTGGGCTAATTCACATTAGTGCAAGTGTGCATTAGTGCTAAAGCGCACTTGCACACTTATGTAAGATTCCAGTAAATGCGCATTCACGCAAATCCTCCCCAACTGAAAAAACTGGTCTGTGAGTACGCAGAATCTGCATGACTCGGAAAAAGCCGGTCCGCTGTGGAATCCGCAGCTCGGATTAATAGAAATCTGAACTCATTTGAATCAGTTGCAGATTTCTCCGACATCCCAAAGGTGTTCTCTTCTAAGTAGCTATTGTCTGGCCACAGTTGGATGAAAAAGCCAGTGAGCCTCAAAGTTCAGTGTGTGTGAAGAAGAGGTGATGGGGATCTAATATGTCCTGAGACACTGACATTTTCCACCCCTTGTGATAAAGCGTTAAAGCAGAGACAAGTCTGTGTTCGATGTTTCAGAGCGCAGTCTGGAAGCTTTACAACAGGGGTTCTCAACCGGGGGGGGGGGGGGAGAATTGGCACCACAGACTCAAACTGTTGGAATACTGATCTTTCTACAAATTACAATTCTACAGATTGTACATCATCTACAGGACATCACACCTTATTGTATGGCACAGATTAAATTAAAAATAAAGATAAATATTTCACTTGTTATCTGTGGAAATATTCCATTTATAGTTATTATATATTATATGCATATTATTTGGAATGCAACTTTTGAGTCAGACCATCTTGGAAAGGGGGTGGGGAATGACATTCTGACATATGGGTGAAAAGGGTGCATGAGTCAGAAAAGGTTGAGAACCACCGCTTTACAATATGCGGAACCAATCAAGAGTGGTCAGAGCGTGCTTGTCCTTTGAGAACGTAGCAGCTTGGGCATTCATTGGGAAACCCTGCCCAGAAAGTGAGCTGAGACCGTGCAGAAATCAAAGCAAGTCACCTTTTGAGTCCCCAGGCCTTGCGTAAGGGGGAGGCGGCAGTTGCATAAGCAAGACAGCAGGATGGGCATAAATCAACCAGCTTTGACCTCCTGTAAGGAGTCTCCAGTGGCTGAGGCAAAAATTAAAAAATGTCAGTGCCTCATTAAAAGCTACGGAGACCCTCTAATAGGCCATCATTAGATCTTAGAGGCCTGTGGAGTCGCACCATTAAAAATGTGGGAATGTTCTCCCCTCCTGCTTTCATTCAAGTGATGCAAAAAAAAAGGTAGAGTCAGGCATCAGCAAGAGAAACCAGTTTGTACCAAATGCCAGCGATATCCCTGCCATGCTGATGGTATCTTGCCCTGTGGCTCATGCTGGCTCAGCTTGTCTGAGTGTGGAAAGCTAAGCAGGGTCAGGCCTGGTCATGACTTGGATGGGAGACCCCTCCTCTAGTTTCCTGCATTGAGCAGGGGGTTGGACTCGATGGCCTTGTAGGCCCCTTCCAACTCTATGATCCTATGATCCTGTCTCCTTGAATGCTGAGAAGTCAAGCTTAGTATTTGGGAGGGTTGCTTCTTTGTGGAGGAGCGAGCACTGGAGACTGAAGAGGTCCCTGTGGAATTAGGTACAGGTAGCAGCACTGGCCCTTGCAATAGTTCATGCCGGCTATTCATGGGAAGGGGATCTGTGTACTGTACCTATTGGCCACCGGAGCTGGACGGGCCTGATTCACCTGGTGCAGGCACAACACTGCTGCACCGGCATAGTGGCCTCTGGCACCTTGGGATGCACCAAGTTCTCTCCTATCCAGAATTTAGTGCCCCTCATTCAGTTTCAGTCCTGGATCCAAGAGAACTCTTACCAGAATTTGGATAGTTTGTTCTTTTTCCAGATTTCCTAGTGATGACCTACAAACCCAGTCAATATTTCTGCAGCGGTAGCACACATGGAAAGCCTGCATTAACTAGGTTGGCCAGGTGACCTACTTTGTGGTGGACAGTGCTCTGTCTGAAGGCCTGTAAGAGGACAGTCCTCTATTTGAAGGCGTCGGCTATTTGAAGGGCTGTCCAATCCAAGTCTGGTGTGATGATCAAGAATCATAAGAAGGGAAAGCAGGAGCTTCGACGTTGCCCATCAACAGTGAGCACCTAAATAGCAGACTGAGCAAGCACACAGGTCACCTGGTCACAGCCTTTTCCCCAGTATGGTGAGAGATGCGCTCTATTTCTATTTAAATTATAGTCATTATTCTTAAATTTTCATCAATACATAAATTAGCATACACATGTTTTATACAAATCTCTTTTATCTCCTTCTTTAGATATACATTTCCTCTTTTCTGGTGATGCACAAGTGGCTCCCCTAACATTAACATCAGCGGAGCTCAAAGAAACATGCTTACCATAGCGATCCTTATATTATTTCCAGTACTTTTGTACCAAATTCACCCGTAAGTAACAGCTCACCAAATCCCAAGAAAATCTGTACTCGAGAACAGTTGATTGTTGTGATGGATATATATTATACAAGTATTGGACACCTTCTTCTGTGCAATGCTGTGATATAACTCAGTATATCTTTATTCTTCCACTTCCGCGGCTGCCTGCAATGCTGTCACATAGCAACATTGAATATACCTACATATCTGCAAGGAATCCTATTCCTATGGTGTTTGCTGTGTACTGACAGCCGTATGCGCAGGAACATCAGATGACTGATGTATAGCACAGCCGTATGCGCAGGAACATCAGATGACTACCCAAGATGCTATGCAAAGACTAATCAAATGCTTGAGACTTAGAAGACACAACGGTCATTAAAGCATGCGTTTGCCAAAGAAACAGAATAACACGTGATTGCCAAAGAAACAGAATAATCAGGATTCTGAAAAGTTGGGCAAATTGGCAGATAATAATTCAATTCAGGGGTGTACAACTTTTTGACTCCAAGGGCCATATTCTGGGCTGGATGGGAGGCCCAGGGGTGCACATGTGCATGTGCACATGCACGCGCACACTCACATGCACACACGCACACACACACTCTTCTGCACATACACACTCACACACTCTCCCCGCCACCTTCAACACAGGGTTGGATCAAGAATCATTCCTCTGCCTGAGGAAGGTATCACTGGCAGAATGGGACTTCTGTGTCCTCTCCTCCCCCCTTGCACCTCCCAAATCTCCTCCAGAGGAATGATTCTGGATCCAACCCATATGCACTCCCCCCACACACACACACACATGCTCATACATACATACATACATACATACATACATACATACAAAGGGTTTTCCTTATCAGGTGGGATTTTCCTTGCCAGCACTAGTAGTTGCAAGGAGAAACCCTGCCCTTGTCTCCAGTCTTTGGAGATGGGGGTCCCCAGCGTTCCGCAAGCAGCACTGGGAGCCACTGAGGGAGGGTCACTGGTTGTACACCCCTGGATTAATTATTTGGTAAATCAGAATTTAAATCAGAATACAACTTGGAGATGTCACCTATAGGTCTTCTAAGAGCTGATAATAGTTGATATCATTGGTTCATGCTCATGCAGTGTAATAGAGGCTTCCATGGAAGTACTCTATAGCCATGTTTGTGTTGTGTGAACCAAGTCCTTGATCACTCACTCACTCACACACACCTCCTGACAGTGGCGATCTGGAAGTGGCCCTCTCTTCTTCTGCTGCTCCAACGTGAAAACCAAGGATAGCCTTTCTTGAGGAAAAAGCCTAGAATTCCCCCCCCATTTACCCTCCAGACCCACCCATGGCCCACAGTCCATGGGGTGCCCTGGGGGGGGGGGGGAATGGCATCTCTAACTGCTACAGGTTCCAAATGGTTCAAATTTAACTTACTTGCAAGCTAAATTTGACACTTTTGGTGCTCATTCAGAGGTACACAGATCCCTTTTCCCCCCTTTTAAAATAAAAATTGCAGGGCGGTGGGGGCCACACCAGCTGGCTTAGAAGGAACCTGATCCAGAAGATTCTGCCAATCCTTGGAGGGGCTGCTTCTATGTGATGACACCTTTGTCATCAGCCAGCCCCTGCAGTGATCACACTGCAGCCACTCCTTCTGCCTCCACCCTAGACCAATGTTCTCCAACCTTGGGTCCCCAGATGTTTTTGGCCTACAACTCCCAGCATGCCCCAGCCAGCTACGCTGGCTGGGGCATGCTGGGAGTTGTAGGCCAAAAACATCTGGGGACCCAAGGTTAGAGAACACTGCTCTAGACAGAAGAACCTGGAAACTGGATCAACCATCAGGGAATTGAACAGACTGCCATAAACAGCTCTACATATCCCTAATATATTGAAGGTTTTTCATGGTGGCTTGCAATTGTAAGCTGATCTGGGAGCCAAATCTTGGCTCAAAAAGCAGGTATCGGGTGTATTTTCAAACAGAATTCTTTTGTTCATGAATTTCATTAATCCACAGATCCTGCAGTATGGTTGCCTTTCCCCCCCTGCCTGTTCCAGGACTCCACATTTCATGCTTGCCTCTCCTAGGAATGTCAGGGAAATCCAATAACAGATCAAAATGACACTGGATTTCTAGGAACCCGCCCTGCAGAATCCGCAGACCAGCCTTTCAGAGTTGCACGGATTCCGCAGACTTGCAGACCATTTTTTAAAAACTTTCCGGAACTGTACGCAACTTTGGTCGTACAAAACCAAGGCAGTTGCATAAAAAATACTGCAATCGATATGCCGTTCGAAAAACAACACATTTTACCCATCCCCGATCTTTCTCCAGCCTCTGCAGTGTAGCAATGTTTGTGTGTGCGTGTGCGCACGCACTGTTCATTGATTTTATCCTGACCTAAGAAAAGTACGCAAAATGTTCTGGCCCAGCGAAAGCTCTGTAAATCCTGAGGTTTTTTATTTATTTATGTGTGTCCTTTCCTGGAGTGGGGGGGGGAACCCCACAGATGATGGAGCAGATGACACCTGACAATATGCAAAACACAAACAGAGCAGATTCTACAAGTTCCTTAGATCCGTAGCCTCTCCCCTCTCTGCTCTGCTTGCTCAATGTCCCCGTCTGAGATGCAGCATTGGCGGGTGAGCATACGTCACCCCTCCTTTTCTAGCTGAACAGCCCGTGTGGGCTCTTGCCAACTCTCCTTCCTGAACCAGACTTACGGGGCCATGTCACCACCCAAGTAGAAGAGGCCACAGCCCGGTGGTGGTGGAGCAATGCTTTGTATACTGATGGTCCCAGCTGCAGTCTCTGGCCTCTCCAGATTAAAAAGGATCAAGTAGCCGACGATGGGGAAATCCCTTTTCCGCCCGAGACCCTGGAAGGCGGCTGCCACCAGTCATAGCGTAAGCAACCTGATGCCCTCCAGATGTTCAGGGCCACAGCTCCCATAATCCCTGAACGTCGACCATGGTGGCTGGGGTGCATGGATGTTTTAGTCTAAAACATCTGGAGGACACCTGGTTGTATACACGAAATAGCCTGACCCAGTATAAGGCAGCTCGCTCCCAAATAAAGTAATCCTCCCACCAGGCTATCGTTTATCCTGAAGGAAGCTTTTCCAATCCAGCCTACAACAAAGCAGAATTTTCAGTCTTTATGTGGGTATGACTTTTGAACAATGGAGGCTGGTGGATCCAATGTCAATGGGGCCATCTATCCACTCTGGGTTTCAGTCTGAACTTTTAAGGAGCTATCCACGGTGCTGAGTCTTGGGGGGGGGATAGGGTTCAGCACCATACATACACATCTTTCATTTCAAACGTACACATCTTTCAAACTTATTTTGCTTCCGTGAATTGCACTGCAAGCTCAGAAATGTACAGACTTGGACCACATATTGTATTTAGCTCCCCGTTCAGCTCCAGAAGGTGCAAAACTGGGTAAATTCTGATTAAAAAAATGAACTGAAATGAATTTCTCATGCCTCCCTAGTACAGTCACACATTCAATTAAATCCTGTTATCCAAGCAGAGTTTTTAGAGTGGGGTTGAGGCAAGGAAGAAGCAGGGCCCACCCTAATTGGGATCTGGATTAGGATGGGAAGAAACCCTGGTACGTTTGATGCATTCACAGACTCTTCTGTCCATTCTTGTATATGACGGAGATGCAGTTGAGCCACAAATGAGTCCGACTCCAAACCATTGGCTGATGTTTGTCCATTTCAGAGCTGGCCTCTCTTGGCTGAGAGGTTAATCACGTCATCCGACAGTGACTCAGCACTCGAAGGCCAGGAAATGGGGAGAGCGGGTGCATCCCTCTTGAGATGGGCAGACAGGCTGGCACCATCATCACACGACCATTGATTGGAAACTCTGGTATTACAATAGATGCTTGTGTTGCTGCCCACCCTGTGATTCTGATGTCTGATGGCCCTTTGCAGACCTGAGCATGTCCTTCCTAGCGATGTGAGCCCTGAACGTGCCAAAGAGGAGCACAGCAATTGCCACTGTCACCCCGTCATGGCTCTATGTGCCATGCGACAAATAGAGCCATCAGTTACCATTTGGGAGCAGAAAAATCATTTTGTGCCAATATCCAAACTGGAATCCTAGACACAAGGCATGCAGACATCCTTACCTTTTCCGGGTGTTTCCATCCCACCCTTCCTTGAAAGAGCTCAGGGTGGCATACATAGTTCTCCCCTCTTCGTTTTTATCCTCACAGCAACCCTGTGAGACAGGTTAGGCTGAGAGATGGTGACTGCTCCAAGGTCATCCAGCGAGCTTCATGGGCTGAGTGGGGATTTGAACTGGGTGATTCAGCCCACTACTACCACACCACATTGGCTGCCAATCAAGCCTATACCACTTTCCTGGTAGAGTTGGCAAACACAGGACATAGGAAGCTGCCTTATACCGAGTTGGACCATTGGTCCATCTAGCTCAGTACTGGCTGGCACTGGCAGCAGCTCTCCGTGGTTTCCGGCAGGAGTTTTTTCCAGCCCTAGCTGAAGATGCCGAGGATCGAACCTGGGAGTCTAGGGATGTGTGCGGACCTCGTTCAGGGGGTGGAAGTCCAGCAAACTCGCCGGGCTCGACCCCCCCCCCAAGCTCCGCTTGACCTACCTGCTTCCCCGGCTTGACTCGCGTGCTCCCCAGCCAAACCAGGGAAGCAATTTCCGGGTTCCCTCCAGAGCGCTTTTTTAACGTAGAAAATGGTGTAAGATACATTAAAAACGGCCAGGATTTGCACAAGTTATGCAAATCGCAGCTGCTTTTTACGTATCTTACACTGTTTTCTATGTAAAAAGCGCTCCAGAAGGAACCTGGAAGTCCAACAAGTGTCTCGACTGGCGCTCGCCTCCAGCCCAGCTCGGCAGCCACGGCGGCACCGTGAGTTGGGTAGTGGGAGGATCGCCCACCTGGGACCTTCTGTACGCAAGGCATGTGCTCTATCACTGAGCTATATGGCCCCTGAGCTACGGGGTGGAGCTACATAGTATGGGAGGCATGAGAGACATGGGATGATATGGTGTCATATACCCTCCGAGTTCTCCCACCGCTTCCCTGCCTCAGTCCACTTCATTTACTATAGTGTAACGAGGGCAAGGAAACTTGGAAGAGCAACAGCATTGCATCGTACATTCCCGACTACATTCCCGACTACTTACTGGAGGAAAGTGGAGGAAGAGACGCGGGACGCCTGTTTTGTGCAGAAGGTGCCGTTTAGGGCACAGGCCTGACACTGCGAGCAGAATGATATGGCTGGAGGCCTTGGCTCTAGGCCAGTGTTCTCCAACCTTGGGCCCCCAGATGTTTTTGGCCTACAACTCCCACGCTGGCTGGGGCATGCTGGGAGTTGTTGGCCAAAAACATCTGGGGGCCCAAGGTTGGAGAACACTGCTCTAGGCAGTGGAGGCTGGTGGCTCCAAGGTCAGTGGGGCGGTGTATCCACTCCGGGTTTTAGTCTGAACTTTAAAGAAACTATCTATGGTGCTGAACCTGAGCCCCGAAATAGATTCAGCACCATGGATAGCTCCTTTAAAGTCCGGGCCGCAGCCTGGAGTGGATATACCGCCCCACTGGCATTGGAGCCATCAGCCACTGCTGGCTCTAGGGTTACAATTTTGACATTGCAACTGTGCACTGAAATTTGAGCTGTGCACAAATGGCCTCTCAAAATTCTCCACCCTATTTGTGGGCAGAGAAATTGAGGGGACAATTTCACCCAAATTCTCCAGTGGGAGGTGAAATTCTCCAGGTTTCTCACAGGTAGGACCCGCCACTGGCAGGCGTTGTAGCACAGCTTTTCTTTCTTTCTTTCTTTTGTCCTAAGTGTTTGGGGGTGGGTCGCACTTAGGGGTGGGCGATCCTCCAGGACCCAACCCGTCTCTGGCTTGGTGGATGCCACTGCTGTGCCCACCGAGTCGGACTGAAAGCGGACACTCGCCGCGCCGCTTGTCGGACTTCTGGGTTCCCAGCGGGCCGCTTTATACATAGAATATGCCGCAAGATACGCCAAAAGTGGCCGCAATTTGCGTAACTTGCGCAAACTGCAGCCGCTTTTGGCATATATCTTATGGCATTTTCTATGTAAAAAGCGGCCTGCTGGGAACCCAGAAGTCACTTCCCTGGCTTGACACTCCAGATGTTTGGCCTTCAACTTCCATCAGCCTCAGCCAGCATGGCCAATGATCAGGAATGCTGGGAACTGTGGTCCAAAACTTCTGGAAGGCTCCAGGCTAGGCAAGGCTGGTGTATAGCAAAGGGGACCTGGAAACCTCTCTTGCACTCCTATCTCGCATCACACCAGCTCCGATTTTGCACTTTCAGCACCCATCTACTCCTCCTCTGCCTATGCACTCTCTTGCTACTTGGAATGCAATGGCGTTAGCATGAAGATCCTCAGGCTTGGATACAGCAGGGCTCTCCAAGTAAATGTCCGGAAACTGACCACCTTGATAAACATCAGTTTGAGGCACACATTGGCCCATGTTCCATGAGGGGGGAAAGGAGCATGGTGCCAGGAAACTGTCGGGGGGGGGGAGGGAATACTTAAGTGCTATGGTATAGCATATGACATTCCCCAACCTGGTGCCTTCCAGATCTTTTGGACTACAGCTCCCATCATCCCTGACCATCGGCCATGTTGGTGGGGCTGGTGGGATTTGTGGTCCCAAACATCTGGAGGGCACACACTTGGGGAAGAATGGCAGAAGCTGGCAACCTCTTTAGGTCAATGGAGTTTAGGGGAGATAGAGATAAGGCAGCTTCTGCAGTCACTGGTGAATGCAGAATGCAGTGACTGGGAAGGCACTTCTGTGGTAGAGGAGGCAAGACTGGACAGGAGCTGGAGACTGGAAAGGAAATTCAGGCAGGTCTGTGCAAGAATTCATGACTAGCCAGTCCAACAGGCTGCTGACACTCAAGAGCCAGGATCTGAGAAAGGGGCATGAGTGCAGGGCAGAGAACAGCACAGGCAACCAGGACTTTGCTGCTCTTTGGATCAGCAGATCTCTCACTGCTGAAGAGATAAGTCTCAGTTCCATTTAAGAAATAGCTTGTCTCCTCAGCAGCAGGAACTGCTACAGCAAAACCGACAAGCTGTGTGTGTATAGTTCTGTTTGCATGCATGTTATCTCTTCCCTTGTGGTAGCCTAGATGAAGATGTTACATCTGATTCCTTGACCAACAGAAAACTCAGCAGTGGCTCTCAGCACCCTTGAGGAGCAACACAACATTAAGAAGACAACATGGACATTTCCAGCATTCAGAGTTAACTATTTCTGTCCTGTCCCAGACACCACAGCTACCTAGATTGGCCGGAATATCCTCATTAGGTGCAGGAAACTCCATATTCCTTTTTTTCACTGGAGGTATATGAGTCAGCATCATAATTGGCACACAAAAGCAAGGTACAAAAGTATTCTCACCAGCATTCACAAGAATACTGGCTGTGACAGCCTTCCCCAACCTGGTGCCCACCAGATGTGAGGGACTTCAACTCCCATGAGCCCCAAAGAGCATGGCTAATGGCCATTATATCTCTGGGCATTGTCATCCAAAACATCTGGAGGGCACCAGGTTCAGGAAGTCTGGGCTAGGACAACAGGAACACAAACAGCAGCCAAAGTTCACCCTCAGCAGTGCTCATCAAATGTCTTGCAGTATTCAATATGCAGAGAAGAAAAATCAAGGGTTTGGGGGTTGTTGTTGTTTTTTTGCATGTCCTGATCCTATTTAGAGAAAGAATAAATATTAACAAAAAAAATATGAATTCCGACGGGAACTCTGAAGCTAACCTCCCTGCCCCCCTCCGGTACATAATTTTTCCTCTGGCCCACAGCTCTATACAGGCATTGACTTCCCCCTCTTAAGGATCTTTTTCATCCAACAGCTAGAAGCCATGCTTCCTTCCCCCAAGAGCTTCAAGGAGCTCTCCAAAAAGCGACATGTGGTACTCCATGCCGGGAAATCAGTCAGCCTCGGTCCTTCCCTGCATGTGCACACTCAGGACCGTCTCCCGGTGATCCAAAGCCTGCCATCTGATTCAGTGCCTGGCTTTCCGGGATTCATTGCTCTGTAGAGAAAGCATAACTGAAGCACCAGTGCCCTCTACACTCCTTAGGCAAAACAACACCCTTTTCCATTGCTCAGAGCCTTCCCGCCTTCTCCCGCCCTCCACCTCCCAATCCCCTGCGCCCAGTCAATTCCATGTACCCAAATGCCACTTGCCTGCTTGGGGGGGGGGGGGAGGGAGAGATTACAAAAAGCTTTGAAGGAGGGGATGATGTGCCATTTCTTGATCCTTGTGCCCCAAGGTGAATTTGGCTTAGGATGGCCAGGTGTCCTCCTTTACAGAGGACAGTCCTCTGTTTGAAGGGATGCCAGAGGACTGTCCTCTGCTTGAAGGGCTGCCCTGTCCAATTCCAGTTTAGAGATAAAGAACCATCAGAACTGTTGCCCATCAACACCAGTTAGCACCTGGACAGCAGGCCGGACAGACACCAACTTCTCTATCAGCCCTCCCTCCACACCAACCCTGCAGATGTGTTGGACTACAGCTCCCATCAGCCCCCCCAGCCAGCATGGCTAATGGTCAAGGATGCTGGGAGTTGTAGTCTGAAACGTCTGGAGGATATGAGGTAGCAGGAGGCTGCTCTACACCCTACTTAGCTCAAGATTTGTGCCTCCATTTCTGAATTAATAATAAGGAACCTGGAGAGATAGGGACGTACTGATTTTGTCAAATCCGTCCCATCCGTATTTCACCGATTCTCAGGCATCTTTCATTCCATCGCCTGCTCACTGACGGAATCGGATTTTCCCCAGTTTCCCGAGCTTGCCTAAATGTGCACTTCCAAAAATGTGCAAATCTCCCCCAAATGTGCAAATCCTCCCACTCGAATGTGCATTTTCATGCTGTAGCCAATGGGGGGGGGGGGATGTGCATTTTTGGTCAGTGTTTGATTTATTTTTTGAATTTTTGTATGACTAAATTTGCGTACAATTCTGGAAAGTAAAAAAAAAAAAAAAAAAGTCAGATTCCATTCCACAGCCAACCGCAGAATCTGTGGGTCAGATTCATAGAAATCCGAACTCATTTGACTCTGTTGCATTTTTCTCTGACATCCGTACCTGTAGCACTGAAATTCATAGGTACATAGGAAGTACCTTACACCAGGTCAGACTATTGGTCCATCTAGTTCTGCTCCAACTGGCAGTGACTCTTCAAGGTCTCAGGCAGAGAGAGGTCGGACTTCCTCATCACCGGTTACCTGCTCCCTTCATGTGGAGGTGCCAGGGATTAAACTCCGGGCCTTCTGCATGCGGAGCATATGCTTTATCATTGATCTAGGAGCCATCCCCAAGATCCCTCCTGGGAACAGAGATCAGTTGGGACTCAGCTTATCTGTTCCGATGGGGATGGGCAAACATTTGATGCTCAAGCTCACTGACATTCTCCAGATTCCTCCTCGAAACTTGGTTCACCTCATCAGCATTTCCAAATGTGAGCATCTCTCTCTCTTTTCTTTTCTTTTCTTTTAATCGGGAAAAATGTGCATTTTCAATCAGGAGTAATGCTCATTTTTAAAAAAATGCACACCCAAAATTTGCACTTCCTCCCCATAGGCTAAAGTGTGAAAATGCAGGGTCTGGGGGGAAATGTGCATTTGTGCCAGTGCACACTTGTGCAAGTGCACATTTTTGGAAGTGTGCACTTGCAGAAATGCGCCCTTTCAAATGCAAACACACGTTCTGGAACTTGCAATACATATATAACTATAACTATAAATATAAATATAAATATCCCCATCCCAGAATTGCATTCCTGCTCGCTTTTGGGGTTGCAAACGGGACATGCGTGCATGATTTGCAAAAAGGAACAAAATTCTCATACATCCTATCCTCCTTTAACCCCAAGTTTGAGTCTGAGCAGAGGAAAGGGAGAGCTCGTCAAGATCAACTCCAGTCTTGCCACAGATCCAAAGTCTAGTTTTGATACATTCTCTGCTAGGACTGCTCCTGGGGCTTAGGTCTCACTTCTTTTTCTCTGTGCACCATGCCTTGGATGGGGATGGGTCCTTTCTGCAGGGCCTCCCAAGGGGAGGTTGATCAAATCAGGTTGCCTTATGCCGGGTCAGACCATTGGGTCACCAAGTTCAGTGTTGTCTACTCCAGGGGTGGGCAAACGTCAGGCTTGCAAGATCTACCACTTGTTGTTTTTACTCGAACCCAGAGACCCACCAACCGGTGCCTAGTGCAAAGACACACACACACTTAGAATTAAATGATTCGGAGCCCAGGATTCCTTTTGTGTATCAGAACTGAATGGAGCTCACAGTCCTTACACACAAAAATCCACTCCTGGTTACCCCGAGCATTCTTCATTTCAGCTGTATAATTTAGGATGAGAAGGGGAGTCATTTTGTTGCTGCTATTGTAAAGCCATTGGGAGTCAGAAATCCTTGCTGATCTACTGCAAATCACTCAGAGATCTGCCAGTAGATCTTCATCTACCATGTCCCCATCTCCACCCAGTCCACTTCACCTGGCAACAGCAGCAGATCTCTCCAAGATCTCAGACAAGGATGTTTCCCAACCTTGCTGGCCCGATATACTTTTATCCCTGGGGATGCTGGAGGTTGAACTGGGATGTCCTTCCTGCAAGTCACCCATTCTCTGTCACTGAGCTGCACAATGCCTTATGATACTTATGACAGGGATGGGTCCTTGGTGATCAGCTAGTAGGGCAGGCAGTGATACCAGATCAGATCCTCTGAAACAAGAGAGCCAGACCAAAGCCGCTCTGATGGAGGCACAAGAAAGGCACAGCAAGGTAGAGATAAGAACAACAGGACTGGGTCACTGGCAGGGCCAAGGAACTGGGAGTATAACAGGGCCAGAGAGACACAGACAGGACAAAGGGAGGCAGAATACTGGGGCAGAGCTTCAAGGAGGTGTTTCAATGCACAGACAAAGGCCAGAGCTTGGTATTCTGAGAGACTGCTCTTTCCCTGTCTTCCTTGGATTATGACATCATAATGCAAGACATGATGTCACTGCAGTGCCCCACTACATACACATGAAGATACGAATCTGCCTTATACTGAATCAGGCCCTTGGTCCATCTAGCCTTGTTGTTGTCATCTCTGTCTGGCAGAGGTTCTTCAAGGGCTTCGGCAGAGGACTTCCCCAGTTCTCGGTAGGTATCTGTGATCTTCTTTTTACTAGCAGTGCCAGGGATTGAATCTGGGGCCTTCTGGCTTATGCTGGCTCAGCTTGTCTGAGCGTGGAAAGCTAAGCAGGGTCAGGCCTGGTTATTACTTGGATGGGAGACCCCTCCTCTAGTTTCCTGCATTGAGCAGGGGGTTGGACTCGATAGCCTTGTAGGCTCCTTCCAACTCTATGATCTATGAAATTTATGATCTATGAAATCTATGAAAGCAGGTGTTCTACCATGGAGCTGTGGACACTCCCATATTTGCGAGGAGGTCCATGTAGTAAAGTGAGACAATGCACAGCAAGATGACATCGTGTCACTCATGGGGTTAAATTGGATGTTATAAGCAGGGGAGGGAAAGAGATGTGGAAGGGCGGCAGTTCTGGGTCTCCTGCCCAGAAGATGTGCAATGACATCATGTCTAGTGGTGTTCAAAGTCTGTTGCTAGAAAGAGGGAATTTATAGGAGCAGGGAAAAGCAGTGAGCAAGCTGATAGGGAAGGGGGAGCTGGGGGAAGCTGCTTGGCAGAGGCTGGTAAAGCACAGAAGATTTCCAAAGGAGGAATGGCAGCTCAAGAGCTCAACAAGGCCCCAAGATGACTCAGCTTTTAGCATGTCAATCCCCTCTCCATTGTCTTTCTGTCCCCTCTCCCAGCCTCCTTCTATTTTCTATCCCCTCTCCAAGCGTCTTTCTCTCCTATCATCCCCCCACTGTCAGGGGTACAGAACCTCTTTCAGTCCGAGGATTGAATTCCATGTTGGAGAAGCTCTCGGGGTACACATCCCAGAGGTGGATGAGGCCGAAGGCAAAAGCGATGGACCCAAAGGCAAAGGGGTGGGGCCAGTAAATCAAGAAATACCAGCATATTTTAGTTTAGAGTGCTTAATGCCAGTAACTCTTTCATTCTCACCCCAAAACTGCCAGTGTGTCGTTTGGTTTCCTGTTTACAGACATAGACCTGGCTTGCTCCCTCCCCCTTTTCTAGTGGGGGGAAATGAGAAGGAGTCATCTCCACCCATCACCTATGCCTTCCTGGGCCATCTTAGCTCCCTTTGAAACACATCACCTGAACATTAGGTGGCTAGCAACAATATTTTTTCAGGTCTTAAAAAAAAAACCCCACACGGATAGCTCTGCTCACAGAAATCTTAGGGCCAAGAACCACAGAGATGGAAGACAGCCTAAGGGGGATGATTCGGACCATCCCCCAACCCCATGACAATATCTTGGAGCCAAGTTCAGCAATTCACCTGACAATCACATTGCTGACAGGGGGAATTTATAGGAGCAGGGGAAAGCAGTGAGCAAGCCAATAGGGAAGGCAGGGTGTCAGGATCCGCTCCTCCAGGGTAGTGCCACAGCTCCACCTGGTGGCAACGCTACCTCCTTGCAGGAGCGAGCCCAGGGTTTGGAGGCACTCGCAGGGTGTAGCCTCCTGCTCCTGGCTGCTTTCAGGCCAGCTAATGCAGCCCAGCTGGAAGCAGCCAGAAAGACCTACACAGTAATGCCTTGGATTGCAAGTAACTTGGTTTGAGAGCGTTTTGCAAGACAAGCAATTTTTTAAATATTTATTTAATTTTTGTTGACTTGATATACAAGCGACGTCTTGCAATACGTAGTACGGCTTAAATTAAAAATCTCTGTACAAATTTTTTGGGGGGGATTTCGTTTTGATATAGGAGTGTTTTGGATTACAAGCACGTTTCCGGAACGAATTATGCTCTCAATCCAAGGCATGACTGTATAAGGGCTGCAGTTTGCCTTCAACCTTTGCCACAGCAACACACACCTGTTGTCTGCAGCTGGTTCTTGCTTCCAGTGACCAACCTTGCTCTTGGCCTGGCCAGGAGCGACTCACTACAATATGACTCACTACAGTGTGGAAGGCTGTGACCTGCGTGCCTCGCTCAGTCTGTTATCCAGGTGCTGAGTGTTGGTGGGCAACGTCAAGGCCCACTCCTTCCTACTGATGGTTGCTTATCTTTAAACTGGACATAGACTGTGGGCAGCCCTTCAAACAGGGGACATTTTCCAGCAGAGGACTGTCCTCTGACAACCCTTCAATCAGAGGACTGTCCTCTGCAAAGTAGGACACGTGACCACCATAGTTTTAATCCACAATAGTGATTGTTGTGAGTAAAGAAGAAGGGTGGAGGGATGAGTGAATACTCATAGTTATTCTGGATCAGGGCCAGGTCTCTCAAGAGGCGGGCACTGCCTCTGCCTCCAGGTGGTGCTCAGGAGGGTCCCGCCAATCTCACCCTCCCACTGTGGCAAATGCCACAGCAAGGGAGCGGTTGATGGGGCTCTCTAGAACAGCCACCCACCCTCTTTTTTCATAAGACCAGAGGAACAGAGGAAGAGCCCTGCTGGATCAGACAGAGGGTCCCTCTGGTCCAGCATTCTGTTCACACATTCTGTTCACCAGCATTCTGGCCACACACACAGTGGCCAACCAGCTGCCCTCGGGATCCCGCAAGCAGGACATCAGTGCAACAACAGCAGCTGGAGTACATAGGCACACTGCCTCTGATATTGGAATCTGGGATCCTCAAGCAAAAGAGAGGATGGGTGGCTTACTTTCAGCCAGCCCACCCTCTGGCTCATGCTAAGAATCTCAGTGAGAGCGGAACAGAGGGTGGGCAGGCTCTCACAAGAGCTGCACCGGCCACTTCTTCCAGCCACATGGCTCTCCAGGGAGCCGATGCTGCAGCACCAGTGAAGTTAAGGGGGGGTGCAACAAGGCAAGGGGTGGGGTGCGCATGATGTGGGGAAGGGAAGGGTAGGGAAGGGGCATGCGACGCAGTGAGGGGAAGGGAGGAGAAAGGGGTGCGGCATGTTCAAGGGAAGGGGGCACAATGCAGCGGTGTGTGTGCTCTCTCACCTCGGGCAGCGGGAGAACTTGCAGGCAGCCGGGGCTGTTTTGGATTAAGCCTTGAAAGTACAGAAGTGTGATTTTTGCAAACGTGGACACAAACCATTCACACCCACCCAAAGAAAATCCGAAAGAGGCAAAATGTTATATATCTTGTTGGACCATGTACTTTAAAAAAAAAAAAAATGCTAGCTTTTGTACTTTCATGATGTGTAGGTGTTTAATGGAAAATATTAAATAAATCCTATTACTTGTCCGGCTAAGCTGGTCCAAGAACAAAGGATGTCGTGGCAGCCAACAATCATCTCACAAGCAGTTTGTCCAAGTCTGGAAAAGCATCTGGGGTCTGCTTATAAACCCACAGCGACTTTCTGCCCTCTGGCAGCGCACATGTGTAGCAAAGGCTTTCGCCCCAGCCGTGCATGGACTACTGCATGATGTGGCTGCTGCAATCCAGCTGTGGATGGTGGGGCTCATTGTCCTCCAGCTACACATGTGTGCGCGCACAGACCCAGATCCCCTACAGCTGCGCTGCCAGGCATCCTGCATTCCAGCCACGCACAAGTGCCGACAACACCTTAAGCAATCCAGATGTACACCGGCACAAACAGAAAACCTTGCACTGCAGCTGCATGCACCCACTGCTGGCTGTTTGGAGCCACCAAGGTTGCCTCCATTTCTAAGCGTATAATTTGCTGCCGGCTTTGCACTGTGGAGCGCATGTGATTTTTTTTTGCTAAGAGGCTCTGAGAACAAAGGACAGGAAAAACGGGCCATGCTGCTGCGTTTCTGAGCTCGCTGGCATCGTGTGTGACTGCCTGCAGAGCCTACAAATAACTTACCAAGAAGGAGGAGGAGACACAATCCCCTTGAGTGGTCATGAACTGATCACTGTATGAATTCTATGGGATCAATCCTCCCGGCTCAGAAGACAATCTGTTACAGTAACAACCAGAGGTCATGCCTACAGGGCCTGCGGGCTAAATGAGAATCTTTGAACTCACATCACCGTCTCACACGTATGATTGTGCTCATGTTTACCAGGCTGTAGCCTCATGTGGGATCTATTAAGGACACCATTTGTAAAGAGAAAAGAAAAGAAAATAACCCACATGTGGTTTATCTCTTCAAAGGATCAGGGAACAGTATCCATCCAAAATATCTTGTACCAGGCAGGGATATGTAGAACCCCACCAAGAAATTTCCCTCAGCTTTTCAAAAAACATGTTCCTTACTTTGAATGTTCTTTCAGTGATCCTTCTGAGCAGCAGCCTCCAAATTCAGTTTTTGAAGAGTCAGTTTAGGCAAAATTAGTTGGCTGCTCTATTTTCAGCTTTCTCCACTGCACAGAGAGTTTCTTCACGTACTCCAGATAAGCCACATCCAGTTTTGGTAAGAGCCACAGCACTGCAGCGTATGTTACCATTGCTTTCAGGCCCCATCTCCCGCAGGACCTCTTTGCAAAAGAGGCTTAAGTCACATGTCACAGGAAGGTTGCTCAGTGTAGGCCAAGCCTGAAAGAGGACTATTGTTAAGAGGTTGATTCATTGTTATATCTCAACCCAGAAATACAGTTTTCCGGGAGTCCTCTTGTCTTCTGCCCTAAAGGGAATGTTACCTGTACACTTTCACTAATGACGTGCAATCATTTTTTGGGGAGGGGGGTGTCTCAGAGGTAGCAACTTGTGGCCCTCAAGATGTTTTGGTCTACAACTCCCATCATCCCTCACCATTGACTATTCTGGCTAGGGCTGATGGAAGTTGTAGGCCAAAACATCCAGAGCGCCACAAGCTGCCCACCCCTGCCTGATCTAAGCTGTTTTTGTGCCCAGTTAATGTCCTCAAATGTTTTGGGCTTGATCTCTGCATTTGCCCCCACGTTTAGTTTTAGGCAAAAGTTGGCTTCAGTTCTGGTTTGTACATTATCATGGAGGGACAATACCTATATGCAGGGACGCCCAGAAGGGCTTAATGGGGGCAATTTGCCATGGGCCCCCACAAAGCATAGGGGGCCCTAACTCAGCTCCTGTACATGCCATTGGCCCTGACATGTTCCCCAGAGGCTCACACACACACACACACACACACACACACACACCCTTGTAGAAGTCAGCAGCAGTGCCCCCAATATCGCATCTGCCCCAGGCCCCATAAACCTTGCCTGTTTGCTTCAGATAATTTTGTTGATGACTGACATTTGGGGATGGGAGAGACATTTGTTCAGTTCATGTTGTAATGCAATCTTACGTAATTTTGCACTTTCAAACCACCGTGCGAACCAAAACTCGGTTATTCTTCAAAATTCACACTTCTCCAAATTTGGAAAGGAGCTCTCCAATCAAAACATGCATACAAAATATATATATGCATATATTAGGGGAAATAATGTTCAAAAATGCATTATCTTGGGGGGAAATGCTTGCAAAAAAATTGTACATTAGACAAAAATGCATCTTGTTAATTGCTGTAAACCGCCCAGGGGGCTTCAGCTATTGGGCGGTATAAAAATTAAATAAATAAATAAAAGATGCTTATGAATTTTCATGCAAATGGAGAGAAACCAACATTGGCATTGCACTTCTATACATATCTACTCAGAAGTAAGTCCCACAAAGATCAGTGGGACAGGATTACAGCCTAAATCTCTTGTGATGCCACCCATGCTTACTGGAACTATGGACCTGCCATGCCATCCCATTATTAACCACACCAACAAGGGCCAAGTTCTCACAGACAGTAGAAGGAAGTGGTAGGCTTTGCCTCTTGAATATTCATTCATTTCTTTAAAGGATTTATATCCCGCCTTTTGACGTGAATGCCCTCAAGGCGGCAAGTCCCGATGAACAAATCATCGTAAAAACAATAAAATACAATATCAAGATTAAACTTCAATGAGAAACACAAATAAAAGCAGCAAACATAGCAGATTAAAACAGCAGTTAAAAATCAAATCAAAGGATCTTAAATACCATTAAAAGCACACCGGGCCAGCCCCAGATATTTGCTGCCTTGTTGCCTAAGGCAGAATAGCAAATGTTGCCCCATTTCTGCAGTCAAGTTGCAAAATAATACCCAAGGCTGGCCAAGTTATTTTGGCATCTGAGACAGGATGGAAATCCCACAAGCACCACTCCCTGGGAGTACAAAATGCAATAAAAATAAATCAAATAACAATTTGCTGCCCTTTCATGACACCCAAGGTCAGCTGCCTCGCTCTACATAATGGTAGGGCTGACCCTAATTCAGGACAGTAAGTCTGAACCAAAAGTTATCAAGTGACAGCATTAGGCTCAAAATTGGGGTGGGGGGAAATTTGGGGGGAAGGGGATTATTGGAGGCAGCATTGCAAGGGGTTATTGAAGAGAGCATTGCTCCCTCGTGAAAAACTATCCCTGCGCATAGAAACCTGACATGTCTACCAGAAGCCAAAGTTAGAACTCTTCTCCCTGTCTGACTACTAGCTTTCTTGGTTTAGAGATATTTTTCATGTGATAGGGGGGGAAACCCTCATCTTCAGGATGAAAAGAACTTGAGAATTTAAAAAAATGTGGGAGAAAACAAAATTGACAGATTCATCCATCCAGACCCAGGGCTTTGAGTGCTTTGAGTGAATTCCTATGTATTTTCTGGTGCTGAATTAGAGTTGCCACCTCTCTTTTTTCAGATAGGCTCCACATCTTGGCCACAACATGGTCTTCTCCATGCTAGGGATAGCTATGCCCAGTGCTTTTTTCCTGGAGAAAAGGGTACCGGAACTCTTGGATTACATTTCCTCGGGAGTAGATGGCGATTAAATTGTAATGCAATTAATAGAAGAAAAGGTGCTGGAACTCAGTTCCGGTGAGTTCCACCAGAAAAAAAGCCCTGGCTATGCCTATTGAATTGGGCTGGTGCAGATGGATGAGGATTTCTTTTCGGTTCATTTTTTATCAGAATTTACCAAACTGCACACCTTTCTTCACCTTCGGGATAGAAAAAAAAACTTTGAGATTTAAAAAAAGATTCAAATGCAGGAGAAAGTGTCACTGACTGATTCATCCACCCCAGTTTCTTAAACGGGGAAGCAGAAGTGGGCATGGCAAAAGAGCTCACTCCAAAAGCTTCGAAGGCAGGAGGGGACACATAGCAATAGGCTTGATGCAGTGCCAGCTTCTCGTGGGAAGAGAGTTGAAGGATGTCAGCTCAGCTACGGTTGCGGACACAAGCACATTTTAATGCTCTGTCTGGAGGCTTGTTTTGAAGTTCTTCAGAAGAGCAGTGGTGCAGCCAGGGCTGGACCTCAGGGCAGGATCCAGGGCCTTGCAGCCAAGGGGGAGCCCCAGTGACCACCCAGAGAGTGGCAGGTGATGGGGGCAGCGGCAAACAGGCCTGGCCTGGGCTGGCACCGGCATTCTGGGGCCCACCAAGGCTTATGCTGCTCACCTGAGCACCATTTCTTTCTTCTTATTTTTAATAAATTTTATAGTCATGGATGGATGGATGGATGGATGGATGGATGGATGATGATGGACGGACGGACGGATGGACAGGTATGCACCTGGTTACAGATGCCCATTTTAATATTTTTAATTTTAAAATGTATTATCCTTCTTTCTTTTTTTACAACAAAATGGTGCTTGCCCCCAAGCAAATGAGTTTAGCATCAGGGCAGCAGAAGCAAAGTCCATTTTATTCCTGGAGTCATGATGGTGCCATGATTCACGTGAGGGGATGTAGAAGCAGTTGTAAAGCATGGCATGATGGGTGCAGGTGAAGAGAAGAGAGATGTTTGTTTGTGCGGTGTGCTTCACAACTGAAGTAATACACATGGCCATCTAAAGTGTGTGTGTGTGTGTGTGTGTGTGTGTGTGTGTGTGTGTTGTAAGACCATTAAGTCTAGAGCCTAAAATCACCAAGCTGTGCTAAGGCAGAAGAGGCAGGTAAGGCACTGGAGAATCTCAAATGAGGTATTCTGAGAGGTAGCCCCCAAGCACCTTACATGATGGCACTTGGTCAAAAAAGGGAGCTGCTGGCCAGTTATATCCCATGCACTGATCTGGGGATCACCAAGGCCTTTAATTGGTAGTACTAGGAGCCCTCAGTCTGGAAGCACCTTAGGTCTCCTGCTGGCATCTCGAATGCACAGGCAGGATGAGCCGACAGGGTCCAGCACCAGGAGGGAGGGACAAGCATTGTAATAATCAGGGACATGAAGGTTAGCATGGTTTACTTATGGATTGCCAAAAAAAAGAGGAAACACACCACCAAAAAAGAGGACAAGAGAGGATATTAATTTTCATAAAATGTTTATATGCTTATGTGTATGCATAGCTGCAAATTTAGAAATAATTATTATAATTGACATAGAAATACAGTAGATTCTCACCATGCTGTGGAAGATTGTGACCAGGTGACGACTGTGTGTCTGCCAGACAAGAATTCAGTTTATGTTTGCAAATCATGAGAAGTGAGAACATACCCCATTCACAGACCCAAATGCGAGCACAAGCAGGAGGGCAGATCCTCTGAAAATGCTCGCAAATTCCCAAACTCATGTTTGCGGTTTAAAAACAACCTTTTTTAAAAAAAATATATCAACATTTCTTTAATCTTTGGGGGGTGCACATTTTCAGAGTGCTTTTTTTTTAAAAAATATGCAGATTTTTACCGTTCAGAATGTGTTCTTTTCTTGTTGGACTGAAACGAAAAAAGCACACAAACTAAAGTGGGAATCGAGATGAGACAAGCTTCCGGTCGGTGTTCAGAGAATCTGGGCGATCACAGTATTGTTCATCCATCCGTAGTCTTCCTGTTCAGTCTGCTCTTCAGGCGCACCCCATTGAAGGGCAACAGTACTTGATCTTCAAACTGGAATTGGAGATGACAGCCCTTCGAAAGGAGGACACCTTCAAAATACAGAATGGTCTTCTGGCAGCCCTTCAAACAGAGGACTGTCCTCTGTAAAAGAGGACACCTGGCCACCCTAATCCCAGAGACAGTGAGACAGTGCTGCCGATAGGCATTGCAACCCCAGGACCTGCGGTGGGAGTCAGCAAGTGAGGTCTCTGTGGTCTCCTCCAGCACGCATAGAACAACTGGTGCTAGATCCCCAGGAATGGAACAAAGTGAATCACGAAGAGAAGGCCACACACAACATGTCAAACCACCCAGTAACAACCATAATAATTAATGCTTACTGAGGACAGACCATGTAGCAGGCTAAACTGGAAACTGAACACACAGTTCCCGAGAGCTTAGTCAGGCACTTCCTGGCCTGGCAAGCCAGGAGGAGCGCCAACACACTACACAGAGAACTGCGTCTAAAGGACATCTGCCATACTTGTGTATAATTAATGCATGCCATATCTCCATGTGTGGCTGTAAGTACAAAGAAATCAGGCCTCCAGAGGCAGGCTGAAACCCCTGCCTCAGGCAGTGGAGCATGAGGAGCAGCAAACTGCATGCTCACCTGTTCCCCCCACTGGGAGGGCTCCCTGACAACAGGTGCTCTGAAGAGTCCCACTGGCCCTTCTCACCTGGTTCAGCAGGAAAGTGGCTGGTGGAACTCTCTGGAGCAGCTGGCTGCCCCATGTTTTGCTCTGCAATCCCCCTCAGAGTGAGACTGAGGGCAGGAAGGTGGGCTCTCCAGAGCAGCCGCCCACCTTCCGTTTCACTCTGAGGGAATCCTCAGAGCTAAACAGAGGACAGGCGGCTGCCTCAGAGGAGCCGCCCACCCTCTGGCTCACTCTGAGAACCCCCTCAAAACAAAATGGGGGGCAGGGGGTCTTTCCAGAGAGCTGTGTCATCCTAAGGAGAAGCAGCTGGTGTGCCTCTTCAGAGAGCCAGACGGATGCAAATGCCTGGCTCTGAGGAGGTCCTCCTCCCTCCCTTTCAGAGCCATGCTGGAGACTGGAGGGGTGTCCAACGAGACCGCCTGTTCCATGGGTGATCTCCCAGGACACCTCTCCTATGGAACAGCCACCCACCCACTGGAGTAGTCAGGCATCCTCTATATAGCCAAAGGTAAGAGAGTATAGGCAGCTGCTCCAGTGGAGAGGTGTACCGAGGGGTCCCCAGCAGCACAAGGGATCTCCTGGGACACCTTTCCAGACTCAGAGGACCCCCTTGGAGCCAGGCATTTGTATCTGGCTGTCCGTCTGAAGAGCCGCACCAGCCGTTTTCTCCTCAGGCCGAGGCAGCTCTCCGTCTCCAGAGAGCCCACCCACGCTCTGTCTCTTTCTGAGGGTATCCTCAGAGCAAGCAAGTGGGCGGGCAGTGGTGGTGGCGGTGGTTGGAATGGGGGTGGGATTCCATGTTGGTGGCAATGGCAACACCACCGATCAGGGGTGACGGGATGCAGCAGAGATTGGGGGGGCATGGGGCAGAGATTGGTGGTGACGCAGCAGCGCATCTTCTCCCACCTCGGGTGGTGGGAGAGCTTGCAGTGCTGCTGTTAAGGAGATTAAGCAAAGAGAAGCTCTAGGACACCCATCAACCCTCCCATTTTTCAAACACACAGGGCCTTTCATGAGGGAGGGAAAGGAGGCCCATGTGTTACAAGGGTGTGTGACACTGGCCCCAGAGAAATTAGGCTTGGGCACTGGATGCATTCCTAACATGAGTACAACAGAGCAGAGCATAGCAATGGATTTGGCAGCCTTCTAAGTCCTTCCAAACCCCATGATGCTAGAAAAGATTTCCAGGAGAATCAGATGGAAGCAGGGACATGTTAGAGCAGTGTTCTGGCTGGGGCATCCTGGGAGTTGTAGGCCAAAAACATCTGGGGACCCAAGGTTGGAGAACACTGTGTTAGAGGATTCGCAAATGTGAAAAGCAGGTGAAGAAGCAGCCTCGCCGTTTTTCCCTGTTGTGATATTTTTAACCATTCCATCTGTGTGCCGCCAGTGTTATATAAGGGTTAAGAAGAAGAGCAGGGAAAGTTCCTGGTTCAAATCTCGACGCTCACCGATACATTTACGCAGCCGCCTTAGGCAAGCAAGTTCGCTATCTCTTCATCTGGACACCTCTCTGCTACCGACTGACCCACCCATCCGGATAATACTTGCCAAATAAGGATAATACCTTATAGAATTGTGATAAGGATTACTGTGATGGTGAATATGAATGAAGCACTTGGACTACTTAGGAAAAATGCTCCAATGTTTTAAACATTTAGTCCTCCGATTGCGCCCCGAGAACTGGTGGGGTCCAGCAATGGAGACGCGTGTAGGTAGCGAATGTGAATGCAAGTGCATCTCCCATTAGGGGCTCTTGTGTGAATTTCCCATAGAGGCACACACACACACACACACACACACACAATACAAGCAACCCTCCCCAGTGTTTCACCGCAGGTAAGACTTGGATTGCTTGGGGGCCTCTCTGGGCCCTCAGAGCTAGAGGATATGCCATAAATCTGGATTTTACTTCATGGCTGGGGAAGAGGGCGGAGGGAGAACGTCCCCTCCTAGCTGGTGACAGCGAGAAGAGCAGAAGCAGACAAAAAAAGGAAGAACTGAAATGAGGACTTGTTGAAAGAGGAGAACGCTGAACCTTCAGCATCTCCATGCCTGAGACGAAAGAATAAAAGAGTACGGGCAATCGCAAGAGTAGCCTGTGCTGACATGGATGGTTCTATCATCATCATCATCATCATCATCATCATCATCATCATCATCATGTCCAGGCCATTTCTGTGCAAAATATTGCTCACTTCCCACCTCTGGCTCATTGAGCCACTGGGTCCAAATTCTGTCTGAGGTCCAGATTTGATTTGATTTTAATTATATAGTGCCATCAGTGTGCATAGCACTTTAAAGTGCAAGAGAACAGGTCCCTGATCCAAGGAAACTAAAATTTGACATAGATATGAGAGAGAGAGAGAGAGAGAGAGAGAGAGAGAGAGAGATTGTTATACAAGGTATTATTATTATTATTATTATTATTATTATTATTATTATTATTATTTACATTTATTAATCGCCCATCTGGCCGGCAACCGGCCACCCTTAGAAACATAGTGTACCTTGTTATACAAGATACACTTCATAACAATAGGCTTTCTCCTGTATTCCTAATTCCCAAACTGTGGAATGTCCTCCCTTCAGAGTTACGATTGATGCCCACTCTCTCAGTTTTTCAACCAAAAAAAATTTAAATTTGCTAATCTGGCCTTTTAATCTTTTTAATTTGCTGTTTTAAATTGCTTTTTGTGGTTTAAAATGCTGTTTTAGTGTTTTAGCATGGTTTTATTGCTGGTTTTTATGTTCTTATACTATTAGTGTTTGATTTTGATTTGTCATACAATGCCTTCGGTGGAAAGGCAATACAAAAACATTTTGAATAAATAAATAATCTATATTCCCAAAGGGCGCAATCCTATGGCGGCTAGACGCTGTCTAGACTGCCGTAGGATAGGTTGGAGTTCCAGCTCTGACCTCAGAAATGCCTTCCGGGGTCGGGGCTGTAGCCCCGCCCTCAGAGTGCCCTCCCTCCACCCTCACAGCTGGCACAGTTCTTGCCACACCGGCTGCGGCTCCAAAGTCTCAAGACCAACTTCAGGAGCTGGAGTTGGAGGGGCGGGGAGGGTGCAGAGAGAGGGGAGGAGCGAGGCTCCGCTCCCGGCAGGGCCTCAGCCCCTCCTCCTCGTGAGCAAGGGCTAAACATTTAGACGGCCGAAATTGGCCATGTAAGTGTTTTGTGGGGCAGGGGAAGTGCAGAGGCAATATTTCCGCCCACCACCCAACTCGCTGGACTTAACATTTTCTATGTAAAAAACGCTCCACCGGGAAGCCAGAAGTCACTTCCCCAGCTTGACTCAGGAGAATGCGAGTCAAGCCAGGGAAGCAGATAAGTGGGATGGAGTTTGGGGCTTCAAGCTCGGCTAGTTCGCCGGATTTCCACCCCCTGAACGAGATCCTCACACATCCCTAATTCCTTGCCTCCATGCTCTTTCCGTGTGTGTGTGTGTGTGTGTGTGTGTGTATATATATATATATATATCCCCCACCCAACCCTCTATCCTTTACCATAGAGCAGGGCTCTCCAACCTTGGGTCCCCAGATGTTGCTGGCCTACAGCTCCCAGCATACCCAGCCAGCATGGCCAATGGCAAGGGATGCTGGGAGCTGTAGGCCAGCAACATCTGGGGACCCAAGGTTGGAGAGCCCTGCCATAGATGAGGAGGGAGGAGGATGACCTTAATATTGTGCTTGGGGCTGTGTAAAAGCAGGGGTGGAAAGCCCTGCCAGTGGCTTCCTGTATTAATAAAATGTGAAGGGATAGGGAATCAGAAGAGAGAGGAGTAGTTTAAAAAAAAATGTAACACGAGAGGTGCAGCTTGGTAATTTTAGACCGTGAACCGAATAACAGTACAGGAGGGCCCTTTAGGCAGCCACGTGTATTACTTCAGTTGTGAAGCACACAATTATTTATTTAATTAATTATATTTATACCCCGCCTTTTTCCCTGCAAGGAACCCAAGGCGGCTTACACAATCCTCCTCCTCTCCATTTTATCCTCACAACAACCCTGTGAGGTAGGTCAGGCTGAGAGTCAGTGACTGGCCCAAAGTCACCCAGTGAGTTTCATGGCCGAGCGGGGACCAGAACCCCGGATCTCCCGAGTCCCAGTCCAGCACTCTCACCGCTACGCCACGCTGGCTCTGGCGAAATTAACCTTCCTCTTCTCCCTCTCCCCCCCGCCCCACCCACCATGTGCTTCTACATTCCTGATACGTTAGAGAGGGTGAAAGCCTGCCTGCCAACCCTGATTAAAAGAAAAGAAAAGAAATACCCTGACCCTGAGCATGTGCAATTTTGCATTTTAAATTCCCTTGAATCATTGCACTATGATGACTACAGGAATAAAATGGAGTTTGCTTCTGCTGCCCTGATGCTAAAGACATGTTGGAATAAGCATTTGGTTGTAGAAAAGGATAATATATATTTTAAAAGTAAAAAATAATAAAATGGGCACCACCTGTACATGTTGCGTGCATGCCCGGTTGGCCACCCCAACCATAAAATGTTTTTAAAATAAGAAGAAAAGATGCTGCAGCAAGCCACGTCAGCACCAGCAGACTCTAGTGTGGCCGTGCTTGCCTAAGTGCTGGTTCTGTGGGGCCAGTTTGCCATGGCTGCCAGCACCTGCTCTGGGCTGTGGGGGGCTGGACTTTGGCTCCAAGGTCCAGCCCTAGCTGAACTACTGTGTGCCAGCAGTGTAAATGGAAACCCTTGCTGATGGACGGGGCTGAAGAGATTGCTGTGAGGAAAGGAAGGCCAAG
Source organism: Shinisaurus crocodilurus (assembly GCA_021292165.1). Lineage (NCBI taxonomy): Eukaryota > Metazoa > Chordata > Lepidosauria > Squamata > Shinisauridae > Shinisaurus > Shinisaurus crocodilurus. The sequence continues at coordinate 31,847,014 of CM037881.1, forward strand.
GGAAAGAGGAAGATTTTGTAGAAGCTTCTTGAAAGGAGAGTGCATAGCAAGACACAGGGATGGGGACTCGGACTCGAGGACTCGACTCGTGAGTCGGACTGAGTCAACTCGGACTCGAGTCCCAATATTTTTAATGGGACTCGAGACTCGACTCGGGACTCGAGACCAAGGACTCATCAACATCCCTGCCTGGTGCTGCCTGGACCCAGTTGCAGTAACAATCCAAGTTTATTTTTTAAAATCATTTTTCTAATGCAACCTTTCAGACATTTTGGGTTTGGCTGCCTCTGCCTGCCTGTTTGGGGTTCCCTGCCTCCTCTGCCTGCCTGGTCTCTTCTTAACCAGTTCCACAGTTTGAATTGTCCAAGACAAATGCCTCTGCCTGCCTGCTTTGGGGTTCCCCGCCTCCTCTGCCTGCCTGGTTATTTTGGGTTTGTCTGCCTGGTCTGTTCTTGTCAAAATCAGTGGCAGAGTTTTGAGATAAAAAGGCACACTTGTGCCTAGAATTTATTTAAGCCACACATCTGAAGTAGCCTTATTTTGTTGGGGAAGAACCCCATTGATTTTAATAGGGACTCGTGGAGTCAGCTTTGGGAGTGACTCGGGACTCGGGACTCGTGAGTCACCATTTTGGACCAAGGACTTGGACTTGGACTCGAGACTCGGGTCCAAAGACCCGTGACTCGACTCGTGACTCGAGACCAAGGACTCTTCAACATCCCTGGCAAGACAGCACAGGCAAGAAGGGAGAGGATTCCAGCTGTAAGCAGAGGCCCTATCTTTAAAACAAAACAAAGCAAAACACACCAAACAACAACAATAACATTTCCATCATCATCATAACTCAGCAAATGATCCATAGCAACTCCAGAATAAATGGATACTGTGGAAGTAATCCTGGCAAGATTCTCGACCCACTCATCCCTTACAAAGTCCAGGTCATGACTCCTCCTTATACCCTGGTTCAGACTCCCACAAAAAGTCTGTTTGCTGCCTGCCTGTCAATCCCAGGACCTCCACCACGCCATCCTTCCGATCCTGCCCCCCCCCACCCCCAATTTCTCTCATTCTCTGAACCGGTCCACAGAGTCTTGGATGCCAAATTATTCATTATGCAGAAGATCTGTGACTGGGCTCTCCCAACATTCCTATTCAAAAACAGTCACAGGAGGCTCCGAGTTTGACTGGCGCATTGCTGGGGGGAAGGGGATCCAAGCCCACCCCCCAGTCCAAGTCACACCAGATGCTGTTTGCCCTGCTTGGGTGGTGGTGGTGGTGGGACTATGACTCGACTGTGGGACTAACATCTCCCAGGGTGATTTAGATTGTAGAAATGGGTGGGTGGGGAGAGAGAGAGTTAAAGTTCCCCCTCCCCAGCGCTGCTTTCTATGAGCAAAGTCGTGGCCGAGGGGGGCCCTACAGCTGCTGTTAGGTCAAATACGAAAATGCCGGGAAACCTGAGCAGACATCTCCCCCTATCACACGAAGTCTTCACCTCTAGGCAGACGGCCTGTTCATTCCACCAAGCCCACAGTCCACGGTCCACACGACGCTTGGGAATGGATCAACAGTTACTTCTGGAGCTGGAAGGCAGATTCTGTTCCTCAGGGGGAAGCATCCTCGTATCAGATTATTACGTCCTGTATTCTAGCGGTTGTTAACGAACCAGGAGCAGGGGGAAAGAAAATTGTAAATAGGTAGGTAGTTTTTCATTCTTATAATTGGGAGTCAGTCTCACAACATTAAACATCTCCATGTCACCCCGAGATTTGGCCTTCCCCAACCTGGCGCCTTTCAGATGTGTTGGACTGCAACTCCCATCATCCCCAGGCAGTGATTCTGCCGGCTGGGGGTGACGGTGGTTATAGTCCAACACATCTGGAGGGAAACACAGGCTGGGAAAAGCAGAAATCAACCGTGCGAGTAGAATTTGTATGGTTTCAATTCTGCAGCAGCGGCCACACAATCCCTTCCTGTCTCCTCAGGAGGGTGTTCTCTGGGGGAAAACCTAGAAGAGCAGGGAGAAGGGAGGCAGGGTTTTCTCTCCCCCAGATCACAAAGCTGAACAGTCTGCAGAGCCAAGTTGAGCTCACTATTGCAACCAGGCCCCCTCCATCTCGAGGGAGGCACCTTTACGATCCAGGATCCATTTCCACCATCCTTATTGCGCTAAATAATTCACAGGTGAGTTAAATGCCTAATTTCTCATTAACTGTGAATGTGACCACAGAAAGGAAATCAAAGTGGTAAATCTGACTGGGTGCTCCAGCTCTGAATATATAGATTGCAGGATGATGGGATAACCTCTAGAGACAAAGAAAGAGTTGGGGCACCAGGAAGGACTAAAAGCAGAAGCGCTGTATCTGGTGGCCATGTGCCCTGCCCGACGAGGGCAGCTCGCTATTTAAGGAGCTGTCAGGGGGCAGCCAGTCTTCTATTTGAAGGGCTGTGCAGTGCAACCCAACCCTACTTCCAGGCAGAAGGCTCCTACTGGTACCAGTCAAGAAAGGACACTGTGCAGCTATTCTGTCTTTGCCTCCTTAATGGATCTTTTTGTGTGTGCGATAAGGGGGGGGGGAAGAGCAAAGAAGTGGTGGGAAAACATGGGAGGGTTGAGAGCTGAAGACGATAGCAACCGGATCCCCTGTAAAATTCCATGATTGAGGCAGTGCGATGGCACCATAAAAGCCTCTTCTGGAAAAAGAGGCAGTGTTAGGGGGTGGCCCACTACGGCTGGAGCCCCAAATTTTTCATTTGGAGCCCCGAATCTCTGGGAGGCCACACATGCCCCACCACCCCGCTACCCATGGGCACTGGCTGAAATAAAGGTACAGGGGCCCTGATGGTCTCTGCTGCATATAAGCCACCCTGGATTGGCTGGCTTTTTGCCCACATGTGCTTCACCTCCTGCTGCCCCCCCCTTGAATCTTTCTGCCTGAGGTTTTTTCTGAAATCAAATGCCCTCCACTCCCCTGTCCATACAATTCATCTTTTTCTTTTTATATATAAATAGGGGTATGCTTAGGACACACACACACACACACACACACACACACAGACTTTAGAGCATATTAAATTAGCATATGTAAATTTGTGTGCTTTTTTGTCCTTAGGGCCTGAGCCTTCATCTTTTCAGTGCCTAGCACCACCCCTGTCCTGGAAGCACTGCTTGGGGGCAGGGGGTGGGTCCAAGGGAAGGGGTGAGGACATCTCAGGAACCCCAGAGGGCTGGATTTGGCCCACCAGCCTGTGAGTCTCCATCCTTGATCTATAGCTTGTACCCATTATCTCCTCTCAAGAATCCAGTGTAGGTAGTCAGTATTATTCCATGTTCAAAATAGAGCAATGAGGTTGAGAGCAAGTGACTGACCCTGATCCATGAAGGAGTCCTTGAAGGAGGTGGGATTTTTCAACCCAAATCTGTCTCTTTGCTGATCAGATCAGGTCCACCCACCCTGAAGCTGAGCAGCTTCTTATGCAGCAAGTAGGATGCACTTGTTCAGGCACACCTGGTCAGCTCCACCATATGATTCTTAGGAGGCAACTCTCCCTCATAGAATCATAGAAAGGTAGAGTCTGATAAGAAACCAAGTTCAGGCCATTGAATTGCATGCTGGTCCCTTTGCCCCAGAACCTTGAATGACCTAAGAATGTCACAAAACATGTCTATTCTATGGAGTCACCGCTGGCTGGAACTAGAAAATCAACCCTGCCAAGTAAATTTCTTCATCTTGTCAGCATTCTTTTTGACCTCCCTTGACTTTCCTCACTTCACCTGCACAGACACCTTCAAATTTGCCTCGATAGCACATGGAGATGTCCAAAAGACCCTGGGGACATTTTTGCTAATCAAAAATGAGTTTCACTTCCCTTTAAATTCTTACAGATGTTTTGCCAAGCAGGAACCTGAAAACGTTCATCTCAGCATTCCACTTTAGGCAACATTTGGTGGCTTTAGCTGGAACAGGAAGAGGGGAAAGAAGCGATGGCAAGAGAACATGTACAACGGCACCCTCTGCTGACGACTGCTATAACTGTGGCGGGGGGGGGGGGAGGATACTGTCTGTCTGTCATCAGGCAGACGCTGGCAGGCTGGTTCCTCTTCATGGCACAAGGAGGGATCGTATATCCCATCCCATCCCAAGCCCCTATAATACAAGCCTGAAGCATTAGCTGCTGCTTCCATGCTGGTCCAGGAAGAGAAGCAACTGCTGCTACATAAACATAGTTGGGAAATGGCCAACAACATTATTATCCCAGTTCTTGTGTTCACTTCTTCTGTTTCACTGAGGGCTGAAACACCTATTTTGTTGAGCCTTGCCAGGTTTTTGTTTTTTCCTTTCCATTTTGCCACTCTATTGCAAATTTTTGAATTGGCATTTTACCTCCCACTGAACTGCTTTACACTTGCTGGTGTCTCTTGATGTCTTTGGCAGCCATCAAGTAGGAATTCTCACTGGTGGTCAAAAAAATGCCATCAGACACTAAACACCATTGCCTGTTATCCAGCAGATGCTGGCGGATGCTAAACACCACTACATGTTAGTTGTCAAATTAAAAATGTGGTCACATTGTTAATACCATTGCATGTCAAGTATGAATACCACCACATATCAGCTGTCAAATGAAACACTGTCAAACTATTAATACATGTTCACTATCTAAGGTGGCGGGGGCATGATAGAGGTTTAGAAAATCATGCATGGTGTGGAGAAATAATAATAGAACCCAGTGAAGATGAATGGTAGGAGATCCAGGACAGATGAAAGGAAGGACTTCTTCACACAGCTTCACCCTGGAAATTCACTATCGCAAGATGTAGTGATGGCTGCCAACTTGTACGGCTTTAAAAGGAGATTAGACAAATTCGTGGAGGACAAGGCTATCAATAGCTATTAGTGATTATGGCTGTATGCTACCTTCAGGATCAGAGGCAGTTGCTGGGGAACATGGGTGGGAGGGTGCTGTTGCATTCATGTCCTGCTTGTGGGAGTCCCGTGGGCATCTGGTTGGCCACTCTGGGAACAGAATGCTGGAGTAGATAGGCCTTTGGTCTGATCCAGCAGGGCTCCTCTAATAATGTTCTTATGTTCATAATACTGCCTAGCATGGATATTACTGCCTATCTGTCAATACCAAATATATTGCCTGTAAACTATCAAACAGTGTCAAATATTGCTCATGGGTGTGGTCCGAAGGCACATGATGCATGCAGCTACCTTGCTAAAGCTAAGCAGGTCCAAGCCATGCCAGCATGTGGATAGGAGACCACCTTGAGTCCCATGATAGAAAGAGGTCTGGATGTAAATGTAATAAAATTCATATCGAAGTCAAATGCTGGAATATCATAAGATGTTTTGAGAACCCCCCCCCCCCCTGTGGAAGTTCATAAAGTATTCACAGGACAGAAACTGTGAGGAGAATCTGGAAGGGAGCGAATTAGTTTCAGCAACCATGCCACAGTAGTCTCTGCCTGAGCACTATCCTGGGAAGTAGGATCTCTCTGGGCTGCAGAGAAACTGCTTCAAAGTAAGGTTGAAACCCAGTTGGGCATCATCATGCTTGCCTGGCAATTGCCCTGGTGCTGCAGAGCTGAGGGGCAACCCATGAACAGGCCTGTGGCTTACGCTGGCTCAGCTTGTCTGAGTGTGGAAAGCTAAGCAGGGTCAGGCCTGGTTATTACTTGGATGGGAGACCCCTCCTCTAGTTTCCTGCATTGAGCAGGGGGTTGGACTCGATAGCCTTGTAGGCTCCTTCCAGCTCTATGATCTATGAAATCTATGTTAGTGTATGGAGAAAAACAGGCTTTGTGTAATGTTTATGTTTTGTGATGTTTTGATATGTTTTGCAGCGGCTTCTGTACTGCTTATCTGGGAACCTTCCAGACATGGCTGTCTATCTTTACGGGATTATTCTTGTCTGCGGCCTCACCAGGACGAGAAGCTAACCGTGGGATCATAGAATCATAGAAGAGGTCATGTGGTATACATAGGACAATGACGTGTAGTGGCCATATGTATCATGCTTGTATGATTCTTTTGGCTGAGCTGGATGTACCTTCAAGGCTTTTGTACTTTGCACATGCACATTACTGTATATTTATACCCCGCCTTTTTTCCTGCAAGGAACCCAAGGCAGCTTACATAAATCCTCCTTGCCTCTTCCTCACAACAACCCTGTGAGGTAGGTCAGGCTGAGAGTTCAGTGACTGTAAAGAGCCAGTGTGGTGTAGTGGTGAGAGTGTTGGACTGGGACTCGGGAGATCCAGGTTCTAGTCCCCGCTCAGCCATGAAACTCACTGGGTGACTTTGGGCCAGTCACTGACTCTCAGCCTAACCTACCTCACAGGATTGTTGTGAGGATAAAACGGAGAGGAGGAGGATTATGTAAGCCACCTTGGGTTCCTTTCAGGAAAAAAGGCGGGGTATAAATATAATAAATAAATAAATAAAATAAAATAAAGTAACCTGTAGTGATACTTTGTAATAAGTTAATAAAACAGTTAGAATAGAACTGTTTTGGCTACAGAGTGATTCCTGAGTCTTGGATGGAATGCTGCTGCTGAACGGCTGAAGCTGGCTGCTGCGTGGGGAGAGTACTCTGCTGCTGTGTGTGGACAGCCAGGACTTCATTCAGCTTGCTAGCACACAGACCATTTTCCCACTCCAACCCCAACAACCCAATTCTGGCATCTGCCATCAGCCAGGGGACCAAAGGCCACTGATGCCCCTGCCTTCCAGCATGGCAAGGGAGAGACCAGCCTGGCCCTAACCCAATGTCAGCCAGTGAAGTCGCAGAGGCAGCAGGCAGCAGGCAGCAGCAGTTTGCTTCCATCCTCCTTGCCAGAAACGTGCTACTGTCACTGCCAATGGGTTAAAGCATGAAGGATCCTATCTTAGGCATGGGTTTCTTTCATCCAGTGCCGGCGTCAAGGGTAGGCATGGTTGGGCAGCTGCCAAGGGCCCACACCCCAGCAGGGGCCCACTGACAGGAGCCCCCCGGACTTGCTCCTCCTCTTCCCCATTGCAACCTGCTTGTTGTTCACCTGCCTCTCGCTCTGGCCGTGACCACAGTGGTGGTGAGAAGCAGGAGCAGGAGGTGCCTCTGCCTCCTTGCCTCCTGGCTCTCTGCCTTTCAAGCAAGCACGTGGCAGCAATGAGGAGGAAGGGCATGAGGAGCAGTGGCTGGCGACAATGGCAGTGAGAAGGGAGACTCAGAGCAGAGGGCCCATTGATGGCATCTTGTCCAAGGGCCCTCACAAAGCTGAAGGCGACACCAGTTCCATCCGTGTGGGTGGATTCACACGCACCCACAAACGCACACCGGCGGTAATCGCTCGAGCTGTGCACAAATGGCCTCCCAAAATTCTCCACCCTATTTGTGGGCAGGGATGGGTGGGGGGGGGACACAACAGACCATTTCACTGAATTTCTCCTGGGGGAAGAGAAATTCTCCAACAATTTCTAGGGGGTGGGGCTCACCATTTAGCAGCGGCAGACGCACGGCTTCCATTGCTCAGATCAATGTCTGCTGAGAAATTTAGGCTCAAGTCTAATTTTCATATTGGGTCCAGAAAATCAGGCCTCTCGTGGCACTCCTGCTCCTACATCTTACAGCCGGCATCGCCTTACTCCGATCTACCCTACAGCAGGGATGGGGAACATTGTTTAACTGCAAACTCCCATCATCCTCACCATGGGCTGTGCTGCCTGGGCCCGGCGGGAAATGCCATCCAGCAATATCGGGGGGGGGCGCACATTCCCCGGCCTTGCCCTACAGCTTCTACTGTATATAGAACCCCAGAGCCCACTCCAAATGCTTGGATCTGTACAATCCTCTAGGGCAGGGGTGGGGAACCTCCAGAGGCTTTTGGACTCCAACTCCCATCAGGCCCAGCCAGTAAGCATGATGGGAGTTGTGGTCCCTGCAACATCTGGAGGACCGCAGGTTCCCCACCCCTGATTGAGGGTATAAACAAGTGTCTATTGCCTACTCCGCATGGGGTTTGCGCAGGGGTGTCTTTTTTGAGCAGTCAGGCTTACTTACATTTCAAATGCAAGCTTTGTTGTTGTTGTTTTTACTCACTCCTTCCTGCTGCTACTTCCTTCTCATCCCAAGCAAATGAAAGGCCCGGTCCTGCTTAATGCGCATGAGAGCTGTTCATTACCCTTCTCTTTATGCAAATGAATGCACTGAAAGCTCTGCCTCAGAGTCCATTAATTGCTAATTAATCTCTCTTCTTCCCCCCACCAAGCTATTTGCTCTCCCGCTGTCTGCTGAAGAGTTGCTGTGAGGCCAGAAATCAGCTTGTATAGGCAATGAGGGATTCCCGCTGGGCATGCTGCCCAGCAGGTAAAGTCTTTGACCCGTCATCGAAAATGCTGACAGCCCAGGACAAGTGTCTCAATAAACGCCCGCCAGGTGATATGAATGGTCCCTCCCTCCTAACCTCCCACCTCCCAGACACCAGGAGGACAAGGCCTTAAGGCTAATGGCTGAAATGACTGCATAATAAATGGTGCCATTTTTAAGGATGCTTCTGTTATCCTAACAGGGATGGTAAAAATTGGATACAGCTGAAAAATCTCTTCCCAGGACCTTAAACATACCAGCATCACACACACACACACGCACACGCACACACTGACCAGGTGCTGTGTATAGGGGCTGCCACCTGGGAGATGAGTCCGTGCTGCCCTCTGCAGGTTGGGATCGGAAATATTTTTCTGAGTCAAAAAGCCCTATACTGGAATGTAAGGTGGGGAATCATCACCATTAGTTGAAAGGACTTGCGGGGGGGGGGGGGGAGAGATACAGAGACTGGTATCCAGATGTTTCTTGGACCTTGGAGCATTGGAGTTGGTTGAAGTCTAAAGAATCCTGCAATTCCAGGAAACTGGATTGCATAATGCTTGAGATTATTTAAATTGTGTGATTCTTTGTTAGTATATATTTTCTGCCATATGCTGTCCATCTCAAATTTGCCCCAAATGATGATGGAAAAACCATCATGGAAAATGACAGTCAATAGTCACACAAATAGTTATTAACAAAGCTGAATGCACTAATGAGAGAGAGAGAGAGAGAGAGAGAGAGAGAGACTATAGGAATGGAACCACCCCATGCCCAGGGATGGGGACTCGGACTCGAGGACTCGACTCGTGAGTCGGACTGAGTCCCCCCTCTGACTCGACTCGGACTCGAGTCCCAATATTTTCAATGGGACTCGAGACTCGACTCGGGACTCGAGAGCAAGGACTTGTGTTCCAAAATCGTGTTCCTCAAATGCAACATGGATAGGTTTTAGGAAGTACAGCAAGTTTATTTTTTAAAATCATTTTCCTAAAATGCAACCTTTCAGACATTTTGGGTTTGTCTGCCTGGTCTGTTCTTGCCAAAATCAGTTGTAGAGTTTTGAAATAAAAAGGCACACTTGTGCCTAGAATTTATTTAAGCCACACATCTGAAATAGCCTTATTTTGTTGGGGGGGAAATGCATTGATTTTAATAGGGACTCGTGGAGTCAGCTTTGGGAGGGACTCGGGACTCGTGAGTCACCATTTTGGACCAAGGACTCGGACTCGGACTCGAGACTCGGGTCCAAAGACTCGTGACTCGACTCGTGACTCGAGACCAAGGACTCTTCAACATCCCTGCCCATGCCTAAGATAAGATCCTTCATGCTTTAGGGTGCAATCCTATGCATAGTTAGACAGAAAAAAAGTCCTACAACTCCCAGCATGCCCCAGCCAACATGCTTAGACAGAAAAAAGTCCTACAACTCCCAGCATGGCTGGATGGGGCATGCTGGGAGTTGTAGGACTTTTTTCTGTCTAAATATGCATAGGGTTGCACCCTTAACCTATTTCCCCACCACACATTTGCATCCACAGTTACTAAAATTCCCACTCTGGTGTCTGTCCACTGGCAGGTAAAGACTTTGTTAATCAAATGGGCCTTTGGTGTGTAAGCAGGTCTGCTGGGGATGCTGTTTTACTTTGCTATTGTTGTGTTTTTAATTGTTGTTGTTTTTTCTCCAGTTTTATTTGTGACTGTAAGCTGCCTCGAGTGCCATTTTTCAAATCAAATCAAATCAAATCAAATAAATAAATAAATAAATAAGGGTACAATCCTGTGCATGGCTGGAGCATGCTGGGAGTTGCAGGACTTTTTTCTGTCTAAACATGCATAGGATTGCACCTTAAATAAAACTGAATTCCTATGTACATTCACTTGGTGGTAATAAACTGCAGTGAACACAGTGGGACACTTCTGAGTACACATACATAAACCAAAGTTACATGGCTGTTTTCACATGTGAGGCAACTGAGCCCTTTTCACATCCCATACATTAATATCTGATCACTGTCTGTCTGTACATGTGGAAGGGCAAAAAGGGGAGGGGGGGGACATTTGTTGTGTGCCAAAGAGCATCCTGCCTGATGTAAGTTTTACGTTCAGTGTCAAGCCCACCAAAAGCAAGAGCTAAGCCTCAAATGTGAAAATATTTACTTTAGTGCTACAGACATGCATAAAGAAAAATGTGAGTTTATAGAACCATGTGTGGTGGAAACATCTTCTTAAGGCTGGTTCGGCTGTCAAAACAGGAGCTATCTGAAGATCTGACAACGATCAACCCCACTGTCTGTGTACAATTTTCATTCCTTCCTAAGTCTGAGTGTAGAAGTGAGGCGCGTGGGTGGGTTGTGGCTGGTGCATAAAGGCCTCTTCTTTGCAACAGGCATTCGCGGCCTTTCCATAATGATCCCGCATTGTAGCCCCAGTCTATCAAGAAAAGAGCAATCTCAATTAATCATTTAATTCTTAATAAAGTATTTATAAATGTCACCTCCATTCCCGCTGTCACCCAAGCCCAGAAACCTGGATTTTGCAATCTAATATTTCTTTGCCATCAGAAAAGAGCGTGTTGTTGGCATATTATAGCCCATGGGGAGAAGGCGCTTTGGAGGTGGGGGTGGGTGTAGAGTGAAATGGAAGAGAGTCTGGGGAGCGGGGGGGACCTCTTGAGTTCTGAAAGCAAGTCTGGGAGATGAGAAAACTATAACAGTTAGGCCAACCTGCCCCAACCTGATACCCTCCAGATGTTATGGGCTTCAGCTCTCATCAACCCCAGCTAAGAAGCCCAGTGACCAGGAATGCTGGGAGTTGTAATCCAAAACATTCGGAGGGCGCCAGGATGGGGAAGCCTGGGTTAGCGGCTAACTACATGTTACCCATAAATGCAAGTAATGAAGCCCAAACACATTCTATTAAGAGAAAAGGAGCTGGGGAGGGAGATTAAACAGCGGAGTGGCAAGGGGGAGGGAGTACTTAACTCCTTCCTCACCTACCATTTCTCTGCTCCAAATCCCCACGTCCAAGCAGCTTTTTCTCCCCTACAGACCCTCAAACTGCGTGTTTCCTTGAAGCAGGGCCTCCCCTGATGACCTGAGCTCACAGGAAGGCAGGCGTCGCACATAAAGGATGTAGGGTGGCAACTGCAAGATGCAAAGGGAGGCAGGGTGGAGGCTGGTGGCTCCAAGGTCAGTGCCTCTGTGTATCCACTCCAGAGTTTAGTCTGAGCTTTAAACGAGCTACCCATGGTGCTGAACCCTATCCCCAAAATAGATTCCTTCTCAGGTTGCCCTGCTGATGCTACATAATGTGATCTCCATGAGCAGCCAGAGGGGAGCAAATCTCACTTCCAGATGTTTCCCCAGCCTCTCAAGGATCTTAGCTCTGTGACATCTGGGTGGGAGGACGTCATGCGCCGCTGCAGCTGGAGACAGAGCTAGAGGCTGAAACTCCAGTGCCTGGCTGAGCATGGCTTGGAAGTAGCAAAGCAGGTGAACAAGGGGAGCCACCGTTCCGATTTCCAGGGAGCGGTCTGGTACTTCTCCCTCTTAAACAACATATTCTTATTTTGCCCCTATATCTGCTTGCTGGGGGAGATGCATGTGTGTATCAATATTTCTTAGGGTGGCCACTTACGCACTGCAAAGAAGGAGGAAATGTATCGCCAAAGAGAGGACAAAAGTGGGGACAGATCTGCATGAAATTTGCCTATGCACATTTAACAGAGGTGCAATTTTAGGGGAAATGAGTATCATTTCACTAGAAATGCAATCCATTTTGCCATAGTGGGGAAGGCTGTGACCAGGTGAGCGGTGTGCCTGCTCAGTCTGCTGTCCAGGTGCGAAGTGTGGACGGGCAGCTTCAAGATCCCTCCCTGCTCCCCCTTCTTATCTTTGGTTATCTTTAAAATGGACTTGGACTGGATAGCCCTTCAAATAGAGGATGCTTCCTTCCAACAGAGCAGGGCCGGCTTTTCAGGGTCACACAGATTGTGCAGACTTGTGGACCATTTTTTTAAAAAAAACTTTCTGGAATGGTATGCAACTTTGGTCATACAAAACTAAGGAAGTTGCATAAAAATGCAGCAATGCATATGCCATTGAAAACACACACACAACATTTTACACATCTCTGATCTCTAGCATCTGCGGTATAGCAATCTTTTTGGGTGTAAGTATTTAAAACATTATGTACCAGCAAAAGTTCCATAAATTCTGACAGATTTGGGGGGGGGGAGCGTACTTTTCTGGAGGGGAGAAAAGATCTGCAACTGGGCCGTCAATGACGGACAACAGGGCAGACAATGCCTGACAATCCACAAAACACAAACACAGCAGATTATACAAGATCCTTACATCCCTAGGCGGGCCAGCAGGACTTTGGAAGGGGTAGATCATCTGACATTTCCTTCCCCACTCCAAAACATCTGGAGGGAGGGACCCAGGTTGGGGAAGGCTGAAATAAACTAACAGTCCAACCCTATCATGTCAACCTAGAAGTAAACCCCATTTAGGTTACTGAGACTAACTCCCAGGTCAATGTTTATAGCAGTGTTCTCCAACCTTGGGTCCCCAGATGTTTTTGACCTACAACACCCAGCATGCCCCAGCCAGCTATGCTAAGCTAAGCTATGCTGGCTGGGGCATGCTGGGAGTTGTAGGCCAAAAACATCTGGGGACCCAAGGTTGGAGAACACTGGTTTATAGGATTGCAGCCAAAAAAAACTGCCAACTAAACTATTGCGTGTGCCAGTTTAGAAGAAGCGGCACTTTACACTGGAGTGGAGAGCAAACGGTGAAAGCATTGCAAGCCACTTTCATAATTATGAGTAGGTTAACCTTCACTTCAAAATGCAAGTGTTGGATCAGGTAAACCTTGACTTCAAAATGTCTCTTTGCCAATGCCTGCTATGGAGAGAAAAACGTATTTTGAGCACAGCAAAATGCCTACCAGATATTGGAGATGCGTAAGGATATGAGACGATAAAGATAGACTGTAGCTTAGTGGGTGGTTAAATCTGGTTGTTGCTCACCTTCCTTAGAATAAGGAAACTACACCTGCTGAAGTCCCCTCTTGTATACAACTGTTAAAACTGCAGGAGCCCAGCTCCCTTTTTCACCAGGCTACCCTATAGATCAGGGGAGGGCAACTTGTGGCCCTCCAGATGTTTTGGCCTACAACTCCCATCAGCCCTTAGCCAGCATAGCCAATGGTGAGGGATGCTGGGAGTTTTAAGTCAAAACATCGGGGAGGGGGCAAAATTGCCCACCATTGTACTAGACCAAGAAGGGCATACCAAGATTCTTTGCCCCTGAAAGGGGGGGGACACACCACGCTGAATTGTATCAAGTATTCTGCATGTATGAAATAAATTGTTGCTTTTGAGTACCATTTTGAGACTCCACCTCTCTTCTCTCCCCCCCCCCTCCAATATTTGCCTATCCAGGGAAAAATCACAGAAACAAACAAACAAAAGCTAAGGAACTAAAAAAAAATCCAGGTCTACAACATTTTATTTGGGGTGGGCAAGGCCCTCATGGAGATCTTTGCACTTTGTCCTCTCTCCTTTCAAGAGTGCACTTCTGCACCTGCATCCCAGGGCACTGCCCATTCTTGGTCCTCTTGGTCCATTGCCCTGCAGCCTGAGAAGAAAATAAAAAATTACCGCCATCTTCCACAGGGAGGTGCCGACTGCAAGTTAACCAGCCACGCCATCCTTGAAATCGGTGAGGGTTTATCTTCTTTATGGGGTAGAGTTGGATCCGACTCGGGTTGCCACAGCAACCAGATGTGCAAAGGCTTGAAAAGGTGGGAAGGGAGGTATGTGGAGGAAAGGGGGAAGGTTTTTCAAAGCGGGCAAGCCCAACATTTGGCAAAAGACGATGAGAAAGTAATTGGAAGAAGCGATGGCATTTGCAAAATCTGCTGGTGGTCCCTCCTTTCTCCATCTAGGATGAAACAAGATTCAGTGAGTGACACTAAATCCGGTTCAAAGTTGCATTGAGGAGCTTGTCTCACAACTTGCTTTGAGTTAGCATTGCCAACTGACCAGGAAAAAACTGTCCTGGCCTGCTTCTGTGCCTATAACAATAGCTTGATCTGCAGAAAGCTGTTGCTGAAGCCTTTTTTACTGCATGGAAATAGGCATTATCACCTGCTAATGTATGTAGATCCAGCCACTGATAAAGGCCCAGGAGCAGGAGCTAGTAGGAAAGGCATTGGCAACCCTACTTCTGGTTAGGGTTGCCACCTTTTCTTTTCTTTTTCTGTTTAAATAGCTATGCTCCTGGGCCTTGAACACACAGGAAGCAGCAGCCAAAAATTTTTCCTGCCAGGATGTCAATCAGGAGTGGGGAACCTGTGACTCTCTAGGCATTGTTGGAATAATGCCCATCATCCCTGATCATCAGCCATGCTGGCTGGGAGTTGCAGTCCAACACATCTGGAAGGCTGGGGAAGGCTGATGTAAGTGGTGGGAGAATTTTTTTCAGCTTAATTGCTTTATGTCAAGCAACACTATTTCTTCTGGCATGATATGAAAGAATTCCATGCACAGCGAACACAGCTTGCGGCGGCCATGATAGCCATTGTCATGCCCCACACAGAACTCCACACAGATTGGCATGTTGCCTGATCTGCCCACCTTTCATAGTCTGGGAGTGCTCCTGGATCCATCTTTGTCACTGGAGCCCCAAGTGACCATGTGCCAGCTCAGAGTGCTTTTTACCAGCTTCGACTGGTTCAGCAGCTACAGTGCTAGTAACCTCAAGACTGGATTACTGGAATGTGTTCTATGTGGGACTGCCCTTAAAGTTCGTCCAGCAGCTGCAGCTAGTGCAGAATGCAGCAGCTTGACTGTTGTCAAGAGCTGCTCCTTTGCAGCATGTAACACCTCCACAGAGGGAACTACACCGGCTACCTATTTGCTACTAGGGCAGGTTTAAGGTTGTGTTATCGGGATATAAAGCCCTAAACAACTTGGGACCAGGATATCTGAGAGAGACCCGTCTCCCTTACCAGTTTGCCCAGTCAGTGAGGCACTCCTGGTGGTTCCACATGGACCTGCAGTCTTTCTGAAGTCCACTCAGAGAAGAGTCTTGATTGAATTGCCTCCTTCTCTATGGAGCTCCCTGCCTGTTGATGTCAGGCCGGCACCAACATGGTTTAATTTTTGGTACCTGCTGAAGACATTTTGTTTAAACAAGCCTTCCCTGAATAAAAGCCATGGTCTTATTGGCACAATCTGATTTTAAAGGTATTAATTCATCGTTGTCTATTATTGTTGTTGTTGTTATTTCCCTTTTATTGTTCGCCTTTTGGATATTTTAATGATTTAGAGCAGTATATAAATTGTGTATGTAAATAAATAAATAAATAAATAATACATGTTTGCATGAAATAGATGAAGAATAGTGAGGAAGATACTTGTCCTGCGAAGCCTTGCTGTGGGGGTGGGGGGAAGCTGTGCTTCTCTTTGGCCCCTTTGGCAGGAAGGGCCGTGGCTTGGTGGGCAGAGCACCTGCTTTGCATGCAGAAGGTCCCAGGTTCAATCCCCGGCATCTCCAGGAACAGGGCTGTAGAAACTCCTGCCAGAATTTCCTTGGAGAGCCGCCGCTAGTCAGTGTTAACAGTACTGAGCTAGATGGACCAAGGCTCTGACTCAGTAGAAGGCAGCTTCCCATGTCCCCTTGTAACAACAACAAAGTGTAAGTAAGTAAATGTGTGCTCCCGTGGGAGTTATGCAGAGAGGGGTACGGCTGCCCCCTTTTTTCTCACCCAGCTATTGTGCTTAAACATGCAGAAATTTAGCAGCTGAATATTTTCCTCTGCTAAGAAAAGCTTCATCCGCTTAATTTTTGTGCATTCAAGGCAGAGGAGCTGGGGCAGAAAAGAAGGCTGCATTCTTAAGCAAGGTTGTGCACAGCCTCCAAAAATATTAAAGAAATGTTGGATGAACAAAACCTGAAAGAAAACATTTAAAAAATGAAGTAGGCATTCATCTAGAATTTTCTTCTTCATCATCTTCTTCGTCTTCTTCGTCTTCATCATCATCATTATGCCTTTCTGAAAACCACCAACATGGTGTACAACAATTCAAGAAACAATAACAAAAATGACTTCATAACAACATCGAAACAGTGGCGTCTATCATAAAGTATTAAAATAAGTATTTTTTGTTTAAACAAAAAAAACTATGCCTGGAGAAAAAAAATCTGGTGACCTAATTCTCTGGCCACATTTGTTTTTGTTTGTTTTTTTACATGCCCTGTTCCTACGTGCCCTTTAACAGCATGCAGAACAGGCAAAGCTTTCCAAAGCCTGCCTGGTGACAGAGTTACCCATGTTTTGAACTGGTCCGTGTGTAGCTGCCCTTTAATAGCAGTTTGATCTGCTACAAGCGGCAGGTGAGAAAAGCCCTATGCAGATGGACCCGCCTTCACATCTACAACAAATGCATGAGGGGAAAGTGTGGATGCATGCCCCTAGTCATGCTCCCAGCGCTGAAACATCATACTGAAGTATGCACATAAAGCTTCTTCATGCAAGCAGGAAGCCTGGCCAATCAGGGATCCCACTTGTATAGGCTCTCTTTTGCCAGTACTGCTGAACCCCCCACCATAATGAGAAGAATGGCCAGTGGGCAGGTTGGCATCAGGAGATGTGGAGAGTAGGCAAGATTTCCCTGTCCTCTCACATGTCACTGAACATAAGGGATGCTTTTGCCAGTGCCGGTGCCAGGTTTCTGAGGGTCCTTGGGCAAGACACCCTCCAGGGCCCCCTCCCTCAGTGGCCTGGTTCGCACGACACAACAACCCATGGTGGGTTGTCACCATTGGTTGTTGCAGAGTGGCTTGTCATGTTGTCTGAACCCGGCATGATGGCTTAAGCATGGGCTGTTAACCATGCACAAGCCACCCTGGGAACCCATGGCTTGCTGTTGGGTTGTTCAGGGTGGCTTGTTTTCAGGGTGATTTGTTGTGGTGTGTGAATCCGGCAGTGTGGGTTCTGCATGGCTTGTTTGAAAGGGCTACAGAGATGCCTGGTAAGAGCAGCAAAAAACACAACCACTAATCACGGTGCCCTCTGCCCCTCCTCCCCTAGCTCAGCGCTTCATTTGACAGCCACTGGCTTTATCCCCTTGTGAGCCAACAAGTTAGTACAGCTATGCGTGTATGCATGATTGACATATCTCTGGGTAAGCATGCATGGCCTCAATTTGGGAACATGGCCATTCAGGAGGGGGGATTTAAACTTTCCTCCTTCCTGTTTTCATGCCAAAATTCCATGCAAACACACACCAGGGGGGGGGGGTTTAAAAAGGGGGGGGAGTCTAATGCAGAATCGCTAATGCAACCTCTAAAGGTGCCGCAGCATGCTCCAAACATTATCAGAAAAAATAAAGTCTGCAAAAAAACGAGTTGGATCCCAGAATAGCTCTTAGCACAGGGTCACCTTCCCCATGTGCTTCAGTCCAGTGCTGACCATAATGGAAGCAGAAGGTCCCAGATCCATTTGCTATATCTAGTATTTGATTTTAAAAAAAACAGGCATTGCAGTGATGGTGTTTCCAGCCTGTGACTTTTAACTTCCCACTCACACGAGTGCACGGTGAAAGAAGGAAATGAAGCCGTCCCCCACTCCACACCCACTGCTGCCCCTCAGGAAATTGCAGATGCAATCCACGCATTGCCTCACTCACCCTGGTCTCCAGTCCCGGTGTACGCGCAAGGCCCATTGGTTGCCATGGCAACCGAGGAGAATGGCTGGGGTCTCTGTTTCCAATTTAATATCCAATAAGCCTTAATGTGCAGTTTATGAAACATGTGGAAGGGAAGAAGGGGGTGGGGGTGGGCCCAGATCCTAGAAGCCAAACGGCAGGATGAGAAATTCTGTCTGTGTGGCACATTGCCACAGCAGAAACTCCATGCCACACGTCCTCTTCATTGTGGACATAATGTTGAGGGGATCCTGAAACCCCAGTGTTCCCATGAACCGCTTAGATGTTATGATACTGCAAAGGGAACCAGCAGCACTAACACCTCACTTTTCATGTTCCTCTGGATCGCTCATGCAAAACAGACATCTGTTGCATCTGTTTCCTTCCCAGCCCAAGATGTACGAGTTGTCCCATCATCTTTGGGAGCTTGCACATTGCCCACCAGGGGCAGGGGAAGATGCAAATGTTTCACACCAGACGGAAATGTGGAGGAACGGGAAGCACAGGGCACTCGTGCTTCCTGCTTAGGGTGGCCAATTATGAATTGCAAAAAAAGAGGACATGCATGACCAAAAAAGAAAAGGACAAAAGAGGCCAACAATTTGCATAAAATTTGCATATGCTGATGTATATGTATAGCTGCAAATTTAGAAATAATTCTTAGAAATTAAACAGAAATGTGGTACATCATCTCACCAGAAGTGTGGGAGACTGTCAGCAGGTGACCTGTGTGCCTTGCTCAAGTCTGATGTCCGAGTGCTGTTAATGGGCAACTTCAAGGCCCAGCTCTTCCTTCTGATGGTTCTTTACATCGTTCTTTGCATCGAACTTGGACAGCCCTTCAGATAGACGTGTTCAAAACAGAGGGCAGTCCTCTGGCAGCCTTTCAAATAGAGGACTTCCCTCTGTAAAAGAGGGCACATGGACACTCTAAACCTTACTGTAGCCTCCAAAGCCATTCTCTTGCTGCAATCTGAAGCATATTTACTTGGAAATCAATCCCGTTGAAGTCAATGGGGGCAGTGATCTTCATTCAGTAGCGGGGTGTTTTGTTTTTCAGAGGCCAGCAAAATGAATCTGTTCAGAATCAGATTAGTTATCAGTTATCACTCACACTCACCATACTTTAATCACTGTCTTCTACTACATCCAGAGTCTACATGTTTACAGACTGGATCTTTCAGTACAGATTCTGTGCTGTGCTGAGCTGAGCTTCCAAGACTAATCTGAGTGCCAGCTAGAGCACACACCCGAGCGAGCAGGGGGATGGTAGCAAAAGAGGGGAAAGAGCACAATCTTGTGCGTGATTAGCTTATGCAAGGGTGCAGAACCTCTTTCAGCTTGAGTGCCAAATTCCATTTTGGGGACGCTCTCGAGGGCCGGATCCCAGTGGTGGGCGGGGCTTGAACCTCTTCCTGCCAGTAAATTATTATTATTATTATTATTATTATTATTATTATTATTATTATTTCATCATCATCATCATCTAGGCCACCTTTCAGGGCAGAAGCCCTCCCAAGGCAACTTACAACATTAAAATTAATATAATAATAATTTTAAAAACGATACAATAATAAGACTTAGGAGAGGCATTTCAACCTTTCAGAATGTGGAAAAAATGCACAAAAGCCAGGGAACCACCAAATCATTGATGGTCAGGGGAAAGGAGGTGGTGGTAAGGGGTCATGGCCATCTGGGGAAACCCAGAGGCCTGGACTGGGACCCCAGGTGGGCTGAATTTGGCCTGTGAGCTGCGGTTCAACAGCCCTGGGTTTATGAGTGTAAAATATTCTTCCCCTATACAAATATTAGTTAGTTGCACATGGGAGTGGGGTATTGAGAGTTTGGCTGCTTGGCCTTATCCCATGACATCTACACAGGTCTAGCCCACATGCCCTGCATTTACACACTGGATGTCATGTATTCATGGTGGCCAATGCACCTGGACCCCAATGAGCACAGACCTATTTGCTACTTGGCCAGGTTTTTTGTTGTGTCCCCCCCCCCTTTCCATTAATTTTTATTGTGAATTCCATTAAATTAAAACAAAAACAAAAGAAGAGCAAAAAATAAAATAAAATAGAATATTACAGTTTTCTTGCATAAAATTTGAATAGATCAATTACTATTGATATATATGAAATGTACACCCCTTTAATCTATATATATAAAGGAAGACGTCCTGACTGGCTGACTGACTGACTCATCAACACCCAGCTCAAACCGTTTAATCTAGGAATGTGGAATTTTGAAGGAACATTGTTTTTATGACGTAGACACCCACTAAGGAAGGATTTTTGGGAATTCCATCCCTAAGGGGGAGGAAGGGGGGGAAATCGCCCCACTCTCATATCTCCCATGGGCAAAACAACAGGGAAGCAGATATGCAAATCGGCCTCACCTCATAATTGCTGCAGGAGCCAATAGGAGCAGTTATGCAAATAGCCCATACGACACTTAGAATGTTCATATGAATTCCTGCAGGGGCCAATAGGAGTGGGTATGCAAATCTCCCCTAGGCCATTTAGAATGTTCTCTAAGGGGGCGAAAAGGGAGGGAAACTTTTTAAATGACTGAATGACTGTTGTGGGGGGGGTGTCGCATAGGCTCCATCACGTTTTGTCGGATCCGCCCCAAACTTGGCACACATACTCTTCATCACCCAAGAACAAAGACTGGTGGGTTTAAATCTCCGAAAAACCCTCACTGCGCCTGTACGGCCCAAAATAGATGAGAGCCAATGGCATCACTTGGAATGTTCGCAGGGACCATTCAGGAGCAGTTATGCAAATCTCTCCTATGTCAAAACAGAATGTTTGTATGAACTGCCACAGGGCCCAATCAGGAGCGGATATGCAAATCTCTCCTATGTCAAAACAGAATGATCATATGAACTGCAGCTGGGGATGGGGGGAGCTGTGATTTCATTGTTGTATGGTCCTGAGGGAGCTGGGATTTCACTGTTGTGTAGTCCTGGGGGGGGGGAGCAGGGATTTCATTGTTGTGCACTCCCGGGGGGGGGGGTATGCACAGCAGGGATTTCACTGTGTAGTTCCAGGGGAACAGGGATTTCATTGTGTAGTCCTGGGAGAGCAGGGATTTCATTGTGTAGTCCCGGGAAAGCAGGGATTTCATTGTGCAGTCCCAGGGGAAAGGGAATAGGGATTTCATTGGGTAGTCCTGGGGGGGGGAGCAGGGATTTCATTGTGCAGTCCTGGGGGAACAGGTAGTCCTGGGGGACCTGGAATTTCATTGTGCAGTCCCGGGGGAGCTGGTAGTCCCAGGGGAGCTGGGATTTCATTGTGTAGTCCCGTGGGACCTTTCCTATGGATTCAAAACAACGGACAGCTACGTTAAGGAATTTCGAACAAATAGTGCCTATAGGAAAATGACGACCCATGCAACGCCGGGTAAAAAAAGCTAGTTTAGTTTTTTTATATAACGCAAGATATGCTGCTTTCCATAAGCATCATTTTCTATATGCTTCAACAAAGGCAGACCAAATATCATGTATTTATCCATTCATAGGTTACGCCTAAAGACCACCCATTGAAAGCGTCGTTCAGTCCTTAATCTATTGTGTTACCTTGGTCAGGTTTAAGGTTTTGTTATTGGCGAGTAGGCCCTAAACAACTTGGGACCAGGATACTTGAGAGAGCACCTTCACCCTTACCAGCCTGTCCAGCAACTGAGGTCATCAGATGAGATGCACCTGGTGGTTCCACACAGACCTTTGGTCCATTTGGAGTCCACTAGGAGCAGAGCCTTCAGTGTATTGGCTCCCTTTGTGGAACTCCCTGCCTGTTGATCTCATGTTGTTGTTTTGTTTTTGGTGGCTGCTGAAGACATTTTTATTTAAACAAGCCTTCCCTGACTAAACAGCCACAGTTTTATTTGCATAATTTGATTTTAGAGATTTTAACTCTGTATTATGATTCTTTTTTCTTCTTTTTCCTTTTCTGTTCACCACTCTAGAATATTGGACGTAGAGCAGAATATAAATCTTGGAAATAAATATGAAATAATTCATGCTGAAGAGGTCGAGCCAGCCAGTGCACCCAGCCTGTGTAGAACACCCATTTTTGCATAGGGCTAATCTGGCTGTCCTGAAAGCACAGGCCCCGTGCACAGTCACTACAGTCATATGGAGCGCCTAGGATCATATGCTTAGGACAGAGCCAAAATGAAAGTTTGCCTGAATTTGAAGTTGGCAAAATATCAGAATTCCAGTTTTTCAGTGCTGAAATGTTTCAGATTTTGCTTTTGAAATTTGAATTAGAAGTGTTTATTTTCAGTATACAGGCAGTCCCCGAGTTAAGAACGTCCGACTTACAGACAACCCATACTTAAGAACGGACTTCTGGGTTCCCCGGCGCTACGTCGTTTACGCAGAGTACACAGCGTCGTATACTACACAATTTGCATAATTTACACAATTTGCGTAAATGCCGATTTTAACATCTAGAACGCTATGCTGTTCTGACTTACATACAAATTCGACTTAAAGACATTCTTAAGAACGGAACTCGTTCGTAACCTGGGCACTGCCTGTATATGATGAATTTTAAGGAAGTAACGTATCAACTTGACAAATGCATTTTTCTTCTGACTACCTAAATACAAGACTGGTTCACATGGCACAACAGCCCATGGGTTAAACAAACTATGGGCTGTCAGGGACAACTGGGAGTGAGCAGGCACGCTGCCTGTGGTGTGCCCGCCACTTCTGCTTTTCCTTAACAGCCTATGATCAGTTCCTTTGTAGGTTGTTTAACATCTAAACCTGGCCTGCTGGGTTGTTTAGCAGCTAAACAACCCAATGGTTAACCCAACAACAACCCATGGTTAACCACTGGGTTGTTTAGCCCCTGAAGAACACAGTGCTCCAGGGTCAGATGTTATGCTCAACAACCTATGAAGGAGCTGATCGCCAGTTGCTGAGTAAAAGCAGAAGTGGCGAGTGCGCTGCAGGCAGTGCCCCCACTCTCTCCCACTCATCCCTGAGAGCCCGTGGATTGTTCAGCACGTGGGCTGTCATGTTGTGTGAACCAGATCCACATAAATTTGCTTACTTGGGGAAGCAAGAAAAATGCACCCTGTGCCACTAACATTTTTAGCGTTATGTTCCTAATTTCCATTGCTTTCTTTTAAAACTGTACGTTTCCAGTCACCATGCTTGTAGTAAACACCCTGGGAAATATTACTGCAGTTTATACTCTAAAAAACAATGTTAATACAAATGCAGTCATTGCGGTTGTATGGGACTATCAGAAAGTACTCCTTTGGCCAACACAAATCCTTCACAAAAGACTTTTATAACATCTGAGCTTATGGGGGCATAGAAGGTTTTCTTTGAGCACTAAACAGAGGGGACTGAATGGTCAAGAATGCCAAATAGGAATGACATAGGAACCTCGGAAGCTGCCTTATCCTGAGTCAGACCACTGGCTCATCTAGGCCAGGATGGTCGACACTGACTTGCAGCAGCTCTCCGGGGTTTCAGGCAGGAGTCTTTTCAACCCTAACTGGAGCTGCCGGGTACTGAGCCTGGGACCTTTTGCACGCAAAAGCCCCCCACCTTGGGCTACCACAAGTTCATCCCAAGACATTTTGCTTGCTGAGATAAAGGACAAGATGTTGCACACACACACACAATTCCATGTACAGAAGCCAACCAGAGAGCCAGTGTGGTGTAGTGGTGAGAGTATCAGACTGGGACTCGGGAGATCCGGGTTCTAGTCCCCACTCGGCCATGTGAAGCTCACCGGGTGACTTTGGGCCAGTCACGGACTCTCAGCCTGACCTACCTCACAGGGTTGTTGTGAGGATAAAATGGAGAGGAGGAGGAGGATTATGTAAGCCGCCTTGGGTTCCTTGCAGGAAAAGAGGCGGGGTATAAATATAATAATAATAAATAAATAAATAAATAAATAAATAATAAACCGGACTGCCTGTTGACTCTTACTTGAACACTGGTGATGGGACAGCATTCTGCACTAGGGAGGTGTGAGTGAGAAAATCCAATGGATTTTCATGATTTGGCACCCCAGATTCTGGTTTGTTAGCCCTGCGCTGCCGCCGACTCACTGTTGTGCGAGTCAAGCCAGCTCACAGACTTCCATCTCTATCAGGGCAGCGATTTGTACATTTAAAAAAAACCCAACAACAACAACTTCAGGAAATGTGTGCAAAGAAATCACACTATTTGCAGAAATCATGCTAGAACCATGTTGTTTCCAGCTTCCAATTTGTACAAATTTCGTTAGCGTTTAAAAAAAAAAAAAAAAAAACCCTAATGGCTACCCGTCTTAGAGACAGAAGTCCACGGGGGGGGGGGGAGAACATGGGATCGGAACCAGGCAGGAAGTCTGTCGAGCTCAAATGAGCTGGACATCCCAGCGTCAGCACATCCCTACACTTGCACTGCACCTGAGGGGAGCAGACTAGCTAAGCTTGGGGGGTGCAGAGCAGTCTGCATGGCACACGCACCTCTGCCCTTCAATGTGTCCCCACGCTCCCTACCCCCTTAGCTTCTGTCACCTGAAGCAGCAGCTTCACTCTGCCTCATGGCAGAGCTGGCCCATTTTGGAGCTACAGGGAGGGAAGCGGCAGCTACAGGTGGAGGGGAGGGGTAGGGCTCTCTCTGTCACTAGACAGGAAGTGTAAAGCATTTAGAGACCATGTTTTGGATGGACAATCCTCCTTCAAGGTCTCCGCTGCAAAATATTGCAGTTGAATATTCTCCAGATAGCCAGTTCTGGACATGCCCTCCAGACTGTGGCCATCACCACCAGCGCAACCACACTCGGCTGCAGGTGCTGAAGCAGGCAGGGTCCAGCTAGCAAAGACCTGTGGTTGCATGGATCAATGGGTGGGAGTGGAGGAAAAAAACGGGGGGAAGAATAGAAGTTATCTGCCTTTGTTCCTGGCCCTCTCATTCAGCATGAATTATGGTTGGTCCTTCCTTGTCAATAGACGAACAACAAAATTTAGAGTCAGTCTCTGGGCAAGCAGTTAGGGCGTGTATTGGTGCTTCTACAGATAGGAATACGGCTATAAAATTAAAGCACAGAATATAAAGATCTGCCCAAAACAAGTGGCTTCGTCAATTTGCAAACCAAAAATAGATTGTGAAATGTGAATTCACCAGTTTGCACTCTTGCGCTTTATTGAAATGGTTCACCTGACCTTTCCCATCCACCGGCTGAGCTTTGTTGTGTCACGGAATGTTTATGGACATACTAAGCACTAAAGCACTAAGACAAGGTCTAAGCAACCTATTTTGGACTACAACTCCCATCATCACTGACCATCTGCCATGCTGGCTGGGGCTGTTTGGAGTTGCAGTCCAAAACATATTGCCTACCCCTGAGCTAAAATGTGCCGAGGAGGAGCAGAAAAGTCTCTGTGAGCTGTTGGTAGGAATGCATATAAAGGAACTAGGGGGCAGCACTGTTGTTGTCATCGCTTATATATTTAGCATCATCAAAAGTATCAAAAGGACAAGTCCCTGCCCCAAGGTGCTTACAATCTAAACCTTGACACGGCAGAGACAAAAGAGGAAAGAGAAAGAGATGGAGGTAGGGGCAGACAGGGGAACCAATATATTGCAGTAGTGACCAGCTGTTAGGTTGACTATGTGAATGGGGAATGTGAGCGTTACGGGTGTGAGAGTGGGGGGTGGTGAATGGTGTGTGTGTGTTGCATTATGTGTAGCACATCTAAATGTGGAAAACAGAGGTATTATGGAGGTGGAGGGGGGAAACACCTGCTAATTTTTGTAAGTCTCCCGTTGTACGTCATGATCTGGGATCAAAATGATTCCCATGAAAGTATCAATCCCAAACGGGCTTAAATGGAAGGCCTTTGTCTTCTGAACCAGGCTGTGGTGTATCAGTATTCGAGGTGTGGGCGTACTATTGATTTACATAGTGGTGGTGTGGCGTTTTCTTTATTGTTTTCTATCCCTTTCTTAATTGTTCCATTTGACTGGTTCTATTCTTTATGCCGATGTTTCCATGGAGCTGTCCAGTGGCTCCACATCTCTTGACTAGCAACAGCTAATTTAGGCCCCAAATGTATGTGACCACTGTTGCAGATTATTCCACACACACCCATACGTGCACACATGAACACACACATACACAAAATGTGCGCTGCTTTACCCTTATCAACAATGAATTGCATCTACCATTTCATTGCCTGCTTCCTACTGGCATCATGAAATCCGCCTGCTTTATGCCTCAAAATACATTTATCCTGGGCTATAGAGTTTAGAGTATGCACATAAAATGATTAATTTATATGCTTAGAGCAAATACATTCAATATTTATGTGTATAGTAACTGTAATTGTATAGAACCTAGCTTAATTATAATAAATAAATGTAACTTATTATTACTGTTATTCGCAGGACTCCAGAGTGCGATTAAAGCAGGATACAAATGCAGATCCGCCAGTAGCTTCTTAAAGTGAGACAGGCTATTTCTGTCACCACTTGTTTTACACTTAATTATTGGGGGGTGGAAGTCCTGGGCTGATTCACGACTGTAATAGTTTTCACAAGAAAAGTTTTTACTGTTGCAGAGTGGCTGGTTGAAACCAAAAGTAAACGGTCATCACTTCTCACTGTGGAGCCAGTTTGCTGATCCACCCATGCAGTCACTATGCAGGACTAGGAGGCATGGTAACAAGTGAAATATAATTTGTGCCGTCTGCATTCCAAGATCATGCCATCAGTTGCTCAGAACAATTACCAAGTTTGCACAGGGCTCTGGATTCTGCATGGCAAAAATCTCAGTTTTCTTATTTTGGGGGTTGCTGCTGCTGCTGTACTGTTGTTAAAAGCACATTCTAGCCCTTAAGGCTACAAAGTTAGGCTTCTTGAGAGGGGCCGCAGCACAATGGAAGAGCAGCTCTTTTGCATGAAGAAGGTCTCAAATTCAATCCCTAACATCTCCACCTGAAGCATCTCAAAAACCTCAGCCTGAGACCTCGGAGGCCCACTGCCTGTCAGAGAAGACACTGACTGGGTTCAGACAGCATGATAACCCACACTCAAGGGTTGAATATGGGTTGAGAGTGGGCTGCTGTTGAAACGTGGTTTACCATGTTGTCTGAACCCAGCTGAGATAACAAACCACGGCGAATGAACCCACCATTCACAACCCAGCAAGAAAACCATGGCTTCTCTTCATGGGTTGTTCATGGTTAACAAGCTGGGTTCAGACAACACGATAAACCACGTTTCAACAACAACAGCCCACTCTCAATCCATATTCAACCCTTGAGTGTGGGTTATCATGCTGTCTGAACCCAGTCACTATTGGGCTAGATGGGCCAATCAAGGCTAGCCCGAGATATTTTGCTGCCTGAGGTGGAGCAGCAAATGGTGCCCCCTAAGGCACCTGAGGCAGAAAATCTCACAACAACCACTCCCTCCTTCCAGGTTGCCACCCTTTCGCAACACCCAAAATTAGCTGCCTGTGGCAGCCACCTCACTCTTCCTAACAGTAGGCTCGGCCTCGGCCCATTGGCCTGACTCAGTGTAAGGCTGCTAGATAGTAGCAGCTTCACACAACCCCCTCCGCACATTCAATGAATGCACAGAGGGAGTCGTATGGGGCCTGCAGGCTAGCCTTGCTCACTTCCAGAACATTCCCTCTTCCCCTGATGCACATTCGTTGGATCTGCATGAGGTGTTCTCCATGCATACACATAGAAAGCTCCAAGATCTGAGGAGGGATCCTGCCAAATCAGGGTTCCTACTCATGTATAGGAGTTTCACATGCAGTTGTATTCCTGGTAGGGATGTGCACGAAGCTCGATTGGGGGGGTGGAAGTCTGGTGAACTTGCCGGGCTCGACCCCCCGCCCCCCCGAGCTCTGCTCGCCTTACCTTTTCCCCGGCTCGACTTGCATTCTCGTGAGCCAAGCTGGGGAAAGTGACTTCCAGGTTCCAGCACTAGGTTGTTTATGTAGAAAACAACCTGATTTGCGCAAATTATGGCCAAATTTGCGCAAATTAGGCCGTTTTCGACATGAACAACATAGAGCCGAGGGACCCGGAAGTCCGGCGAGCGCCTCAGCTGGCACTCGTGCTCGGCTCAGCTCGCACAGCAGGAGCGCTCGGCTACCACGCTGCAAGTCGAGTGCCGGGAAGGTCGCCCATCCCCTGACAGGTCGCCCATCCCCTGACAGGTCGCCCATCCCCTGACAAACTCCTTCTCACGAATGTCCTTTGGATATCCCAAGTCGAACCTCCGCCCCCCTGTGACACACTGTGAGTGGGGTGGGGGTTCATGTGTGACCCCTATTGTTACAGCGACTGGGCAACCCTCCTTTGTTAGCAAGATTGCTTTTGAATGGTTCTCAGTGCAGCCAGGGCAATGTCTCTTTATGGCATTTGAAGCTGTTTTGTTCTCCATTGCTCTGGAACGTATGGAATGTGAAAGCTATCAGAGTCTGATGAAGCTGTCGCTCTGTATGAAGAAACTAGAGTTCAGAGACAGAAACAGAAGAAGAGGCAGAGAGTTAGCTGAAGGCTGAAAGCATCTTGGGGCGTGGGGTGCCTCTCTTTCTGGGTGTCTGATGTGGGATAGTGGATCTGCAGACTGGCTGGAAGGCATATGCTGCTTGCTTTGACCTACACTCCACTTACATATTTGTGAATAATAAATGTAGGATCATAGGAAGCTGCCTTATACTGAGTCAGACCACTGGCCCATCTAGCCCACTATTGTCAGTACTGACTGGCAGTGGCTGTCCAGGATTTCAGGCAGGAGTTTTTCCAGCCCTACCTGGAGGTGCTGGAGATTGAACTTGGGACCTTCTGCATGCAAAGCAGGTGTGCTCTACCACTGAGCCACAGCCCCTCCCTCATAAGTCTCCAGTGATCTCTCCATCTAAATAAACCAAAACCCAGGTACTGCTGCACCTGCTGGGGACTCTCACTGGGGGAATTGGGGAGCATGTGACAAAATGTTCAGAGTAAGTAGGCAATGCCTAGCGAACTCTCACAAGCCAGGCAGGAGTGAGTGAGGAGGTGAGTTTGATGCCAGTTGGTTAGGGGAGGGATAAGGGATTCCAGAATATTTATTTTTATTTATTTTATTATTATTATATTTATATCCCACCTTTTTTCCTGCAAGGAACCCAGGCAAGGCAGCTTACATAATCTTCCTCCTCTCCATTTTATCCTCACAACAACCCTGTGTGGTAGATTAGGCTGAGAGTCAGTGACTGGCCCAAAGTCACCCAGTCAGCTTCATGGCTGAGTGGGGACTAGAACCCGGATCTCTCAAGTCCCAGTGAGTCTAACACTCTAACCACTATACCACACTGGCTCTCATGTGTGCTCCTTGCCCTTCTCTATGAATTGAAGAATTGAAGAAATTAAAATAGGCAATACAGAGGTGATAATTTGCATAAAAGTATACTGTTTGCAAAATTCACCTTTGGCAGAATATCTGGATTATACTCGTGCATAATCTTGTTATTTTTTTAGTGTTGAGTCTACTGAATCCTGGCCATAAACTCTTGAATCTAATGAATGAATATAAGAAGAATGATGCCTTCTTGGCAAGCCACTCCACAGTCTAATCACCTGCTCAAAATATTTGTGCTTTGCTTCTGGTTTGAATTAGTCTGGATTTAACAGCCTGTTCCTGCTTTTTGCTCAGTCCTCTGTGTGCTTGATTAAAAGTCTTTTAGTGCCTAATGCTCTCTCCCATAGTGATACTTCTGAAAGATAAACATGGCACCTGGTAACACTCATTACCAGAAGCTAAACAGACTGAGATTCTCACAGTGTATTTGCACTGAGCTTTTGGGGGCGGATCAGTTGTGCTCCCTCAGTGCATGCCATCTTCGCAAGAACATGCAGCACCCATATTAAAGCCTGGAGCAGGGAATGGAGGAAACCCACACGCAGTATGCTCTGGGGTTATTTCTCCAGTTCCCCAGCCATGGGCATTGTTATTAGGAGAACACCAGGGTATGTGGCCCAAACCTTCTAAGCTGTGTCCCGAAACTTTTGAGCTGCCCTCAGTAACATCATCTGCCCTTTTCCCTCTAAGCTCAGTAGTCTTGCAGTGACTAGGAGACCTTAAGTCTCACTCCCTTAGAAGACCAATAGGCAGTGTAGCATGGAGGCAGCAGCCTTTTAAACTATAGGAGACACTGCCAGTGCCACCTTTCCTTCCACTGTCTTCTCCTTGATGTTGTTTTTCTCTCCCTACCTTTCTACTCCTGCATACCCACTGCTGGCGGGAGATTGCTTGCAATTAAGGATGTATGAGAATTCTGTTGGGGGGGTGATAAGTCGATGGGTTTTTTCAGTTTGGCCCTGCAGATTTCATTTCGTCCCCCCACCCCCACCCTGCTGACATCAACTCAATCTGTAGTGAGTCAAGCCAGAACACGGATTCCGTTTTAGTTTGCTTTTTATGGTGGCAATTTGCAATTTGGGGGGGGGGGGATCTTGAAATTTGGACAAATGGTGCCACAATTTTTAAAACATTTTTTTAATTGGTGATCTTGCGCAAGTGCACATGATCACAAATCCGTCAATCTGCTATGTAGCCCCGCAGAGACATATTCCCCTCTTGTAAATATCCTTGTCAGTTTCATCCTTGTGGCCACACACTACTTCATTTAGCCCAGCAGAGACATATTCCATACTTGCCAAAGAGCTTGTTGTCAATTTCATCCTCCACTTCAAGAGTGAAGGCAGGGCAGGGAATGGACAATTCCCATCTCTTTTTATGAAGAGTTGGTAGTGAATGAAAACATGAGGAAGGGCTGCTGTGTGGAGGGGAATAATTAGAATGTATGTGAGCTGGTTGTTGTAGTATTCTACATGTGGTCTGTGCTTAATCAAGGGAATGCTGAGGTTTTTAATGTCTGTGGGATATATTCCATCATTATTGTGTGAGGAGGCGGAGGCTGTAATTGCTCCATGGTGAGAGAAAAAATTCTACATATGCTCAGAGACACTCTTTATTTTGGTGTCATTTTTGCTAACATTGGTGAAATGTAAATAAAGTCTAGTCATTCTGAGTTTGCCTGTGTGTGTTTGTTTATAGATAGATAGATAGATAGATAGATCATGCAAATCTCTATCATGTGCATGTGCCCCACATCTTTTCAGTATCTAGAAATGCCCCTGTCCTCAGCACTGCTCCTTTTATTGCCATTTACGTTTTAAAACCAGGGCTGCATCAAACAACTTCAATTTCAATTTTTTTTGTTTAAAAAACAACACATGATTACAGTGGAAGAGAAATACCTCCTGAGAAGCAAGTTTATCACGTGGATAATATTCATATTTTTCTATCCTCTTCAGTGCCATCATTCCCCTTGGTGGGTGGCTGCTTCTGCTCTGGTTTCTATCCTAATCACCTGGCTGGCAGTGGTTGCCACCACCACTGCTTTCTCCCTCCTAGATTAATCATCATCCCAGTCTAATATGGATTATATAGTGAACAGGATGACACCATGACATTGCATAGCCCAGTGTTCTCCAACCTTGGGTCCCCAGATGTTTTTGGCCTACAACTCCCAGCATACCCCAGCCAGCGTAGCCCAACAGTGTGGAAGCTCAGGCCCAGGGACCACAATCCTCCTGGAGTTCCAATCCCGCCCTCTGGGGTTCCCCAAAGGACCATGTCCCTTCCCCTGGCCCCACCCCCTTTCCCCTGACCACTGATTGTTCGGTGGTTTCCTGGCTTTTGCCCATTCTAAAAGGTTGAAATGCCTCTTGTCAGTTATTGGCAGTAAGAGCTTTCAGTTGGTATGCTGGTATTTTTGGTGGGTTTGACCACAGCTTTTTGCCTCTGGCCCCACCACCTTTGATTTCGGCCTCACCCATGACTGGGATGTGAGGTTCTCCTGAGAGGTTCTCCAAAATTGAATTCAGACTCCAGGCTGAAAAAGGTTCGACACCCTTGACATTGCTTAACCAGTCAGGGATCACAACATGAGTAGGATGATGTTATTATGTTTAAGAGCCAATCAGGTTTGACTACATGACGATGTCACTGAGGGTGATTGAAATAAATGGACAGAGAGAGTTAGTCAAGGTAAATGTGGCACAGTGGTGAGAGTGTTGGACTGGGACTCGGGAGATCCGGGTTCTAGTCCTTGCTCAGCCATGAAACTCACTGGGTGACTTTGGGCCAGTCACTGACTCTCAGCCTAACCTACCTCACAAGGTTGTTGTGAGGATAAAATAAAAATAGGAGGATTATGTAAGCTGCCTTGGGTTCCTTGCAGGAAAAAGGCGGGGTATATAAAATATAATAAATAAAATAAAATAAAAAATATAAACCAACAGGTGAACATTTCTCAAGGCATAGCCAAACATCTTTGAAAAAAGGAGATGCTTTTTAACACTGCTTAGAACAATTGGGGGGGGGGGAGTTGTTTGAGCTCAGTCCTATTAAAACCTTCCATTTGCCAATAACTTTACTCCATCTATAGTTGACAGAGCCAAGCAATATCTGCTTTTTACACCGCAGATCTGTTTTTATCATTATGGGTTGTTGTTGTTTTTATCAGGGCTGGCATCAAGGGTAAGGCATGGTTGGGGCACCTGCCAAGGGCCTACACTCCAGCAGGGGGGCCCACTGACAAAGAGCCCCCTGGCGTTGTTCCTCCTTTCCATCACTGCAACCAGCTTGTTTACTTGCCTCTCACTCTGGCCCAGACAACCGTGCTGGTGAGAAGGAGGAGCAGTAGATGCCACTCCCTACTTGCTCACTAGCTCTCTGCCTGTCAAGAAAGCAAGTGGTAGCAACAATGAGAAGGAGGAGCAATGGAGGCTAGTGACAATGGTTGTGAGAAGGTAGACTCATGGGGGGGGGGGCACTGACGGTGTCCTGCCAATGGCTGTCAAAAACCTGGAGCTGGCACTGGTTTTTATTGTATCGTATCGTATTAGTGGCATATTTTGGTGTTTGCTTGCTTGCTTGCTTGCTTATCATCTTGGCAGGGGAGGCTGGTGACTCCTATTTCAGTGAGACTCCTTTATTTTCCATTGCAGATTTTGCAGGTTTTATTTGGAGCTTCATAGGAGCTATCCATGGTGCTGAACTCTATCATAAAATAGCTTTACCACTATGGAGAGCTCCTATGAAGCTGCAAATAAAAACTACAAAACCTGTAATGGAAAAGGAGCCCCGTCGAAATAGAAGCCACCAGCCTCCCCTGCATCCTGGTATCTTAGGATGAAGGGCAGGTTTAAAATACCTTTGTGTGTGTGTGGGGGGGGTTCTTTTCACTTGAAAATCTGTGTGTATTTTCTTGCATATTCTTTTCCAAATGTCTGCATCAATTGTGTGCATCTTTAAAATATACACATTCTTCTCCCATTGATTAAAGTGTGTTTCTGGGCATTTTTCAACAGTACGCATTTCTTCGTCTGCATGTTAAAAATATACGCTGCTGAGTGCTTCTTTCTTTTTTTTCCCTTTTTTTTTTGGTTCATAAGTCACATAGCAAGTTCAGAAATGTATGGACCTCAACCACAGATTGCATTCAAATCCGTGTTCATTCTGGAAGGTGCAAACTGGGTAAATCCTGATCAGAAATGAACCAAAACAAATTTCTCATACCTCCCTATTCGGGACTCAAACATATCTGGAGGCCATGTGCTATGACCAGGAAACACAAGAAGCTGCCTTATACCAGATCAAATTATTTGTCCTTCTAGCCTAGTATTGCCTACTCTGACTGGCAGCAGCTCATGAGTTCAGATTTTTTTTTTCTGAGTCACACAGATTCCATGGACTTGTAGGGTGTTGGGGTGTGGATTTGAACTAATTCACATTAGTGAAAGCATGCACATGTGCACACATGTGCACACATGTGCACTTGTGTACTTGCACATCTGTGCACTAGTTAATGAGAATTATTTGTTTTATTTATTTATTTATTTATTTATTTATTTATTTTATTATCTATTTAATATATTTCTTCACTGCCCATCAGCCAGAAGGCTCCCTGGGTGGTTTACAAAACAAAGCAACACTAAAACAAAACAAAGCAACACTAAAACAAAAACATCAACAATAATAATATAAAAACACAGGCATATTAAAATGTAACATGATAAAATCGAGCAGCCAAAATGAATTCAGTCCAGAGGTACAGTGGCGATAATAAAATGAATAAAATCAACCATTAAAATGTTGATTAAAGTGTAATGCGCTAATGCGCAATAACTAATGTGCACTTGCACATTTGTGCTAGTGCATATTACCACTCCCCTCGCCGGATCGTCACCTTGAAGTGGTGAGTGGGCTTGCGTGTTCCGATGAATCCTGTGAGCAATGCCGTCGGGAGCTATGTACTCCCAGTAGGGTCACCCATGGCGGTAAGGTCCGGGGAGAGGAACCAGACAAAGAACGATCCAAAACATGCCGGGAGCAAAATCAACCCCTTTATATGGCATTTATTGATTTGGCTAAGGCCTTTGATACTGTAGACCGTACAGCTCTCTGGACTATCCTTATGAAAATTGGATGCCCCCAAAAATTTGTGAATATCTTGCGACTTCTCCATGACAACATGACGGCAACGGTTTTGGACAACAACGGCTCTCATGGTGCTCCATTTAAAGTGGGATCAGGTGTTAAACAGGGATGTGTTATCGCCCCAACATTATTTGCCATTTTCATCGCCATGGTTTTACATCTTGTCAAGGGGAAACTTCCCACCGGTGTGGGAATTATATATCGAACAGATGGAAAGCTTTTTAATCTCAGCAGGCTGAAAGCAAAAAGTAAGGTAATTACAACCTCCGTTGTGGAACTTCAGTATGCTGATGATAATGTGGTCTCCGCACATTCAGAGGATGATCTCCAAACTATCCTAAATGCTTTTGCAGAAGCATACGAAAAACTTGGTCTCTCACTTAACATCAAAAAAACCAAAGTGCTTCATCAGCAAGTGCAAGCCAATCCTTTGGTGATGCCATCTATCCAGCTTGGCGGGACAATACTGGAAAATGTCGATCATTTTCTCTATCTTGGCAGCTATCTTTCTGTTACAGCTAACATCGACAGTGAAATCCAGCATCGTCTGAGCTCCGCAAGTGCCGCATTTTCTCGAATGAAACATAGAGTGTTCGAGGATCGGGATATTTGTAAGAAGACCAAAACACTGGTTTATGAAGCCATTGTATTACCAACTTTATTGTATGCCTGCGAAACATGGACTATCTATAAACGTCACTTCCACCTCCTTGAAAGGTTTCATCAACGTTGCCTCCGGAAAATCCTGCAAATTACTTGGGAAGATAGGCGAACAAATGTCAGTGTACTGGAAGAAGCAAAGACTACTAGCATTGAAAAAATGATCCTTCAACGCCAACTTCAGTGGACCGGTCATGTTGTTCGAATGCCTGACTGCCGTCTCCCAAAGCAGTTACTTTACTCCCAACTCAAGGATGGAAAGCGGAATATCGGTGGTCAATATAAGAGGTTTAAAGATGTTCACAAGGCTAATCTAAAAAAATGCAATATAAACATCGAAAACTGGGAAGCTCTGGCCCATGAACGATCTAAATGGAGGTTGGCCTTTCACAAAGGTTCCATGGACTTTGAAGAAGCCCGAGTGCAAGGTGAAAGGGAGAAACGTGCTAAGCGAAAAGCACGTCAAATGAATCCTTTACAGGACCATCTTCTATCTGGTAACCTGTGTCCTCACTGTGGGAAGCTGTGTGGATCTAGAATTGGCCTCCACAGTCACTTACGGACCCATCGCTAGAGTCTACACAATCTTCTTTAGAATTTCCTCCTTTTATCCCGGAAGACAATCTTACTCGGTCACGAGTGATCGCCTGATGATGATGATATTACCACTAATGCACATTACCTCTAATGTGAATTAGCAGAATTAGAACAAAATTCTGGTAAAAAGGGAAGAAAATCCAGTTCTATCAATGTGCGTACGACAGAACGAAAGATGCCTGACAATCCGCAAAACACAGATGGAACAGATTTAACAAAATCAGTACATCCCTAAGACCTTTGGCCTTCCACATGTAAAGTACATGCTCTACCACTGAGCTGTGGGGCGGGGGGGGGGGGAACAAATGCATTTCCCCTAATCCTAGATATTTGGAGTGGTCAGTGTGTGACTGTGATGACAGCCCTTTGCTTGTATGCTCAAAATCACTGTTGTTTGCTTAGTTCCTCTTTTTTGCACATGCTGGGATTGAGTCATGGGCCCTGGGCTGGGAATAGCTTCCAGAGCTAAGCTCAGAGGAGCTTTGGCTCAAAAAGTCCCGCACAGCGTCTTTCTTTGCGGGCAAGGTGTCCCCCTTCTCCAGGAAGGTGCCCTCTCGCGCAGCACAGCGTGCCAGGCCTCACAATCCCGCCAACGCCGTAAGTAGGCTGAGAAATATGGGGAGAGGAAATGTCTAGCAGGGGATTCTTTATTTTTTTCCCTCCCTTGCCTTTTAATAATGAGGCTTCTCCGCGGAGACAGCATGAAATTGGCTGAAGACGTAATGATTCTTCACAACCTCAAGGCGGGTGGCCAGTCCACCAGGGAGCCGTGCTCTCCTCATTTAGCTTGTTTATTGTTCAGGCCTAATTAAAATGTTACACTATCCTGCCTTTTACATCTTATTCCCAGCTAATGAATTCACCGCCGACTCGGAGCAATTTTAATAAAACGGCTCGGCACAAGCGGACGGGCCAGGGGAGGGGGGAGTTTGGGAAGGGGGGTGGAATAGAAGAGGAAGAATGAAACAGCAATTATACAAGATAAGCATTAGATACTTGGATCAGAATTACCTCCCGGAGCAATCGGGAGGCTGCCCGCCGTGCCGCTGCCATAAATACATTGCAATCCATTTTATGATAATTGAAGTCATAACTGCAGCTTTTGGAGGTGGGTGGGATTTTTTTTTCCAATGCAGATTAAAAAAAAACCATGAAGAGAGGTTTGGCCATTAAAGAGAGAGAGTGAGAGTGAGAGAGAAAGAGAGAGAGCCATCAAGGCACATGCCTGCACCCTCCCTTACCAGGTCCATATGGAGGCAGCATATGGTGCTAGGAAGGAGGGGGAGACTTTAGGGAAGGATGCTTGTTTGGGTGGACACACAGTCGATAGCACCAAAGGAGGAACAGCATCCGAAGGGGATGGGCAATCTAATCAGCCGCGCACTGCATTGGCACATGAGACGTGGCTCTCGTTTTGACTTTGCCCAAGCAAAGAGCCGATGCCCATGAATAATTTTCTCAAAAGCCTGGATGTGATCATCGTGTGGTCATAATGGATGCATGGTGAGAACAACCCCCACAAGTCCGTGGGGGCTGTTATACCCACAACTTCCATCCACAAATGTAGAGAGAGTCGTGTTCCACCAAGTGCCACTGACACTCACAGGACCCAGTTTGGGAAGTGTGGAAAGAATGCACACGCGCACACACGCACACATACACACACACACAATTTAATAAGTTTTGTCAAAACTTTCGGGGGGCTTCCCTTGAAATTCCTGAAATATTTCACCTGAGCAGCAAAGGGACCTCCAAATTTGCTCCAACTTTTGCTTTTGGCAAAATGTTATGTCAACCGAGGGCTGCACAGAACCCCGAGGAGGTATTCCGCTAGTCTTATCAAAACTCTTTTTGTTATCCTCCGATGTTTTGCCTGAGAACGAACTCACAGATTCACTTCAAATTCACTTCAGGCAAAATGTTGGTGGCTACTCTATTCTAGGGATGGGCAAATCTATTCATTTTGCTTTCTCCCACATTCACATTTTTTTAAAAATATATCTAACCTTCTTTCTCTCCCGAATATGAAGAACTTTGTGAATGTTGTTAACTTCTTATCAAAAATGAACTGGAACCAAATTCTCACCTGTACCGGCCAAATTCAGTAGGTTCAGTAATTCCCAGCCTGGAGAGGACCACAATTTACCTGCTGTTAAAGATGCGGGACCTGTCAGGGAAAAAAAGGTGGCACCCCTAATTCGGGGCTAACATGGTTGAACACACAGTGATTCAAACCCAGACTTTTAAGAGCAAAGCACTCAAATCCCTGGGCCTGGATGGACGAATCTGTCCATTTTGGTTTCTCCCGCATTCATATGTTTTTAATCTCAAGTTCTTTTTTATCCCGAATATGGAGAACTTTGTGAATGTTGATAAACTCTCATCGAAACCAAACTGAAATGAAATCCTCACCCATCATCCCTACTCGAGTCCCAGTGCTCATCAAAAGCCAGCTTGGGAATCTCTGGTCAGAAAGAATACCAGTGAGTGGATGGCATTTCAGAGTTTAGCCCAATTGCACCGAGGCCATAGGCGTTTTAGGCTGCAATTCTATGCGTGTTTAGACAGAAAAAAGTCCTAGAACTAGAAGTCATGGGACTTTTTTCTCTGTCTAAACATGCATGGGATTGCACCTTTAGGGTACAATCCTATCGGGATGCTCCTGCAGGGTTGCATAGGCTTGCTGGAGATGGGGGCACCCTCATGAGCCCTCAGGAGAGGCAGCAACTGAACAAGCAGTGCTTCTTCCACATTGTTTCATTTCATTTCCTGCATTTCTGAACAGCCCAAGAACCTAAGTTCTCCCAGCGTGTGGCTGCCACAATGTACACAAACCTTGCCGTTCAAAAAGGGCGGAGGGCATACATGGGGGCCACGGTTCGTACAATCAGTGCCTGGTCCACACAAGGCTGCTCAGTGGGCTGTGAGACTGGCAGTAGCCCCACCTCCATCCAGAAGTGATCGCCTGAGGATCGTTAAGCATCCAAAATGTGCAAATGGCGGGGGGGGGGGATGCCCTCATTTTAAGAGCAATGGGCAGCGGCAGCGCAATCCGACGTGACTGCCCGGGCCGTAACCCTCCAAACTTGGGAGGATTATAGGAGGACAGAAGGAGCGCGGAGGCGAAGGTCGCCTCCACACTTTCTCCCCCTCCCTGCAAAACACTGAGATGGCCAATTTCAGCCATCTAAGCCAGTGTTCTCCAACCTTGGGTCCCCAGATGTTTTTGGCCTACAACTCCCAGCATGCCCCAGCCAGCTACGCTGGCTGGGGCATACTGGGAGTTGTAGGCCAAAAACATCAGGGGACCCAAGGTTGGAGAACACTGATCTAAGCGTTGTACCCCGGAGCACAAGGAGGAGAGGCTGTAGGATGCTACATATGCTGGCGGAGCCTGTCTCCTCCCCTCCCGGAATGCCCAGAGACCTCCATCTCCGAGGTTGCTCTTGCGACCTCGGAGCTGCAGCTGGCGCAGTTCTTTCCACGCCAGCTGCGAGGGTGGAGGGAGGGCGCTCTGAATTCAGAGTCCCAGCTCCGACTTGAAGCGCGTGTCCGAGGTCGGGGCTGGGACTCCAAATTCTCCTATGACCGTCTAGACCAGGGCTCTCCAGCCTTGGGTCCCCAGATGTTGCTGGACTACAGCTCCCAGAATCCCTTGCCATTAGCCATGCTGGCTGGGTATGCTGGGAGCTGTAGGCCAGAAACATCTGGGGACCCAAGGCTGGAGAGCCCTGGTCTAGACCCTGTCTAGAAGGCTGTAGGATTGCGCCCTAGGTTGGTTTTAGAATCTGCTTCTGCAGGAGTTTCTATCTTTCTTCTCTACTTTGTAGAGTCTACAAGGACAATCAGGATATATTCACACTGCAAACTTATGCCGGCTTAACAGTCATTTCCCAGGAAAACTGGGGATCCATAGTTCAGGGTGTGGGGAGGAAGTAGGGAGAATTCTCAATGCCTCACCAGTCTACAGTTCCTACCGTTCTTTGAGGGAGCTATGGCAGTTAAAGCAACCTCACACCATTATAGGTTAGTAGTGATAGAGGCAGGCTCCTTTCTATGCATACTGTACCTGAACACCCTGGTCCTTTTCACATTTTGCATTTCTCTACAATCAACACTGCCAAGGAACATGGCCCCTGTTTATTTCTGTCATATGATGAGAGAACACTTGCTATTTTTTGAGATGTGGGTGATTTTTTTAAGGGTGATATGAACACAACCTCCACCACAGTAAGCAAGGGGATAATTTTACCACAGAAGGGGCAGCCATTTGGCTGGGGCACTGCTCTACAGTGTACTTAGCACAACCGTTAATCCAGCCCTGCCCAGATGGCTCTTTCAGTCTCGGGGGGGACGGGGACGGGACGGGACTCTAACCTAGGCATATTCTCCCAAACTGCAAATTTCAGAACTACATCTGCATTAGACCCAAATTGCATTTCAAAACTACATCTGCACAGTAGAAATATATCCACACATAAAAAGGAAGCAGCACCCTGGAGGCCATAACAACAACACCCAGATTCCAAAGTGCATACACACACACACACACACATCTACACACACATACACGCCTAGGCCTAGGTTCTGGCTGAAATGGTAAACCTCTGTCTGAGCTGTAAAACATTAGACTGCAGGCAGGGCATTCACATGTCCCCTCTATCCAAACAATAAAACAAACAAACAATATGGCATGTTATGGAGAAAGCAAAGTTAGAATCCTTCTCCCTGACTCAAGACTGTGATCACGCAGACACCATGACTTCAACAAGTCAACTTTCCCCCCCCCTTCACCCGCCACCCACAGACTGCTTTTTGTAACATCTTGCCTGATGAAGAGATCTGGAGATTTCGAAAGCTTGCACATTTTTTGCAATCTTTTGGTTGGCCCAATAAAGGCAGTACACTATATGAATTTTGGGATTCAGGCAACAACAGTTAGATAAGAAAGCCACCTATTGGTGACTGCAAATGCAGTGTAACCACAAACTGAGGAACTGCGTTGTCTGAAACCCCCGTCATCCAGCTTTGACCACTGATAACCTACCATATATCTCAATGTCATGGAAAACTTCAAGATCCAGAAAACTTCAAAATCCCCACTCGGCCACGAAGCTGATCTTGGGCTAGTCACTCTCTCTTTCACCCTAACCTACCTCACAGGACTGTTGTGAGGATTTTAAAAAGGTGGTGTTGGGGAGACCAAGTATGCTGGTCTGAGCTCCATGGAGGAAGGGCAGATTAAAAATAAAATAGTTTTGCTTATCCCCACCCAAAACAAAACAGAACAATCGAAGGAATTGTTCAGCTTCAAAATGCCGAAAAACACAGCAATGTTCACAACAAATGTACAGTCATGACTTGGATTGAGAGCATAATTCGTTCCAGAAACGTGCTTGTAATCCAAAACACTCTTATATCAAAACGAAATTCCCCCAAAAAAATTTGTACAGAGATTTTTAATTTAAGCCCATACTACAGTACTTGTATTGCAAGACGTTGCTTGTATATAAAGTCAAAGAAATTTTAATAAATATTTTAAAAATTGCTTGTCTTGCAAAATGCTCTCAAACCAAGTTACTTGCAATCCAAGGAATTACTGTATTGTAAAAAAAATAATTTACTGAGCGCATCAGAGTTGCTGTCAGGGGTCAGCATGGGCAGGCAGCTGCCAAGGGTCCAGAGGCTCAAAGGGGCCCAGCCCAGTCTAGCTCAACCTGGCCCAGCCCTGGCCCTTCCACAGCTGCGGTGGGAGGGGGGCGTGGCAGCAGGGGGCAGCAAGGGGTGGCAGCAGCCAGAGTGATGTGTAAGGGGTGGGCTCATTGACAGCACTATTGCCGAGGGCCCACTGACTGGAGGCAGGCTGGCACCAGCCCTGGAGAACATTACATCATCCTGGCAGTCCACTGAAGCTGTGTTCTCTTTCAACAAAATGCAGGAATGTGTTGAATAGGAGCTGTGTTCGTTTTAGGCAATGCTATACTCAGGGCTTTTTTTCTGGTGGAACTCACCGGAACTGAGTTCTCCAGCACCTTTTCTTCTATTAATTGCATTACAATTTAATCGCCATCTACTCCCGAGGAAATGTAATCCAAGAGTTCCGGCTACCCTTTTCTCCAGAAAGAAAGCACTGGCTATACCTAGTGCTGCTAACTCGATTCCAGATTAAAGCCTGCACTGCCATATTCCCCTTCATGTGTTAGTGAGGGTTGACTCCCTCAGCACCCCTACGGGAGAGACCAGGACCCAAATGCACTTCTCTGTGGCTACATCACAGCTACGGAGATCCATACAGCTTAATGGGCTCCAGGCATAATTTCAAGGCAGGAATTAATTTAGAGAGTAAGGCAGGCAACAATCCTCCCATTCATTCTGAGAAGGTGAAATGAGCTTTTGCGCTCGTGGCACGGTGAGCAGAATTTGAACGTTGCTTGCTCAGATGCTGACCGCATAAATTACAGGCAAGAGTGGAACGCCTTGCATCGTGTGAGCCCGGTTTGAGAATAATTGTAGCTAAAACCCGGTACTTGGATTACAGACGATGTACACGTGCGGCAGAATCAACTGGTGGATGCTTTCCTGGAATGTACCATTCGTTCTACAGGTGGGAGTTCATACATTTCAGTGCTCTCCCACCAAACCAAAACACAAAAACCCTCTGTGAGTCTGCACATGCAAAACTAGCATATAAAAGAGAAGAGTTATAGACTAACTTTTTTCTAGCTTCCTGGTTTTCTGCACACTGGAGGGGGTTTTGTTTGGTAGTTTGGGTGCAGGCAGAGCATTCAGATATGAAATCCCCCACCTGTAGCCAGCAGTGGTACAGTTCAGAAAAAAGCTGTAACACAGGAATATGCTGCAGGGTGTAGATCTGATCTTAGCCTTCTCTCTGGCCTTTATGGAGGCATACGGTTATAACTCCCCAAGAAATAAGGCCCTAAAAATTTTATTACAATGTAGAACCAAAAAAAAAAAAAGGGCATTTCAGCAAGAACATTCAAAGAAAATACATTGCAAGACACAACAACCACCTTTGTAGAGTGGCTATCAGCCTTCCCCCAACCTGATGCCCTCTAGGTGTTTAGGACTACAACTCCCATCATTCCGGACCATTCACCTTGTTGGGTGGGGATGATGGGAG
Source organism: Shinisaurus crocodilurus (assembly GCA_021292165.1). Lineage (NCBI taxonomy): Eukaryota > Metazoa > Chordata > Lepidosauria > Squamata > Shinisauridae > Shinisaurus > Shinisaurus crocodilurus. The sequence goes on from CM037881.1 coordinate 31,890,019, forward strand.
TTAAAGTCCAAAACATCTGTAGGGCATCAAGTTGGGGAAAGCTTGTATTAGCAGAACTGGAGGCAGATGTTAGGAATGCACAATACATAAAGAGCCAACATAGATTAGACTGACTGACAGGTATTATTACCTAATGGTTACAGTGCCTAGTGCTCTACCCTGCTCTCCTGCAGAACTCCTCTCTTGTACAGCTAAATGGAATATATTCTCTAGAGCAGTGTTCTCCAACCTTGGGTCCCCAGATGTTTTTGGCCTACAACTCCCAGCATGCCCCAGCCAGCATAGGCATGCTGGGAGTTGTAGGCCAAAAACATCTGGGGACCCAAGGTTGGAGAATACTGCTCTAGAGTATAGCATGGCTTCCAAGCAATACTGTTTATCATTTATTTGGAGAAGCAGTGTGGTGTAGTGGTTAGAGTGCTGGAGTGGGAGTTGGGAGATCCGGGTTCTAGTCCCCGCTCAGCCATGAAGCTGACTGGGTGACTTTGGGCCAGTCACTGACTCTCAGCCTAGCCTACCACACAAGGTTGTTGTGAGAATAAAAATGGAGAGGAGGAGGACCATGTAAGCTGCCTTGGGTTCCTTGTAAGCGGGGGAAAGGTGGGATATAAATGTAATAATAAATTAAAAATGAATAAATAAAATATATAGACTCAGCAGTGTGCAAGAGAGGCAGTGTGGGTTGGACTTGGTCTGGGGAGACCCAAGTTCAAATCCACGCTTAGCTATGAAACTCCCTGGGTGACGTTTGGGAAGACCTAACATAACTCACAGGCAGCATTGTTGTTAGGATAAATGGGTAGAAAGCATGCACATGGCCCTGAGCAACATGGAGGAAGGATGGGGTAAAATGTAATTATTTTTATTCTTAATCATCATAACCATAATCATACAACAAAGCACAAAAGGCACCCAGTTCCTGTCCCACAGGCTTCCAATTCTCATCAGGTGGTGAATTCAAAGGCGGTGAGAGAAGTCAAGGATTAGCCCCCAGCACTGTTCTAGAGTAGGCGGCAGGGGAGAGTCCGACTGCAGTGGAGCTGCGGGAAGAATAGTTCAAGAAAGGCTTTGCGGAAGACGAGGGACTTGAAGGAAGCAACTTCACCAATATCTTTGCTAGCTGATGATCCCTGCTGCTTTTAGAGCATACATTTGAAGGCTGGTGGCTACTAGCTGTTGCATATACTACATCACCTGCTTTCGTGGTGGGGGAGCTGAAGGAAACAGTTCAAGCAGAGCTTCTGGGTGGATCATGCCCCTTTTGGGTTTCACTCACTTTCCTTTTGCACTACAATGCCAGTGCACCAGCTACGAGGAAGGCTTCTTTAACACCCATTTATACTCCCACCCACTCAATAACACACTATTAACACGCAATCAGGCCATCACTGTGGCTTCATTCAACAGTGTACGAAAGTTGATCAAGCGGCACAAAGATGCATTGTGTGGTTATTTATTGTTTACATATTTATTTATTAATAATACTTGTGTGATGCTTAATATAATAAAATCTCTAAGCAGTTCACTGGTTCTTTAGTTGTCTGCAGGTGATATTGTGGATTAACTTTGCTGCTATGAACACTCCCCATGAAACCTACCTTTTCCGTGAAGCCTTTGGCACAACCCCCTAGTTCCCAGGCTGCTGCCACAAAGCCTGTACCTAACCCTACCCATGTGCTGTTGTTGTTGTTGATGTTGATGATGATGATGATGATGATGATGATGATGATGATATTGATATTTTTAAGTTTTAAAAGCAGCGATACTGATTTAAAATAATTTTAAAACAAGAGACAAGTATCCCACCAGCTAAAACATGGGGAAAGACTATTTTAAAATGCAGCACGAAACATATCATTACAAATAAAATAAGCAGCAGTTTAAAATTCTTTTAAAAGGCCTGAGAGAATAGAAGGGTCTTTGTCAGGTACCCAAAAGTCAACAAAGTAGGCTGGGGGAGATTCCACAATTTGGGGGCCACCACAGAAAAGGCCTACTCATGACTAGATACCCTCAGATGCTGATCTCAGGACACAGGCAGGAACGTGTGGGAAGAGGCAGAACTGAAACCACAGCATATTGCTTCCCTGTTTACCCCTGTCTCTACTTCTCTCCTCTACCTCTGTTATTCCCCTGTGGCAAATTTTAGAGCTTTTCTACACAAGGCTGTTAATTCGCTGTATCTACTTTCTACTTTCAGTTTTGTTGCAGAATTGACATCCGAGCACTACACGGGTAGTGTTTCCTTTCCTGCTTTTCCACTACATAACCTCTAGGTGGCACTGTGATATAGCAGAATACTGCAATTACACAAGTGGAAACAGTGTTTTCTTTTGCTTTCACAAATAATACTCCCCTTGATTATTTTAAAGCCTGGGCTGGCCAATCTAGGAAGAGGTGCTCCTTTAGATATTTGTGTCCCAAGTATAGCTATATAATAGCTAGTAGCCACCAGCTATCAAAGGCTCAGTCTTAAGCAAGCACCTGCCAATAGCAACAGTATTCAAAAAATTGCTTCCTTCAAGCACCAGTAGTTAGAGCAGTGTTCTCCAACCTTGGGTCCCCAGATGTTTTTGGCCTACAACTCCCAGCATGCCCCAGCCAGCAGCTGGCTGGGGCATGCTGGGAGTTGTAGGCCAAAAACATCTGGGGACCCAAGGTTGGAGAACACTGAGTTTGCTAGAGATGAGGCCATCTTTTTATGCAGCGACCACATGCCTCCTGTCCTGGGCCTGGCCACCTTTAAAATTTGCCTCAACTCAGACTGCAGCTGCATGCACTTCTCAGGAAGACAAGCATTCATGTTCCCTGTTTGGAGGTGGGTTTGTCCAATTCCCTCATGTTAGCACTGTAGGCAGCTTAGGGTGCAATCCTATGCATGTTTAGACAGAAAAAAGTCCTACAACTCCCAGCATTCCTCAGCCAGTCTGACTCGGTAGAAGGCAGCTTTGTATGATCAGAGAACTTGGCCATCCTTGTAATTGAAGGCAGGGCTCTTGCAACTTTAATCTTTGCATAGGAAGGGAGCAATTTGGCTGGTGGCAGTTTTCCCTTCAGGCACCATGACAAGTTGCACCTGCCAAAGGTTTTTATTTCTTTACTTCTTTACTTATTCTATTTATACCCTCTTTCCCCCTAGAAGATCAAGGCAACATAAATCGCCCCTCAATTATATAGTGACTGGCCCCGATGTCATCAAAACCAAATAAGCTTCGTGGCTGAACAGAGATTTGTTCCAGGATCTTCCCAATTCCTGATCCGACACTCTAATCCAGATTCCCACAAACTGGTGCCACCCAGAGGTGTCGGACTATGGCCACATTCGCTGGGGATGATGGGAGTTGTAGTTCAGCACACTTGGAGGACATCACATTGGAGAAGACCCCTCAAACCACTACACCACAGTGGCACTCTCTTCTAGACAACCACTAATGATTCAGGAACGCTGTCCTTCCTGTAGTGCAGGGGTGTTGAGCCCATTCAACCTCTGAGGGTTGAATTCTATTTCGGAGAAGCTCCGGGAGCTGTGTTCCAGTGGTGGGCGGGGCCAAGGTGACAAAAGGGGGGCAAGGCCAAAATACCAAAAATGCCAGGCTATTTTAGCTTAATGCTCTTACTGCCAGTAGCTAAGCCATAGGAGAGGTATTTCAACCACTTAGAATGGAAGAAAAAGTACACCAGTGCCGGGCCCGGGAAAACGCCAACAGATTGGTGGTCAGGGGACAGGAGGTGGGGCCAGGGGAAGGGGGCGAGGCTTTGTGGGGAACCCTGGAAGGCCAGATTGGGACCCACGGAGGGCCGGATTTGGTCCCCGGGCCTGAGGGTCCGCACCCCTGCTGTATTGCTTCTTCTGGCTCCCTGCCAAAGGCAGGTCAAAGCATGAGAACTGCAATGAGTACATTTCTCTTCCTCCCCTCTCTCTCGCTCTCTCTGTCTCTTCCTTTCCCTCCCTCCTCGATTCCTCCCCCTCCCCCCCCTCCCACACACACACTTCTAGTTTCCTCCCTCGAATCTTCCTGCAGCTTCTGGCAGCCCAAGCAGCTGGGAGCGAGTGTGCGAAGTGCACGCCTTTGTGCTGGGATGATTGATGCTGACACTATAACGGCAGACACACTGCAGTCCATCACTGCAGTCCCCCTGATTAAAATTCTGCTCCGGCCCCCACTGCAGTACTCCACAAATGGAATATTCTACATAATTTCCGAAAATGCTTCTTTTTATCACCCATTTCTCCTCTATCAGATGACACCCAGATTGATGGGAGATGACTCGTCTGACATCTCCCCGGTTTTACAGGCCCAGATTTACCACCCCCGTTAACCGCTTTATTGCCAGGCGATCCAAACCGACTGCTAATATGTTCTCCGGGTGCCGGCGCAGGTGTTGACGCGCAGAAAACAGGTGGGAGGGGAAAGGGCTGGGAAAACGGGCCACCTCAGAGGAGGCAGACTGGGAAGCCGACTGGTTTAATGGGGAAGGGGGTGTTGTTGCGCGAGGCTCCCCAGCCCAGTGGCTGGCTGCCCATTTTAAGCAGAAAGGATTTCACTGTCATGGCCAATCATCTCTGGAGCCCTGACTAGCAAGCTGAGTGGTTACAGCACAGCTGTGGGGCGAAGGAGGTGCAACCACCACCAGAATGAGATTGAGGTTTTGCATGTTGCTTCCCCCCCTTTTAAGCAGAAAGGGGGGCGGAATGGAAGTAACGGAGCGAGGGCCCCTCTGCATTGTCTCTCAGGGCACCGTTTCAGCACAAAGCACTTGTCAGCACGGGGGTGGGAATCTCCAGGGCAGGCTAGGGACGCCGATGTCGGCGGGGCTCCTCATCCGTTGCAGCGTTTATCCTGAGCTTTATAGGAGCTGCCCATGGTGCTGAACTCCACCACCACCCCAAAATAGGTCCACCACCACAGAGCACCCTGGATAGCTCCTATCAAGCTCAGGATAAAAGCTGCAATGGATGAGGAGCCCCACTGACCCAGGAGTCACCAGCCTGCCCTGAAAAATCTCACTGCCTTCCCTCTTGCTCTGCCATCCATCCATCCATTCACGGCACGGCACGGCTACACATGTGCGTGGACACGCACACATTCATTGCCTGCAACCCCCACAACCTTGGATCTGCTTTCAGAAGGGAACCAGCCTTGTTCTCCCGCCCGCCCCCATGTGATGGGGTGGCCCTGCCAGCAGGGACCACCATTGGGGGATAGAGTGCAGGGTTTTTTGCCCCACCATGACTTCCATCCCAAGCCAAGTCATTCATTTATATACAATGAAAAGAACATTTACATGGGGGGGGGGGGGTGTTACACTCAGCTAAACCCATTCCTCTTGCCTCCATCGCCCAGTGCCAGCTCCAGGTTTTTGAGGGCCCTTGGGCAAGACACCCTTTCTCAGTGAGACTTTTCACCGCCATTGTCATCAGCTCCTCCTCTTCCTCCTCCTCCTCCTCCTCCTCCTCCTCCTCCTCCTCCTCTCTCATCATTGCTGCCACTTGCTTGCTTGACAGGCAGGGACCAGGGAGCCAGGGAGCAAATAGGCCGCGGCATCTCCTGCTCCCCCTTCTCACCACCACCGTCGTCTGGGCCAGAGTGAGAGGCAGCTGAAGAAGCAGGCTCCAATGGTGAAGATGAGTGAGTCCAGGGGACTCTTGTCAGTGGCCCCCTGCTGGGGTGTGGGCCCTCAGCAGGTGCCCGACCATGCCTACCCTTGATGCCGGCCCTTCCATCACCAGCCTTTAATAATCAAGCCCGTGTCCATCTGCATAGCCCCGCCTCTTTATCTGGATAGCCCCATCCTGGATTCTGTGTCTTGGCCACACTTGAATGTGATGGAATGATGATAGCCAAGTGGACTGGAATGTTGGGAAATGGTTTCTGTTAATTTCTAAATTATCATGCTGCAGCAGCGAGCATAGTGAGGAAGGGAGGCTCTTAGGATAACACGGCACAAGCCGAGCCTAAAGGAACACACAAACTTTATATGGCTTGCCTAGTTTGAATCTTTAGAATTGAGAAATGAGCCTTTTCCGCCCGAGGGATGGGGGAGAAATTCCGATTTGTGTGGTTCACACTTGAATGTGAACTCACCTCATTTCGTACTTTTTGAACCAATACGCAAAGTGAAATTCAGTTCTCCTTCATACTTCTCCAAGTTTTGCAATGGAGTTCTCCAATATATATATATATATATGTGTGTGTGTGGGTGTGTGTGTGTGTACAAAATTGCATATATTAGGGGAAAGGGCACGCACAACTGCATATAATCATGCAAATAATGTTCAAAAACACATTATACTGGAGAAGTCACATGCAAAAAAAAAAAGTGTGTATGAGGCAAAATTGTGTACAAAAATGTATGTATCAGGAGAAATGGGCACAAAAATGCCTATGAATTTCCATCTGAATTTAAAAAAAAAAAAAAAAAAGTAAATCTCATAATTTGGTACAAGCCAAACTTAAGCTTGAGAAAATGAGAAACTGAGATGGACAGATTCCTCCATCCCTGGCCTTTTTGATATGCTTGCTGTAGCTGCACACTGCAACACTGCATGCCTTTTATGTGGACACCGCCTCAAGGAACATGTACACGCACATCTGTACCAGCGGTATGCCTCGGGGCAGATACCCTACGACTCAGATGGACATGTCTATCAATCATCAACATCTCATTCACACACTTAAGGCCGGTTCGCACGACCCAGGCGGCGAGTGGGGGAGGCACCACGGGGCCGTCTGTGGGGTCCGGCGGGGCACCGCAGGCCACCAGCGCCCCGCGCGCATGGGCGGACCCCAGTGGAGCCGGCAATCCCCGCACTGCAGTGCGGGCCTCCCAGCGCTAGGGGGCGGCAGCTCAGGATGCCCAGAGGGGCCGTTTGCCCCTATAGGCTGGAACGGCCGCTCCTCCGGCCGCTCTGGGCTGCCGCCTCTGTGCGGCCCCCACAGGACCGCCGCCCGCTGTTCGTATGGCAGGGTGGCTACGCGCGGTAGGGGCTTACCCCTCTACCGCCCATGGTCACTTTGTGTGCGTCCCACACACGGCCATCCCGCGGGGGCACCCCCGGTCAGCGTTCGCACGACACGGGAACCGTGGGGGACTTCTGCTCCCCCGCGGTTCCCGTGTTGTGTGAACATGCCCTTAGAATCATGCAAAGCACACGCACAATACATATTGGTGCATGCATAGGACACGCATGTGGGCATCAAACCATCCATGTGGCCAAATCATTCACTGCCACTGATGCAGATGCGTTCATGCTCCCGTACCAGCTGAGCACTCGCTAGTTCCTCAGAAGGTTCCAAAGTAATTCATCAAAATTATGATGAACCAATTAATTTTATCGCAGATTAATAATGTAGATTTTTAATTGGAGCTGTCCCCTGTGAAGAGGTATTCTGGCCTAAGATAGATATCTAGATGGATGGATGGATAGAATATGAGGGAGAGAGAGAGAGAGAGAGAGAGAGAGAGAGAGAGAGATCCAAACAATTTGATACTGATTTCAGAACAAGTAGATTGTTTTTCTATGTTGTTGGATCAAGATGTCCTCAAATATAAGCAGAATTTGGCTTTTTCATTGCAAGGGGCAGGAAGAAGGATCTCAAGTGTGCCAGATCTGAAGGGGTCGATGTTTATGGTTTCTGTGTGTGGATTGCCGGGGGTGGGGTTAGATGCCACTACCCCACCCTAATAAAATTTCATTTCCCCCAAAATATCACCTTCATGGAATTTTAAGCTGGATGCAGATCTCGGCTGCTTTAAAAAAAAAAAAGTTCCTAGTCCTTATGGTTGTAGGAATAGACTTGAGAGTGCATGAGCAATGCCTGACATTACCTCCAAAGCTTGGAGAGGAGCGGGAGCAAAGTGCTGGATGGGATTTTATAGTAGTCCCAAGGCAGGATTCTAATGCCCTGCACTGAGCTTGGCTTATCCTGATCATGTTGATCATTTATTTGCCATTCTGAGCAAGGATAAAGCAGGATTGAAATTAAATAACTGCTCGCAGTTTACAGATTTCAGAATCTGGGTTGCCTTGCTAAAGAATTAAGATATTTATTTATTTATTTATTTGTGATCATCATCTGGACAACCCAAGAGTCACTGTCAGCACAGGGTTTTCAAATATCTTGTTTTATGAGGGGGGGGGTTGTTGTTTTTTTAATAAACTTTTCCCAAGATTCAAGTTTAGCCCTGAAGTCCTTCTATGAATACAGGAACCTGAAGCCTTGGCTGTTATAGGAAGGCATTCTGGGTGCGCCCAATGTAGGGAAGAGAAGTGAAAAGGGGGGGAAGCAACATGCAAAACCTCAATCTCATTCTGATGGTGGTTGCACCTCCTTCGCCCCACAGCTGTGCTGTAACCACTCAGCTTGCTAGTCAGGGCTCCAGAGATGATTGGCCATGACAGTGAAATGCAGTCTCCATATTCAGTGAGATTATGGGTTTCTCTACACAAGGCTTTTAATCCACCGTTTCACCGAGGCTTCTTCTTCCGTTTTTGTGGAAGGAAGAGCACATCCTTTTTACACAAGGTTTTTCCCTGTGGTTTTTCCTTCTCTGCCTTTCTATATGTTCCTATATGTCCTGTTACACAACCACAAGGTGGCGCTGTGGTATAGAGCAGAATTGCAAATATACATGAGGCTTCTAGTAGCAAATCATGGCAGCATCCCAGATAATACTGCATTTTCCTTGCTCTAAAAAAAAGCCACAAAAATGGCTGGAAAACATGGGAGAGGCCCTGGAGGATGAGGATGTCATGTAAAGGACCCACACACTTCCATGAGTGAGGGATCATGAGCACACAATAAATGCCTTGTGTAGAGAAGCCCTATATCTCTGATTACCAGATTATTTATTTATTTATTTATTATATTTATGAATCGCCCATCTGGCCAGACATCCAGCCACTCTGAGCGATGTACAATGCAATAAAATACAGGGGGCGGGGGGAACACACACACACACAGAGAGTATAAAACACAATTAAAAATCCTAACCCACCCCATATTCCCGCCTGAAAAGCCACGTTTTTAATGCCCGGCAGAAGCTAATCAAGGAAGGGGCATGGCGGAGGTCACTGGGGAGAGAGTTCCATAAATTGGGGGCTGCCACAGAAAAGGCCTTCCTCCTAGTCCCCACCAGCCTGGTTTCTCTGGCTGATGGGACAGGGAGAAGGCCATCCGTGGCAGATCTTGTTGAGCGGCCTACTTGATGTTGCTGGAGGCGCTCCTTGAGATATACTGCTGGGGACAAGTCATAGGGAACGGCTATTTCAGTAGAAAGGGCTCCAGGACCTCTTCTCGTGTAAGGTGCTTTGTGAAGAGGAGAAATTCTCAAGCGTGTGTATCACAGGCAAGGGTAAATTCCTCCAGTCATGTTGCACTCCCATTTGCTACAATATCTTGGGCGTGCCCATAGAGATGACACCAAGTCAAGCTGAAAGACCTTTAGGGTGGTGCATGGGTAAATGCTGAGGAGTATGTGCATGCTTTGGATGCAGGAGGTCACAGGTTTGATCCCAGGCATCTCCAGTTAAAAAAAAGATAGCACATTATCTGCCTGAGACCCTGGACTGGAGAGAGCTGCTGCTACTGCTCAGAGTAGGCAATACTAGGCTAGATGGACAAATCATCCTTATATAAGGAATGTTCCTATCTGATCTTCGATCCTGAATGGATTCCTTCCTGTCTTCTCCGTGTTCCTTTCTGTGCTCCCCCAGGCTTAACTGACGATCACTCTTCTGATAATGCCCTTGGGAAAGCCATCATTGGGAAGGGCCATAGCTCAGTGGTAGAGCACATGGCTTGCATGCAGAAAGTCACAGGTTCAATCCCTAGCATCAGGGCCGGTGTCAAAGGTAGGCATGATCGGGCACCTGCCAAGGGCCCACACCCCAGCAGGGGCCCACTGACAAGAGCCCCCTCTTCACCAATGCAACCTGCTTTTTCACCTGCCTCTTCCTCTGGCCCAGACAACGGAGGCGGTTCGAAGGAGGAGCAGGAGATGCTACTACCTACCTCCTCACTGGCTCTGGCTCTCAAGCAAGCAAACAAGTAGTAGCAATGTTGAGAAAGAGGTTGAGGAGCAAGAGCAGCTGCTGACAATGGTGGTGAGAAGGTAGGTTCACTGAGGGAGGGGGGGCATTGAGGGTGCCTTGCCCAAAGACCCTCAAAAACCTGGAGCTGGCACTTCCTAGCATCTCCAGGTAGAGATGTCAGAAAAATCCGCCACAGATTCAAGCGAGTTTGGATTTCTATGAATCCAACCCACGGATTCTACAGTGGACTGGCTTTTTCCATCTAAGTCCCTTGAGGACTGTTTTGTTTTGTTGTTGTTGTTGTTGTTTTACTTTCTGGAATTCCATGCAAATTTAGTTGTACAAAAATACAAAAAAATATGGAAGAAAAAATATATAACAGCGACTGAAAATGTGCATGTCTCCCCATAAGCTAAAGCATAAGAATGCAGATTTGGGACACATTTTCGGAAGTGCACATTTGCATAAGTGTGCACTTTCCAATGCAAATGCAAATTTGGGAAATTGAGGAAAAAATCCAGTTCCATCAATGAGCGGATGATGGAATGAAAGATGCCTGACAATCCGCAAAACACAGATGGAATAGATTTAACAAAATCCATACATCCCTATCTCCCGGTAGGGCTGGAAAAACTCCTGCCTGAAACCCTGGAGAGCCATTGCTGCCAGTCAGTGTCAACAATACAGGGCTAGATGGACCCATGGTCTGACTCACAGTATAAGGCAGCTTACTGTGTTCCTATGAACCGAATTGCCCACCAAGTCTCATAGACCTTGGATATGCTGGGCCTGGGAATCCTCCGGAGACCTATCTGAGGGAGAGGAGGGGGGTGAGTTATCTAGACTCTGAACTGGGGGAGGGCACCTCAGACGTTTGAAGTGAGGAGTCTGAATTCATCCACCTGCCACCCAAGGTTGTCTACCGTTGCAGGCAGGGGTCACCTTGGATAGGACAGAGGACCCAGTCAGAGGCCATGAAATGCACCGCAATGCACAGCTCCAAGTTACAACAGCCTCGCCTTAAACCTTGCCTGAACCTTCAGCCTTGCCTGCACCTTCACCTGTGGGACAAGTATCTCTGGCAGTCATAAGGTCCTGCTTGGGTTGAGCTCTGGACTTTGTCACATCCAAGCCTTCCTCCTCTGGCGATGCTCTCAGGTCCAGCAGAGCATGGCCCTGTTACCTGCCTCCCTGCTGGATGGCTCCCTCTGAAGGAAGGTCAGCCCCCCTCGCTTAGCAACCAGCAGCCTCACAGCCTGGCCCAAACAGGACAAGGTAATCATTTTGAGTGCTGTATCTTTGAACGGAGGCTGATCCAGACACAACCGCGTTAACATACATCGCCGCTCTGGTGTGACATGCTAGCAGTAGTACTCACACCGCTAGTTGTGCCAGTGCAGCGTGTCACAAGCTCCCTTGTTGTGCCAGAGCCTACTCATTTCTCCCGCAGCGTTGCAGTTAGTAATGGGTTATTTTTCACACAATTCTCATTCTCGGAACCTGATGGGTGTACAAATCACACATCCTACGGACAACCTGACATAGATGAAACACACACACACATCTACAGGTGCGGGGCAGAATGGCGTTCTCCTCTCCCAGCTGTGCCCCCTGAAGCTGGGCATGGAAGGCAGCCTCTCCCCTGGGCCCCCGTGAATCTTGCCTTCTTCTCCTTTTTGCTGCTGCATCAAGGAATGGCGCAGGATCCTGGGGGCAGAAGCAACGAGGTGGAATCAAGCAAGGGGGAATTTAGGCTGATTCTTCCGGAATGGCTCCCCCAATGGGACGCCGAGCTGCCTGCCTCCCAGCATCACTCGAGCCACCTTGCGTGAGACATTAAAACAACGGAGCTGCACTGGGCCTGAGGCTTGGAGGGGGGAGCAGAGCAAGGGCGGCGGCGGGTGGGGAGGCAAGGTGTCCGAGGCGCTGAGAGGATCCGCGGGACAAGGTTGTGTGACCAGCAGCTGAGAAATCAGAGTACTAAAAGAGGAAATAACAAGTAAGGCAATGAATTGGCTGCAAGGACTCCCCCGCAGGCAATGACAGGACGAGAGGGAGGGAGGGAAGGAGATGCTGTGAAGGGCACCGAGGAGGGGGAGCCCAAGGGAAAGGAAGGACAGGCATGCCCAGGTTAGCTGAATTGTAAGGCTGCCGGGAGAGGTTATGGCTGGGGGAGCAAGGAGGTGCAACACATTCCTTCCGGATGTTGAGTTGTTGGGGAGGTCAAATCCTCAAGGGTCTCCTTTTCCAGGGTTAATAACAATATCCTGCATGCATGCCTCCAGAAGCACAGAAGCAGCCCCCTTCTTTCCTTCTCTGATCCGGGAAGGGTCATCATAGCTCAGCGGTGGAGCCAATGCTTTTTGCATGCAAAGGGGTTCTAGGTTCAATCCCCTACAGTTCCTGATAATGCTGGGAAAGACCCCTGTCCCATCTGTAAACTCCAGAGAGCCACTGCCGGTCAGCGCCGTTGACAGTACTGAGCCTGGCGGAGCTAGGGGTGTGTAGATTTTGTTTAATCTGTTCTGTCTGTGTTTCAGGGATTGCTGGGCGTCCTTCAGTCCATCACCCGCTCATTGATGGAATCGGGTTCCCTCCCCCACTTCAGAAAAATACCCAAAACCATCCCCCGCAATTTACCTAACTTATGCAATATTTTGCTGTAGAGAGATTGGAGATGTATAAAACATTGAGGTTTTTAAAAAAACACATGGTGTGTAAATTACCATATTTTCCAGTAAATTTCCTACTTTCATGCGACCAAATTTGCATACAATTGCAGAAAGTTAAAAAGAAAGAAAAAAACCTAGTCTGCAAGTCCACGGAATCCCTGCTGCTTGAAAAAGGCTGCTCTGCTGCAGAATCCGCAAGTCAAATTCACAGAAATCCAAAGTCACTTGAATCCATTTCGGATTTGTCTGACATCCCTACGTGGAGCGATAGTCTGACGTGGTATAAGGCAGCTTCTAATCTGCCGCCTGGACTCTGTCCACTTTCTGAAAGTTTCTGTCTGTTGCTGGGCTTCCATTCCATCCCACACTATAGATTTTTAAATTTACGTATATGTATATAGAATCATAGAATCATAGAAAAGTAGAGTTGGAAGGGGCCTACAAGGCCATCAAGTCCAACCCCCTGCTCAATGCAGGAATCCAGGTCAAAGCATCCCCGACAGATGGCTGTCCAGCCGTACCTTGAATGCCTCCAGAGTGGGAAAGCCCACCATCTCCCTAGGTAGTTGGTTCCATTGTCTTATTGCTCTGACAGTCAGGAAATTTTTCCTGATGTTTAGGTGGAATCTAGGTTCCTGTAACTTGAGCCCATTATTCCGTGTCCTGCAAACTGGGATGACCGAGAAGCAGGACCGGTGCAAGGCAGTTTGGCGCCCTAGGCCAAGTCAGGGGGGGGGCAGGCTCCGGAGCAAAGCAGCCTAAAACGCCTGCTCGCCCAGCGCCCCTCCCCCGCGGCCAGCAGCCCTCTGCGGGCCTGGAGCAGCAGCAGCAGCAGCATCTCGGCCAGAGTCGTGGGCCGGGCAGCCGCGGTGTGCGCTCTGGAGGCGAGGTGAGGCGGCAGCGGCACCGCCCCCTGCAGGCAGGGTCCCGAGGCGGCGGCGGCTGCCCCCCCCTCCTCTAGCCGGGCTCGGGCCCGGCCTCGCCGCCTGCCCCGCACCCGCCGAGGACCCCGCTTGGGCATCCCCGCGGGAGGCGCCGGGGAGGAAGGGACGGAGCCTCCGCCTTCCTCCCCGCCCCGCTGTCGGCTGCGCGGCCTGCGCCTGCCCGGGGACGGAGGCGTAGATGGCGAGCGCCGGGAGAGCAGGTGGGAGAGCAGGCGGGGCGGCGAGCCGGAGGAGAAGCGGGCGGAGGCGCCCTGGCTCATGATGGCGGGCGGAGGCGCGCCCCCCCCGCCGAGGAAAGCGACACCGAGTCTGCCCGCAATCCCCCCGCGCTGACCTGGTGTGACTCCGGCTCCGCAGCTGTCCTGCCCGGCCGCCTCGCCAACAGATCCAGGCTCCGCGAGCGGCAGGCGGGCAGCGTGTTGCCCAGCAGTCCCGGTGGCCGGCAGGAGCAGAGTGCGCCCCCTTCAGCCACCCGCCCTAGGCAGCTGCCTAGCTGGCCTAGTGGTAGCGCCGGCCCTGCCGAGAAGAGATCCTGGCCCTCCTCTGTGTGACATCCCTTCATAGATTTCATAGATCATAGAGTTGGAAGGAGCCTACAAGGCTATCGAGTCCAACCCCCTGCTCAATGCAGGAAACTAGAGGAGGGGTCTCCCATCCAAGTAACAACCAGGCTTGACCCTGCTTAGCTTTCCACGCTCAGACAAGCTGAGCCAGCGTAAGCCTACCTCATCTGATTCATTCAAATACTGGAAGAGTGCGATCATATCTCCCCTCAGTCTCCTCTTCTGAAGGCTAAACATGCCCAGTTCTTTCAGTCTCTCCTCATAGGGCCTTGTTTCCAGTCCCTTTATCATCCTTGTTGCCCTCCTCTGAACCCTCTCCAGTTTGTCTATGTCCTTCTTAAAGTGAGGTGCCCAGAACTGGACGCAGTACTCAAGATGAGGCCTAACCAGTGCCGAGTAAAGGGGAATTATCACTTCCCGTGATTTGGAAGCTATACTTCTATTAATACAGCCCAAAATTGCATTTGCCTTCTTTGCAGCCACATCGCATTGCTGGCTCATATTCAGTTTGTGATCTACCACAATTCCAAGATCCTTCTCACTTGTAGTATTGTTGAGCCAAGTGTCCCCCATTCTGTAACTCTGCATTTGGTTTCCTCTCCCTAGGTGCAGCACTTGGCATTTATCCCTATTAAATTTCATTCTGTTGTTTTCGGCCCAGCGCTCCAGCCTATCGAGGTCACTTTGAATTTTGTTTCTGTCTTCCAGAGTATTAGCTGTTCCACCCATTTTTTTTGTCATCTGCAGATCTGATAAGCATTTCCTGTACCTCCTGATCCAAGTCATTAATAAAAATGTTGAAGAGCACCGGGCCCAGGACTGAGCCCTATGGTACCCCACTTGTTACCTCTCCCCAGTTTGAGAAGGAATTGATGAGCACTCTTTGAGTCCGATTCTGTAGCCAATTGTGGATCCACCTGATAGTTGTTCCATCTAGCCCACTCTTAGCTAGCTTGCTAATCAGGATATCATGAGGCACTTTGTCGAAAGCTTTGCTGTAGTCCAGATATATAATGTCCACAGCATTCCCACAGTCCACAAGGGAGGTTACCCGATCAAAAAATGAGATCAGATTAGTCTGATTAGTATATATTTATTTTAAATTATTTTTAGGCCGTCGTTAAGGCTAGAACCCTTCCAAGGCAGTGTACACTGTACAGGATAAAAGAAAACATACAAAAGTATAGAAATGGGCAATAAATAAATATACAGTAAAAAAAAAACTATAACGCACTATAAAAGCAGATTACACCAGTAAAACCTTCAGCCCACAGATTATGGGAAGGCCAGTGAAAACAGGTGGTCTTCAGAGCCTTCCTAAAGATCTGCAAAGAGGGGGCATGATGAACCCCTGATGGAAGCCAATTCCAGATGTGCGGGGTCACCACCGAAAGGGCCCTCTCCCTTGTACTCACCAGCCTAACCACTCTCAGTGGCAGCAAGTGAGAAGGGCCTCTGTTCATGTAGATGTGGCGTTGACAGTAGGAGCTTTTCTACAGGAGACATTTAATATGCGCCTGTGATTCCTTACTCACAGTTGTTTACAGGTTCTTCAGATGATGTCATGATCCTCCAGTTTCATTTCTGGGTTTTTTTCTGAGAACTTTCCCATTTTTTTAGAACAGGAGAAATGGGGTATTGTTTTTGAAAAGCTCTGTTTCTGCTGGTGTATTTGTGCTATTCTGCTATAGCACAGCTCCACCCAGAGGTTGTGTAGCAGAAAAGCAGAAAAGGAAAAGCTCTTTGTGCAGAGCTCGGATCTTAATTCTGCGACGAAGCCAACAGTAGATATAGCGATTAACAGCTTCATGTAGCAAAGCTCTTGTGTAACAACACCCCCTTCTCTGAGAAGACGTATCATTTCCTTCACTCTGAGTCACAAGGCTGAAATGATGGTTACTCCAGGGCCTCCTGGGAGGCACAGGCTAATTTGGCAGGAGCATGTTTGTTTCGTTTCAGACAATGAACTTCCGGTTCGTAGCTGGGAATCCATTTTGCATTCCTGGCTCTGCAGGTGAACTTAACCAGAAGTTCTTGGATTCTGGCAGCTCAGAGGCTTCTGGGACATTATAGGCACATACACAGAGGCCTCCTGCCCATACATGGCATGAGGACACCATAGGGTGGCCGGGTGTCCTCTTTTACAGAGGACAGTCCTATTTGAATGGCTGCCAAGGACCATCCTCTCTTTGAAGGTGTATCCTGTATTTGAAGGGCTTCTCTGTCCAATTCTGGTTTAAAGATAAAGAACCATCAGAACTGTTGTCCAATAACCATTAGCCCCTGAACAACAGACAGAACAGGCAGGCACACTAGTCACCAAGTCACAGCCTTCCACACTATGATGAGATGTACTGTACAGTAATACCTTGGATTGAGAGCATAATTCGTTCCGGAAACGTGCTTGTAATCCAAAACACTCTTATATCAAAGCGAGTCTCTGGCGGGCGTGAGTGGGGCCGATTTTCGAGGTGAGCGGTTACATCCCTACGTTTGTCTTGCAAGACCTTGCTCATTTATCAAGTCAAAAAAAATTTTTAATTTTTGCTTGTCTTGCAAAACACTCTCAGACCAAGTTACTTGCAATCCAAGGTATTACTGTATTCCTATTTAAATTATAATAATCAGGCACGAGGTGGCCAGGTCTAGCAGCCATTTCAATGCCCCCAATGTAGTGTTGTTCTGAGCCATTGTGGGAAATTTAAATGGCGACTTAGAACATGCCTCTTTGCACTGCTCAGAGCACTGTCACCACTGCCCACCAGCTTCAGGTAAACCCACCAGCGTCCACCGACCAAAGAGCAGCCCACCAGAGAGTACTTTGCCCAGGGTCTCCTCAAGCGTGGAGCTGGTCCTACTCAAGGCCTACAAGTGGGGTGGCCACTTGCGCATTGCCAAAGAAGAGGAAATGCATCACCAAAAAAAATGACATCTAGAGGTGCCCCCCAAACACGCATGCACACATGCACACACACACACATTTCTTAGGTGAGGCTCATGACTTTGTCATCATGGGGCTCTTTGAGTGGTTGCATCCAGACTCTGGAATGCCCTTCCTAGGCACTTTTATTTTTTGCATGTCTCTCCTGTTAATCTTTAGGCTGTCCGGTCTACCTTACATGGTTGCTTGTTCAAAGCCTTATGGAGATCATATGTGCAAAGCATTCTGAACAATCTTCAGTGCCATATAAATGCTAGCAACTTCCAGAGGGGTAGCCGTATCTGTCCGTTGAAGTGAAAACAAGAAAGTGTCCTGTGGCCCCTTAAATACTAACCAATTTATTGTGTCATGTGCTTCTGTGGACTAGAGCCCATTTCATCAAATGCATAAAGTGCTATACACAGTTGGCATATATATTATACACATGGGTATGCATGCACAGGAGGAAAACATTGTAAACAGTGTGGCTAGTCTGTGTCGATGATGGAGTGGCCACTTATGCCTTAGCAAAAAGGGGGGGGGATGCATCACTGGAAAAGAACACAAAAGAAGCCTTGCATAAAACTTGCATACGTTAGTTGATATGTCTAGATGCTAATTTGGAAATAATTACTATAATTTAAATAGAAATACAATCCATCTTGCCATAGTGGGGAAGGCTGTGACCAGGTGAGCGGTGTGCCTGCTCAGTCTGCTGTCCAGGTGCGAAGTGTGGACGGGCAGCTTCAAGTCTCCTCCCCACTCTTCCTTTCTGACTTGGACTGGGCAGCCCTTCCAACAGAGCAGGGGTGCACAACCTTTTTGGCCCCAGGGGCCACATCAGGCAGTGCCAGGGGTCCACACATGCACAATCATACACAGAAACACACACACAAGCCAGGGGATTCCCTAGTGCCAGCAAGGAATCCCTTCCTTATCTCCGATCTATTTCCTTGAAGTTTCTCTTGCTGGCACTAGCAAGGGAATCCCTTCTCTCTGATCTGTGGGTCACCAGAAATGGCTTGGCAGGCCACACTTTTTGCACCCCTGCAATAGAGGGCACCTTCAAATAGAGGACCGTCCTCAGAGAGCTCTTTAAATAGAGGACAGTCATCCCTAAATTAGGACACGTGTGGCCATCCTAGCCTGTGATCATTCTATATAAAGCTGAAATGTGTACAAGATAAGCATAATGACCATTCACAATGGCAGCAATTGGTGTTAGCACTATTTTCCATCCAATTTAACATCTACAGTGGGAGAGGAAATCATTGTAAATGCTAGATATCATATTTTTTGAAAGAGTCCTATTGAAGTAGGGAGGTTTTGAGTTAAAGAAGGGCTTTTATGTTCTGCGGGGGGTCTGGAAACCACCTTAATCAACTGTGTTGTTGTTTACACTTTCACTATGCAAAGTGCTTTACAGTCAGTACCTATTCAACAGGACCATAGCCCTGAGAGACGCAGGTCACTAACAGTATTCTCATTTTAGAAATGGCGACAGAAACTGACCAATAGTGATTTGCAGTGCCAGGGTCAGAGGTCGGTGGGATCAGGCAGGTGCAGAGGCAGGGGCCTGTTAAGGGGACTGCCAGGACAGTGCCACCATCTTGGCTCTCGACACCCAGACTGACTCTGCAAGTGGAAGAGCACCCAAAGTTTATTGGGGCATGGGGGGGGGGGTGTCCTTTGAGGGCAATTGCCAGAAAGGCAAGGAAGGATTAGGGCATTTTTAAAGCATCGTTGTTGTTGTTGTTGTTGTTGTTGTTGTTGTTGTTATTACATAGTCTTTAGGTGGACAAACAACTTGGGCTCCACCTCTGGTATCAACCCTAAATTAGGCTCTGCCCTCAAATGCATCCCAGATTGGTGGCCAGGTGTCCTTTTTTACAGGGGGCAGTCCTCTATTTGAAGGGCTGCCCTGTCCAATTACAGTTTAAAGATAACGAACCATAAGAACTGTTGCCCACCCACACCAGTTAGCACCTGGACAGCAGGCTGGACAGGCAGGCATGCAAGTCACCTGGTCGCAGTCTTCCACAGTATGATGAGATGTACTCTATTTCTATAATAATAATAATTATCATTATTATTATTATTATTATTATTATTATTATTATTATTCTATTTAAATTATTATTATTCTTTTTAAATTTGCATCTAAACAAATAAAGTAACATGCAATGTTATGCAAATCACTGCCCTCTTTTGTCTTCTTTTTGGTTGATGTATTTCCTCTTGTTTGGCAATTCATAAGTGACCACCTTGTCCCAGAGCTTTAAGCATCATCTCTGGGCCCACTTTGAAAGCTCTGCTTCCAGGCCATATCCTAGTCAATGAGCCATGTAGGGTCTTACTGCTCAAATGTACAACCAGTGTGTGGGATTTGGAACAGTCATGGGGTTGCCCTGTGGTGAAACATGGAGAGGGGGGCCAAAGGGTTTGCGTTAGAAGGCATGCTGATGAACTGCCACCCTGGCTAACATTTTATAAAAGGGGGAGATTTAGCCCTCGCCAAGGTCATAGCTTTTAATCTTCCTCCGCTACAATTGCTTCCACACCTGCTCCTCTCTAGAGGCCGCCACTGACACTGAAACACTCCCATACATAGGCGCACACATACACACACACACACACACACACACACGCACACACGCACGTCAGTCCTCGAGCAGCTTCAGCTGTTGTGTTTTTAATTTAACACACACGTCCGTGAGTAGAAAACAGCCACTGTAAGAGAACATGGTGGCCTAGGCTGGCAAGTCACTATTGGCAAGGGCAACAGAACGAGAGACAAAGGCAGTAGAAGAAGGGGAGGAGGAAGAGGAGGGAGGAGGAGGAGGAGAAATCACTGCTAAAACAAGTATTCTCCTGCTCAAAGCATTACAGTTGGTTGGTATGCATTATGATGAGGCGGGGACAAAATAAACCAGCGGAGCGCATAGGATGGAGGCTTTTATGGTGCTCCAAGTCCTTTGTGGTGAGGACCCAGATAATGTCTTCCATTTTAGGCCTTGGGGTTGGTAAGCATTAGCTGGCAGCCTCCCCATCTGTTTCAGTCTCTCTCACTCACTCACTCTTTGTCACTCCTACCCACCCATTGATGAAGTGGGCAAGGGAATGGCACTGAATTAAGCCCGTCGTAAATAGGCAAAAAATGAACTCCAGCCTTCCCTTGTGCTGCTTTTGATTACGTCGCCGCCGGAGGAATTGGCAGGCGCTCCCGTGCAGCAAAGCCAGCCAAGGGCCGGCGGGAAAGCAATCGCCTTCACTTGCATGCAGTGAATTACAGCCAAACAGCAGGCGATGGGAGAACCGAGGGAATCTCTGAGGCTGGGGCTAACAAGGAATTGCAGAAGCACTTAAGGCTGGTGGGCCTCCTAGAGGAATATTATGGCAACGCAAGACAGTAGGGATGATGACATTTCTGGATGGATATGGGAGAACAGCGGGGAGGAGGCAGGGTTGAAAGGCCGTCTGCATTCATTGCAATGGCCCTGGAGCTGTTGATCCCATTCTCTTGGGATCCATTATACTGCGATCCGAGAGGTGGGGATGGGGGGGCAGTTGAATCCAGACCCAATCTATTCAAATTTGAGGCGTTGCCGTTGTTACACAACCTTTCCTTCCCCCCCCCCTTTTCTTTCTGCAGACGCAAAAGACCGCTCCATCCAGAGAGGCATTTGGGATGAGTCCCTGATAGACTCAGTGGTGGCAGGTTGCAGATAATGTGGCAGCTGCGGATTTATGGCCACAATGGTTTTGCGACTCAAAGGATAGAGCTTGTGGGGGGTATTAGGGGGCGAATTTGCTGGGAACACATCCCTGACAAGAGACCTATTGTTCAAGCCACCGTGTGCATTTCAGAGAGAGAGAGAGAGAGAGAGAGAGAGAGAGAGAGAGAGAGAGAGAGAGAGAGTCCTCATCTCTGGGAAGTGAGACAGTTCAGCTCTGTTTAGAATGATCTTTCATAAAAAGAAAGAAGGAGCCAGGATTCAAAGAAGCCGGAGACGGGCAAAGGGGGTGGGGTTAGAGGAGGAGAAAGGAATGCAACAGGAGAAACATACATGCGCTGTGTTCAAGCATCCAGGTCAGCTGTACAGGGTGGTGTTGAGTGAGGAAGATGGACAGCCCCATAAAACTGGGGGGGAAATAAATCCAACATTCCATACCACATAATCACATGGATGGGTCCAAAAATCATGAGACTGAATTTACAATCATCAGATTGATATACGGTAGCCCTTTTAGAAAAGGAAGGAAGTTGTCCATAGTTTTTGTTCCTTTCCAGCAAGTGTGCAGAACCTCAGCCCAGGGGCCAGCTTTATATTTCCTCAGGTCACAATCTGGCCCTGGGGGTTCCCCAGATGACCATGCCTCCTCCCCCTGGCCCCACCTCCTTTCTCCCAGCTACTGATCGTTTAGTGGCTTCCCAACTTTGTGCAGTTTCTTCCTTCCATTTTAAATGGAAATACTTCCCCTAAGGCTTAGTTGCTGGCAGTAAGAGCTTTAAGCTACAATATGCTAGTATGTTTAGTATTTCAGCCCCATCCCTTTTGCCTTTGGCCCCACCCATCACCGGAATGCAGCCCCTGAGAGCTTCTCTGGAATAGAATTCGGCCCTCGGACACGGACTGAAAGAGGTTCTGCACCCCTCCTGTAGGTCATGATATTAAGGAACTGTTGCCATTGAAAAACAGTATTTTCTCTGATAAACATAGGCGTGGTGATAACTTTTTAGTGGGCCAAGTTCTTTGATAAAGCAGACCTTTGAGTCGCACAAGAGTCTTCACCAGGCACAGTGAAAAGTCAGCTTATTCTTAGGTATGCATGGAGAGCAATGCCACTTGCTAATGGCACATCACACAATATTTTGAACTTCAAACATTTTTAATATAGCATATGGTCCAGCTGGTGGCAGATCTCTGTTCAGTCTATTTCTTTCTTCTTCGTTTTATATTTCACAAGTTTATGAATTGACATTCCTTACCATGTGAGGATTGAAAGGTGTTGCATAGTCTCACATGCTAAAGCCTTTTTTATGGCAAAAGGCAATAAGGTGCTTTATGTATTATTAAAAAAACCCTCTTCAATAAAATGTTAATAATAATAATAACAACAACAATACAGGCAGTCCCTGGGTTACGACCGTCCCAACTTATGGATAACTCATACTTAAGAACAGACCGCCATATTTGTAAAAATCTGAGTTAAATACAATGGTTTGTACTTACGAAGGCACGCACTATACTTTGTGACACTTTGCAACACTTTGAAAACATTGCACGGCTTCTGTTCCAACTTACGTACACATTCGACTTAAAGACAGACTTAGGAACGGATCTTGTTCGTTACCCGGGGACTGCCTGTAATAATTCAACCTGGTTGTAACAGCTGAGGCAGTGCCGAGGGTACACTGGAGCATAAGTCAACGCAAAACAGCAAAACCCTGGATACAGCCAAATAATTACAGTCTTTTAATTTATTAAATAATTTGGATAAAATAAAACTTAATTTTCATGAGTGCCAGCCAACGTGCCCACCACCAGTTTGTTCTCAAGCCAGGAAAATCAGTGCCCCTACCTAGCCCAAATTTTAGGATATTAGGCTCGGTCTGGCCGGGTCTTCAACCTTTTATAAGCTTGGATGAGGGGGTCGGGATGCTATCAATTGCAGATGACAAAGTTGGGTGGAACGCTAATACTGGACGACAGAAACAAAATCAAAGGACTCGATGGTGGAGCGCTGGCCGAAAAAACCGATGAATTCAGGATAAATGCCAAGTGCTGCCCTGGAGGGAACCAACTGCAGAGTACAGAATGGGGGACACTTGGTCAACCATATACACGTGAGAGGATCTTGGAATTGTGGTGTCACAAACTGATTGAGCCCAATGCGCCGTGGCTGCAAAGAGGCCAATCTTGGTAAATCGAAGTATAGCTCAACGCGGGAAGTGATAATTCTTATCGGCAATGGTTAGGCTCATCTTGAGTACTGTGTCCAGTTCTGGGCACCTCAGTTTAACAAGGACATAGACAAACTGGAGAGGGTTCAGAGGAGGGCAACAAGGATGATAAAGGGACTGGAAACAAGGCCCTATGAGGAGAGACTGAAAGAACTGGGCATGTTTAGCCTTCAGAAGAGGAGACTGAGGGGAGATATGATCGCACTCTTCCAGTATTTGAAGGGATGTCACACAGAGGAGGGCAAAGATCTCTTCTCGTTCATCCCAGTTTGCAGGACACGGAATAATGGGCTCAAGTTACAGGAACCTAGATTCCACCTAAACATCAGGAAAAATTTCCTGACTGTCAGAGCAATAAGACAATGGAATCAACTACCTAGGGAGGTGGTGGGCTCTCCCAGTCTGGAGGCATTCAAGGTGCGGCTGGACAGACATCTGTCAGAGATGCTTTGACCTGGATTCCTGCATTGAGCAGGGGGTTGGACTCGATGGCCTTGTAGGCCCCTTCCAACTCTACTTTTCTATGATTCTATGACAACGAGAATGTGCTGAGTGGCCACCAACCTCTTTCCAAATCAGAGAAATAAATGTTGCCTTGTCAAGCACAGACCCCCCCTCCTCTGGTCACAATGGCCTTGGGCTGCAGCATCGGCACACTCTCACCACACACTGGACTGGACCAGTTACTAGCTTCATTGGCCACCACAGAGGCTAAGGGGAAGAGAGAGAGAGAGAGAGAGAGAGAGAGAGAGAGAGATGCTGGACATTCTGAACTAATTTCTGTCCTTTTATCACTTGGAGTGGTCTTTCTCCTCCCCCCCCCACTTTGTTTTTTAACAAAAGGCAAGGGTGGTCCCATCTACTATGGGCAAATAGAACCTCTTCCACCACTTGTGTCAGTGCAGGCACAAGCATTTTGCATCGTCCCTGGGGTGCCACAAAGAGACCTGTTGTTACCTGTGTTTTCCAGTGATTCATATTCCCCTTCCTGCCTCAGGCTTATCAGGTGTGATAAGCACACCTACTAGGGCAGAAGTATTGAGCCTCAGGCCTGTGAGCCAAGTCCATCATGCCTGGGGTCCCAGTCAGGCCATCCAGGGCTCCCCAGTCAACCATAACCCCCTCCCTCTGGCCACACCTCCTTTCTCCCAACTGCCAATCATCTGGTGGTTTCACAGCTTTGGCGAAGTTTCTACCCCATTCGAAAAGGTTGAAATGCCTCTCCTAAGGCTTAATTTCTGGCAGTAGGAACTTTAAGCTAAGATATGGTGGTATTTTTGGTACTTTGGCCCCGTCCCCTTTTGCTTTCAGCCCGCCCACCAATGGAATGCAGCCCCCGAGAGCCTCTCCAAAGTGGGATTTGGCTGAAAGAGGTTCAACACCTCTGTACTAGGGGGTCAGCCCACTGAGCTCAATGGGATTTGCTTATGAGTAAACATGAGTAAATACGCTGCTAGGTTGTATTCACAAGTGGTTGTAATGATCACATCTGGTGATGTCCCCCCACCAACAAGGTACAGAGAGGCCAAGGTAGTGGCAGATGGTCCCTCTGGCCCCCTGCTGCCACTACTGGATGGAGATGGGCATATCTAGGGCTGCTGGGTCTCCCCACTGTCCCAAAGCCTGCTATTCATAGGGTGGGGCTCCATGATGTCATGGATGGCCTCATGATGGCAGGCCAACTTTTGAAAGACAGAGATCTGATACATAGGGAGGCAGGGCCCAGGTATAAAGAGGAGGATCTCAGCAGTAAAGGTGAGGAGCTAGAGACATGTAGACCCAGGAAAATGGACAAATTCAGGGGCGAACGAGGTGTGTGCTTTTTAATTTGGGGTAGGATATTTATTCCAGTTGCAGATTTGGGGAGGAGGAGGAGGAGGAGGAGGAGGAGGAGGAGGAGGAGGAGGAGGAGGAGGAGGAGGAGGAGACAACAAGCGAGAGCCCTATGCAGTTTTTCTTCTCTTTTAGAATCTTGAGTGATTTTTTTTTCTTTTAAAGCAATGTTTTAAAATAATATTGTAACTCCCATTTACACTGCTGTAAAACTTCTAGGTCCAAGTCTTTAAACTGGACTTGGACTGCACAGCCCTTCAATCAGTGTCTGCCTTCAAATAAAGGACTGTCCTCTGTAAAATAGGACACATGGGCCATCCTATTAAACCAGCCATTCTCTGCCCGTCAATTCTGCCCAGATTCTGCTTGCTGAAGCAGCTCCCTGACTTTCTCCAGTCCTAGGACCAGCCCTGGATGCCAGAGCAAGATCTTTGTGTTTACTGAGACTTTTAGCATATGAACGTTTTAGTGCTGGGGTTTTAATGATTATTTTACTGCTGGTTTTACAATGCTCTTTTCTGTACTGATTTTTACTGATACTTTTAATTCAGTGTGTGTGTGTGTGTGTTTGAGAGAGAGAGAGAGAGAGAGAGAGAGAGAGAGAGAGGATTGTACACCTCACCCCCTTAGGTATGTCTCTACAAAACGGTGGTTGGTCAGAGACCTGTTACCTGTTTTTTCCGCATAATTCGTTCCAAAACACTCTTATATCAAAGCGAGTCTCTGGCGGGCATGAACCTGAACTCATCCAGGACTGTGGGAAGGGCTTGCAGGTCAGAATGTGACATCCTGGCAGACTGTGTTTGCCAGCATGTCTGTGTTTAGGACAGGGGCTTCATGTGCCTCTCACCATGGGAAGCTATGGGGCAGCAGAGTACCCAGAGGAGCTGAGGGGAGGTAGCAGAACTTCCAAGGGAGGGAGTGGGAATCGGTTTAATAGTCCTGGAGAGGAGGTTGAGCCATAAAGTCCAAGGCAATTCTCCATGGCTCAGTTACCTGCTTCATTTATTCGCTTCTCCCTCTGATCGATGCCGATGGATTTTATTTTAAACAGAAGAGGAGAGACATGGCAAGACTGCAAAGTGCCCAGCGGGAACAGAAGCCGGGGAAGTTCGCGGGGAAGTCTAAGGCTGGCTTATGCAGCCTTCCTTCCAGTCAGGCACTCAAGCGGCCCACACAAGATCCATGCGCTAAAATGCTGCTCGTGTCCACTCTCCTTCAGTTTAATGAACTTTTAAAGTCCTATTCCAAGAAGAGTTGAAGGAAGAAGGGAACAGGAGGGAGCATTCAGCAATGGCCCCTGCGGCATGTGCTGGTGCTGCTTTAGGGTGGCTGCTTACGCGTCACCAAAGAGAAGACACAAAAAGGATAGATTTGCAACAAAGTTGCATGTGCTAATTTATCTGTATAGAGCAGTGTTCTCCAACCGTGGGACGCTGGCTGGGGCATGCTGGGAGTTGTAGGCCAAAAACATCTGGGGACCCAAGGTTGGAGAACACTGGTATAGAGGCATATTTAGGCAAAATTACTACTATTTACATTCATCTCACCCTAGTGGGGAGGACTGTGACCAGGTGACCTGGCTGCCTGCTGCTCAGTCCTGCGGTCCAGCCGTTCACTGTGGAGAGGTGCAGGGCCAGCGCAAGCTCTCTCCCACCAGCCGAGATTGGAGCGCACGCATGCACCTGCGCCACGGCCACCGCCCCTGCACCATGCTCCCCTATCTATCACTGCCTCACCCACATCTCCCGCCCCACCCCCACCACGTTTCTCTCTGCCCACCGCACCTTCACCCACCCCCTGCCGCATGATGCATTGCCCTTGCCACGCCTCCCCCCACCTCACCGAACCGCCCGTCTCCCACCCACCTCCCTCTCACCACTGTTCTTCTTGCTGCTGCTGCGCTCTGAAGAGCCAAGTCAGCTGTAGAAAGCGGCCAGCGGCGCAGCTCTGCAGAGAGATGGCCAGACCCAGATGCCTGGCCCTGAGGGGTCCTTAGGCGATCTCTGGGGACAGCCCCTCCCAGAATGCCTGGCTCTGAGGAAGGAGCCCTCAGAGCCAGGCATCTGGGCCCGGCTGCGCTTTTGATGGCCAACGTGGCTCTTCAGAGAGACCACCACCCAGCCGCCTGACCCTCTGGATCGCCCCGAGAGGATCATCGGAGCAAGCCAGGGGGTGGGTGGCTGCTCCAGAGAGCCCCGCCAGTTGCTGCAGTGGGGGAGCGGGGCCACCAGGGCTCCCTGGAGCACCCGTCGTTGTGCTGCCGAGCCAGGCGGCAGCAGCTCCAGAGTGTCCCATCAGCTCCGCTCTCCAGCTGTGGCACTTCCAGGCCCCTGCCTGCTCTCCCTGCTGGTGGTTCTTCTTCATCTTCAAACCAGGCTTGGGCTGGATGGCCCTTCCAAGAGAGGCCTGACAGCCCTTCGGACAGTCCTCTGCCAAGTAGGTCACATGGCCACCCTATCTTGTCTGCCTGCCAAGCAGCCGTGGCAGGAGAAAGGGGAGTGTCCCAGCCAGCTGCCAATACTGAGAAGCAAGTGAGCAAGGGTGGTGGTGGCAGACTCAGGTCACCTGGAGTAATGGGAACAGCCACACTTCTAGTTTCGGCACAAATTGCCCAGCACAACCCACTAGCCATGAATGCACATGCACAGGCTGGCTACATTTGCACTAGGCCAGGGACAGGGAACCTGCAGCCCATGGAGATTCCCCATTCGGCCCCTCCCCTTCGAGCACCAGCACTCCTTGCACAGAACTGTCAGAGATGCTTTGACCTGGATTCCTGCATTGAGCAGGGGGTTGGACTCGATGGCCTGTAGGCCCCTTCCAACTCTACTTTTCTATGATTCTATGAACTGAGCTGTGCTTTGTCTGAAAGCCGTTGGGACTTCCTCTTGAACAGACATACAGTAATACCTTGGATTGCAAGTAACTTGGTCTGAGAGCCTTTTACAAGACAAGCAAAAAAATTTAAATTTTTTTGACTTGATAAACAAGCGACGTCTTGCAAGACAAGGTAGGGATGTAACCGCTCGCCTCGAGCGGGCCAAAATTGGCCCCGCTCACGCCCACCAGAGGCTCGCTTCGATATAAGAGTGTTTTGGATTACAAGCACGGTTCCAGAACGAATTATGCTGGCAACCCAAGGTATTATTGTACTTAGAATCAGCTGTGTTTTGCATGCATGGTGGGGAAATGTCCAAACTGATCAGGATTACATTTGCCCCGCTCACATCCCTTTAGCCATCTGCTTTGGTATCTCCCACTTCATGTTTGGCCCCCATCCACTATTAGGATGTGTGAATCGGCAAAACTCGAGCTGGCCGAAGTTCTCCAAATTCCGCCTTGAAACTTGTTCTGACATGAGTCCGTATCAGATTGTGAGTTCTGTTTGTTTTTCTTTTCGCATGAAAATCCATCCATATTTTCATGCGTATTTTTCTAAATATCCGAGGTCAATTGTGTGCATCTTTGAAATGTACATATTCTTATCACATTGATTAAAGCGTATTTGTGAGCATTTTTCAAAAGTATGCATTTTTCATGCGCATTTTTCAAATGTATGCATGCTCTCGAACACAATTTTTTTGGACCACAAACCCCATTGCAGAAATGTATGGACCTCGAGCTCAGATTGTGTCTGTGTTTGGTCCAGAAGGTGTGAACTGGGTAAATCATGATTTAAAAAAAACAAACTGAAACGACAGCCTTCTCCTCCATGAATTTGCCCAATCCCCTTTTAAAGCCCTCCAAATTGGTGGCCATCACCACATCTTGTGGAAGTGAATTCCATTGTTTAACTATGCGCT